>CM069904.1:136798982-136818982 GCA_036172215.1 Camellia granthamiana | reverse complement strand
CAGTCAAGCCGAGGTCACCTTAAGCTTAGAACTGTCTTAGAACCCCTTTGATTGACCTCCACCCTTGCCCTGACATGTTGGCCGAGATGATTATCATCTGGGCCGAGGTGTGTATCGCCGAGGCCGAGGCGTGTGTTATCTAGGCCGAGATGTTGTCTTGAACCCAAGTGATCTTGTCCTGGAATGGTATGACCTAGGCCGAGGTGTGGCACATCTAGGCCAAGGTGTGGCACAGCTAGGCCAAGTGTTGTTCTTCCTAGCCGAGATCATTATTCCTTGACTTGCCGAAGTTTTACCCTTAGCCGAAGTCATTGTCCTTTGCCGATGTCATTCTTGCCGGAGTGTTTGCTGAGTAGCTTGTTGAACACACCTTGTCAGAGTGTTGTCTTTTCAATCAGTCACCTTTTTGAACTGAACCAACCAACCATTGCCACGTGTCCGAGCTGAGTGCTATATCAGCCGGCAGAGAGAGAGATGTATCATTCTTGTCTCATATCTTGTTCTTGAGGAGAGAGAAGCTCTAGGAGAAGAGGGAGGAGTTCTAGAGTGAGAAAGTGGATTAGCAAGCTTGATCTTTAGAGTTCAAACCGTTAGATCCTTGATTTGAGGTTAGAATCTTGACCTACTCTTGTTGTTTTCATTGATCATTTAGTTGCATTGCTTGATTGGATCTGTTCTACATGCCATGCATTGATTTAAAGTTGGTTTTAGAAAGAGAAAATGATGTTCATATGTTCTTGAAGAAAACTCTTGTTTTGATCCGAAGGTTCATATCGAAAATCATGTTTTTGTGTTTGTTCTCGTGAGATCTTCTATTACGGGTACCCAGGTCCATGTTTTTAAACTCATAGCATGAAATCTCAGGTTTTATAATCATAAGTTGTGATTCTTGCATTCATCTCCTTCATGATCTTTATGTTCATGTTCTTGATGTTCTTGAGCTGAGGGAAACCCAGATTTTTCCCGACCTCATTTACCCTCGAATGTGGGCTTCGGAACCTCACCTCGGCGAGGAGGTGTGGGACCTCGGCCAAGACCTGGTTAGTGCCCAGCATGTTCCCCGAGATGAGGAACAGTGTTTGTTTTGGTTTGACTTAGTTTTGGAGAACGCCGAGGTCATTTTGTGTGCATGTGAAGCTTGTTTGAAAGTGCATTCAACAGACTTTTGCCATGTGTTTGTAGGACTTGGACTTGCCCTGACCCCGACGTCTGAAGAATTATGTGAGTGGTATTTTAATAAAGATATGTTGTAAAGCTTTGATAAAACCTTGTTTTGCTTTGATTTGAATATTGCTTACAAGCATGAATGATTATTCCTATTTTGTGTATCAAACATTGTACCTTGCCTTGGTGACATTCTTGGAAGTCCGTACGTGCTAGGGGACTATAAGCACTTGTAGCACAAAGTTTGGAAGTCCGTACGTGCCAGGGGACTATAAGCATTTGTGGCACCAGTCCGTACGTGCTAGGGGACTATAAGCACTTGTAGCACAAGTCCTTAGTGTTCGGGGACTATAATGCAACGACACCCTTGTTAGAGATCTCTCTTGTCTTGTCTTGCCTTGCCACTGACGGTTTTTACCGCGTGGGCTTGTTTGTCCGAGATGTCACCTCTTGTATTATATTGATGTTAGTAAACATCCCTTGAAGCTTGAAAGATTTGTACTGTTTTGTTAAAGACCTCAGATGTCATTCATGTAAACCCCTTTATTATTTATGCCATTCACTGAGTATCCAAGCTCACCCTCTCTATATATATGTAGGTGATGAGCAGGGCGGCGGCAACGCCTAGATGTATTAGCCGATGTGTTTTTGCCGATGTGCTTCGCTGATGTATCTTGCCGATGTATTTTGGATTTGTGTTTTTGCAACATCTTGAAGATCATGCTTCTTGGTTATTTTCCTTGTATTTTGTATTTGATGGCTGAGAAGCCTTTTGGTCAAGATGTATTTTTATACTTCATTTGTTGTATTAAAAGCTATGTAATGATGTATGACATTTCATTCAATCTATGCACTGCTCTTATGGATTACTTAGTCTGGATTTATCGCTTCCGCATTTGTAAGCCCCATATGTATACTCTGATTTGTGTGTGGATTCTTGTAAGTGGCCTTTGGTAATCCCAAATTACTGGCCATCATGGCACCATTCTACTAGGGGCGGAATGGGGTCGTGACAGATTGGTATCAGAGCACAAGTTCCTCATAGTACGTTGTTCACACACTTTGAGTCCTAAAGAGCATAGGATTTCCCTTAGAAAGATGTTAGGATTGCACCATGTTGCTTGCTACTTGACAATATGTGCATTATCTCGGCATGACTGTTTGTTGCTTGCATACATACTGTATTGCGCATTTTGTTTTAAAGTTACATTTTGCATACTCATTATCACTATGAGGAGAGGAAGACCACCAGTTGGCCGAGATCAATCAGAAGACAGACTGGACCGATTAGAAAGACTAATGGAAGGGTTAACTCGAGAATTGAGACAAGTGAGACAACAAAATGCTAGTGCTACAACTACCCAGGCCGAACAGACTAATGGCCGACATGTAGATCCGCCTCCACCCCCTCCAGTGCCTCAAGCGCCTCCACAGCCAGCCTTGTATGGGGAGGGAACCTTGACTTTGATTAAGGAGTTTAAGAAGATGAACCCGCCGAGATTCCAAGGGGGCATAGAGCCGATGAAAGCCGAAGCGTGGGTTTTGGGAATGGAGAAGCTGTTTGAGATCTTTCCCAGCACCGATGCACAGAAAGTGGCATTGGCCGCATTTACGTTGGACGACGACGCCCGAAGATGGTGGATGTTGACCCGAGAAGAAAATCCTGATTTAACTTGGGCCAAATTTTTGGAATTATTTTACAACAAGCATTTTCCCCTTAGTGTACGAGATCGCAAGACCACGGAGTTCCAGACCTTGACACAGGGAAACAAGACAGTGGCAGAATACGACCGTGCTTTCACCGAATTAGCGAGGTATGCGCCTCATATGATCAGTGATGAATATAGGAAAGTTAGGAAATTTGAAAGCGGATTGCGTGGACCGATACAGGATAGAGTCAACCTACTCAACATGTCGACCTATGCTGGAGTCTTGGACAAGGCCATCCTTGCAGAAGCCAACTTGGACCGATATCAGAATGTCGGAGAGAATCAGAGGAAGAGACAGAGCTATGATAATCGCCGAGTTCCGTTTAATGCCAAGAAGAGAACAAATGTGGGCAGCTCCAGCAACTCGAACCAGGAAGGAAATACTAGGCCGATGTGTACAAGTTGTGGGAAGCCGCATTCCGGGGTTTGTCGTTGGGCGTCAGGCGCCTGTTTTGAATGTGGAGAAATGGGTCATCGTGTGAAGGACTGTCCGAAGTCAAGGACTGATGATGGTAAGAAAAATGGGAGCACCTCGGGCTCTGCACAGGGAAGCAACGTCGGAAGGACACAGATGAGGCAGGGCAGAGTTTTTGCGCTAGTGCCAGGAGACACCCAAAATGCTGAGACAGTAGTGTCAGGTATACTCCCAATTTGCTCTCAAGATGCATACATATTGATTGATTCGGGTTCTACGCATTCATTTGTATCTGCTAAGTTTGCCGAGAAGTTAAATAGAGAACAAGAACCCCTTGATTATGTGTTATATGTGTCTGCTCCATCTGGGAGAACTATGATTGTTGCATCTATTTATAAGGCGTGTGTTGTTGTGATTGAGGGTGTAGAACTGTTAGTTGATTTGATGCCGTTAAACATGACCCACTTTGACGTCATATTAGGAATGGACTGGTTAGCAATGAATCATGCATCTATAAATTGTGTTTCGAAGAATGTCACATTGAAACCCCCAAACCAAGTCGAGGTTATTTTCCAAGGTAAAGGAGTAGTACCCCCACCATACTTGATTTCGTCCATTAAAGCCTATAAGCTAATTCGGAAAGGTTGTCATGGCTACTTGTGTAGTATACTGAGTGATCAGAGTGGAAACGTCAGTTTAGCCGATGTTCCAGTTGTTAATGAATTCCCCGACGTCTTTCCAAATGAACTGCCTGGCCACTTAATCGATAGAGAAATAGAGTTTACCGTGGACATTGTGTCAGGAACACAGCCGATCTCCAAAACACCCTATAGAATGGCCCCAGCCGAACTTAAGGAATTAAAAGTGCAGCTACAGGAATTGTTAAACAAGGGTTTTGTTAGGCCGAGCACTTCACCGTGGGGAGCACCAGTCCTGTTTGTTAAGAAAAAGGATGGCACACTTCGTCTTTGCATTGATTACAGAGAACTCAACAAGGTAACCATTAAGAATAAATACCCGTTGCCTAGGATTGACGATTTGTTAGACCAACTACAAGGAGCACGAGTCTTTTCCAAGATTGACCTTAGGTCAGGCTACCATCAGCTGAAGGTTAAAGCCGAGGATGTTGAGAAGACTGCTTTTCGGACGAGGTATGGCCACTACGAATTTCTGGTGATGCCTTTTGGAGTGACTAATGCACCGGCAGCATTCATGGACTTGATGAACAGAGTCTTCAAGCCGTACTTGGACGAATTTGTAGTTGTTTTTATTGACGACATATTGATTTACTCCAAGAGTACAACCGAGCATGAGAATCATCTGAGACTTGCCTTACAGACCTTGAGGGACAAGAAATTGTATGCTAAGTTGAGTAAGTGTGAGTTTTGGCTTTCCAGCATTTCATTTTTGGGGCATGTGATTAATGAAGAGGGTATCTCTGTTGATCCCAGCAAGATTGAAGCCGTGGTAAATTGGCCGACGCCGACCAACGTGTCCGAGGTTCGTAGTTTTCTGGGTTTGGCAGGTTACTACAGAAAGTTTGTAAAGGACTTCTCAAGGATTGCAGTACCATTGACACAGTTGACTCAGAAGGGAGTGACATACGAATGGACCAAGGTTAGAGAATCAGCCTTTCAAGAGTTGAAGACGAGGTTAGTTACAGCACCAGTTCTTGTGCTTCCATCAGGCAGCGAGGAATTTCAAATTTTCAGTGATGCTTCGCACAAAGGTTTGGGTTGCGTATTAATGCAAGGGGGCAAGGTCATAGCATATGCATCTCGTCAGTTGAAACCTCATGAAAAGAATTATCCTACCCATGACTTGGAGCTAGCAGCCGTGGTATTTGCTTTGAAGATTTGGCGTCATTACTTGTATAGAGCTTCTTGCCAAGTTTTCACGGATCACAAGAGTTTGAAGTACTTATTTACTCAGAAGGAACTTAATTTGAGGCAGAGAAGATGGCTGGAACTATTGAAGGACTACGACATGCAGATCCAGTATCACCCAGGTAAAGCAAACTCAGTAGCCGACGCATTGAGTAGGAAGTCAGTGGGGAGTTTGGCATGCTTGACCATGATTTCAGTAGAACCGACTATCATTGAGGAAGTAAAAGCGAGGCAAATGGAGGATGAATTCCTGAAGAAGGTAGCCGACGAGATCATCGCCAAGCCGAGGTCAGGTTACACCTTTGAGAATAGAGTGCTTAAGTTTGAAGGAAGATTGTGCGTAGCCGACGTCCCAGAGTTAAAAAGGAAAATTTTGCAAGACTCTCATGGTTCCAGAATTGCTGTTCATCCAGGGAACACTAAGATGTATCACGATGTTAAGCAGACCTTTTGGTGGCCGAACATGAAGAGAGAAATAGCCGAGTTCGTATCGCAATGCCTGCAATGCCAGCAAGTGAAAGCAGAACATCAAAGACCAGCCGGACTTCTTCAACCCCTGCCGATTCCTGAATGGAAATGGGAACACATCTCCATGGACTTTGTGATTGGTTTGCCGAAGACGCAGAAGGGAATGGATTCAATTTGGGTCATAATTGACAGATTAACTAAGTCAGCACACTTCTTGCCTGTTCAGACTACATTTAATGCTGACCGACTAGCTGTATTGTATATGAATAAGATCGTGAGACTTCATGGAGTACCGATGTCTATTGTTTCAGACCGAGATCCGAAGTTTGTTTGTAGATTTTGGCAAAGTTTGCAAGGAGCCTTGGGAACTGAGTTGAAGTTTAGCACAGCTTTTCACCCCCAAACTGATGGGCAAACAGAAAGAACCATTCAGACACTTGAAGATATGCTCCGACTATGTGTGTTAGATTTCAAGGGAAGTTGGGCAATACATCTACCATTAGTGGAATTCGCTTACAACAACAGTTATCAAGCTAGCATTGGCATGGCACCGTACGAAGCTTTGTATGGGAGGAAGTGCAGATCGCCGATATGTTGGACTGACGTAGGAGATAAAGTTTTGATCGGCCCCGAACTGATTCAAGCAACAACCGAGAAGATTAAACTTATTCGACAGAGAATCAGAACTGCCCAGAGCCGACAGAAGAGCTATGCCGACCAAAGAAGAAGAGAATTGGAGTTTGAAGTTGGGGACCATGTGTTCCTGAAGATTTCGCCGACGAAAGGAGTCTCCAGATTTGGGAAGAAAGGTAAGTTAGCACCTCGTTACATCGGGCCGTTTGAAATTCTTGAGAAGATTAATACGACTGCCTACAGACTTGCTTTACCACCTGAACTGAGTCAAGTTCACAATGTGTTCCATATTTCGATGTTGAGGAAGTATATTCGGGATCTCTTGCACGTGATTGATCATTTTGGGATTGTGGTTGATGAAGAATTGAGCTATGAAGAGAGGCCAGTACGTGTTATTGATAGGCAAGTGAAACAGTTGAGAAATAAGACAATACCAATGGTGAAAATTGAATGGAAGGAGCATTACGGCAAGGATGCTACTTGGGAAATGGAAGAAGAAATGAAAGTTCGATATCCGGAGTTGTTCCCGAATCAAGGTAACTCAAGTTTGGGGATCAAACTTCTTTAAGGGGGGAAGGATGTAATAACCCTCACATTGTCCTAACCATACTCATATGCATTTACATGTTTTGTCTTGTTATGTTTGCATTTCAGGCCTTGTCCTTGTTTTGCTTAAGTGTTGTTTGCATGTTTTGATTCTTGTTCGGTGAGTGGTCAGCCTAGGCCAGTCAAGCCGAGGTCACCTTAAGCTTAGAACTGTCTTAGAACCCCTTTGATTGACCTCCACCCTTGCCCTGACATGTTGGCCGAGATGATTATCATCTGGGCCGAGGTGTGTATCGCCGAGGCCGAGGCGTGTGTTATCTAGGCCGAGATGTTGTCTTGAACCCAAGTGATCTTGTCCTGGAATGGTATGACCTAGGCCGAGGTGTGGCACATCTAGGCCAAGGTGTGGCACAGCTAGGCCAAGTGTTGTTCTTCCTAGCCGAGATCATTATTCCTTGACTTGCCGAAGTTTTACCCTTAGCCGAAGTCATTGTCCTTTGCCGATGTCATTCTTGCCGGAGTGTTTGCTGAGTAGCTTGTTGAAACACACCTTGTCAGAGTGTTGTCTTTTCAATCAGTCCACCTTTTTGAACTGAACCAACCAAACCATTGCCACGTGTCCGAGCTGAGTGCTATATCAGCCGGCAGAGAGAGAGATGTATCATTCTTGTCCTCATATCTTGTTCTTGAGGAGAGAGAAGCTCTAGGAGAAGAGGGAGGAGTTCTAGAGTGAGAAAGTGGATTAGCAAGCTTGATCTTTAGAGTTCAAAACCGTTAGATCCTTGATTTGAGGTTAGAATCTTGACCTACTCTTGTTGTTTTCATTGATCATTTAGTTTGCATTGCTTGATTGGATCTGTTTCTACATGCCATGCATTGATTTAAAGTTGGTTTTAGAAAGAGAAAATGATGTTCATATGTTCTTGAAGAAAAACTCTTGTTTTGATCCGAAGGTTCATATCGAAAATCATGTTTTTTGTGTTTGTTCTCGTGAGATCTTCTATTACGGGGTACCCAGGTCCATGTTTTTTAAACTCATAGCATGAAATCTCAGGTTTTTATAATCATAAGTTGTGATTCTTGCATTCATCTCCTTCATGATCTTCATGTTCATGTTCTTGATGTTCTTGAGCTGAGGGAAACCCAGATTTTTCCCGACCTCATTTTACCCTCGAATGTGGGCCTCGGAACCTCACCTCGGCGAGGAGGTGTGGGACCCTCGGCCAAGACCTGGTTAGTGCCCAGCATGTTCCCCGAGATGAGGAAACAGTGTTTGTTTTTGGTTTGACTTAGTTTTTGGAGAACGCCGAGGTCATTTTTGTGTGCATGTGAAGCTTGTTTGAAAGTGCATTCAACAGACTTTTGCCATGTGTTTGTAGGACTTGGACTTGCCCTGACCCCGACGTCTGAAGAATTATGTGAGTGGTATTTTAATAAAGATATGTTGTAAAGCTTTGATAAAACCTTGTTTTGCTTTGATTTGAATATTGCTTACAAGCATGAATGATTATTCCTATTTTGTGTATCAAACATTGTACCTTGCCTTGGTGACATTCTTGGAAGTCCGTACGTGCTAGGGGGACTATAAGCACTTGTAGCACAAAGTTTGGAAGTCCGTACGTGCCAGGGGACTATAAGCATTTGTGGCACCAGTCCGTACGTGCTAGGGGACTATAAGCACTTGTAGCACAAGTCCTTAGTGTTCGGGGGACTATAATGCAACGACACCCTTGTTAGAGATCTCTCTTGTCTTGTCTTGCCTTGCCACTGACGGTTTTTACCGCGTGGGCTTGTTTGTCCGAGATGTCACCTCTTGTATTATATTGATGTTTAGTAAACATCCCTTGAAGCTTGAAAGATTTGTACTGTTTTGTTAAAGACCTCGGATGTCATTAATGTAAACCCCTTTATTATTTATGCCATTCACTGAGTATCCAAGCTCACCCTCTCTATATATATGTAGGTGATGAGCAGGGCGGCGGCGACGCCTAGATGTATTAGCCGATGTGTTTTTTGCCGATGTGCTTCGCTGATGTATCTTGCCGATGTATTTTGGATTTGTGTTTTTTGCAACATCTTGAAGATCATGCTTCTTGGTTATTTTCCTTGTATTTTGTATTTGATGGCTGAGAAGCCTTTTGGTCAAGATGTATTTTTATACTTCATTTGTTGTATTAAAAGCTATGTAATGATGTATGACATTTCATTCAATCTATGCACTGCTCTTATGGATTACTTAGTCTGGATTTATCGCTTCCGCATTTGTAAGCCCCCATATGTATACTCTGATTTGTGTGTGGATTCTTGTAAGTGGCCTTTGGTAATCCCAAATTACTGGCCATCATGGCACCATTCTACTAGGGGCGGAATGGGGGTCGTGACACATCCCCGGTGAAAATTTAAAGAATATGACTTACCCCACCCGACGGACAAGAAAAAAGGAGAAAACCCATGTATTTGGGTTGTGTCTTTATAGATACCCACCGGGTAGGTTATCCATTACCATTCCTAATTTTCACTACTCTGTTTACAATTAGAGTTCTAATTCTCACTATTTCTCATCCTTTCACTGCAGCAACGGCAATTTGCGATGGTAATGATCTAGCGACAACAAAAATTGTGACTATCGATCAAAATTGCGCAATTAATCATAACCAAACACATTGGAAATTGAAGACAAAAATATATAAAATTTCAATTAAGGTGATTACTAGTTAAGATAAAAAATTGAGAAATTCAATCTAAGGTTACCATCAAATTAGAGAGAAATCCAATAAAACAATTGTAGGAGATACTGAAACAAGTAAATTCATTCTATAAATGTAAATAATTTTTTTTTAAAAAAAAGAAGAAGAAGAAGAAGAAGATGGAAAACGAGAGTAACAACTCACCTTCAGATTATCGAAGATCAATTAATAGAGAAGAGAAGGAGATACATAAAATTAAAAAAAAAAATTTAAAAAGAAGATGGAATTTTTTTGTAGGAATAGAATTTTTCTAAATAAATTTAAAAAATTCTAAATATACATAAAATTTGACAAGTATAATGTGACAATGTTGATTAATGTGTATTTGATTTAGCTTTGGTTGTGAATCTTAAAAAAGAAAAAAGAAAAAAAAAAAAAAAAAAAAGGGGTCAAGTTGGGTTGGGGAAAATTCAAATCCATTAGGAGATAGGGAGGGTAGTACCCATGAGGAATGGGGAATGGGGAATGGAGAAAAATAATTATAGGAGAATAGGGATGGAGAATTAATATCCACCCCACCAACCTCTATTACCATCCCTACTCACTATGAAAGTTCCAAATAATTAGAAATTGTGTTGAGTGAGTCTTCTAGAACAATTGTACTCCTATCTGAATGGTATTTTTGCTAAGCCAGTAATCCACTATTATAAATAACTTACCCTCCAAGGGCTGAGGTATAATTAAATTTTCTACATGTCCATTAAATATTTTTATCATACTAGAAAATTAATTTGGCATCGAAGTGCTCACGATCATCGCCAACCGCATTGACTATGTTTTCATTAGAGAACTAACTTTGGCGTCAAAGTGCTCACGGTCGTCCACCGCCAAGGCATTGACTATGTTGTCTCTTGTAGATATTGATCATGCGATGGTTCTATCATATTTTCTGTTGGATTATCTTCATCAAGTCACGTATTATTTTTTCCCTTACACCTACATATTAACATGACTACATTGTCATTTTCTAAATTTTTTAATTCACATAACACATAATTTCATTTTCATTAGTTCTTATATGGATGAAAAAAAATGATGTCACTTTTTTTAGTACTAAAATATATAATTCACCCTTATGATCTTTGTGGTTATACACTATCTGCATTAATTATGTCTACTTTAACTTTACTAAAATAGATATTTATATAATTATGCTAAAATTATGGAGCTCATTATACTAAACATCCTAATTTTCTTTTTTAAAACTTCTAATTTACCCAAATATTTTTTCATATATTTATGATACCTTTTCCTTTACATATCTGTCATCACTGTACATATGTGTCATGTGGTCACTCACTGTAGTTGGAAGATAGGAAGCAAATGTCAACTGATTGAACTAAAGAACTCAGCTCACCTAACCAAACAAAAACCAATCACTCTTTTTTGTTTTTATTTTCAGAATTTACTTTTAAAATTTTTTTTTTCTTTCGTATTTTTTTGTTTTTATTAAATTTTTTTTAATATTTTAAGTGATGTTTCTAATTTTTAAACACACCTAACATAAATATATTTAAAAAATATAATATTTCTGAAAAAAATCTTTAAAAAATTCACTAAATACCAAAAATATAAAAAAAAATTATAAAAATTCAGTACATTTTTTTTTGTGTACTTATTAATTTTTTTAAATATTTTTTTTACAAATATTTTACTATTTAGACATATCTAAGTAAAGTGCATCTAAAAATGTAAAAAAATTGCTTAAATTTTTTAAAATATTCAAGCTTTGTTTGGGATGTTGGTTAACTTTTTGGATATTTTAGGAGTGTTTTGGGAAGATGGTTAAAAGTTGATTTTTTGATATTTTTTGAAAAAAACGTGTAAAAAATATGAGAGATGATACGACCCAAAATGAGTTAAAAGTTGAAATGTGACTTTTAGCCCACTTCCCAAAAGAGTCATTGGGATAGACTTTTTTAACTTCTGTGAGAGAAAAAATGAAATAACTAAGATTTGGATGTAACAATTTCTAACCTGGAGTTAAAAAAAACCTATTTTGTCTTTTTAAGGCTAAAATAACCCAAACCTTACCCAAATCCACATGCCAAACGAGCACATACTAAAAACAAAAAACAAAAAAACACGAAAAATAAAAAATTCAATTTAAAAAAAAATTAAATTTAGAAAATTAAAACCAAACACATTTAATAGAATGTGGTTGGTTGGCTTAAAATGGTTGTTTTCTGTTGTCCCAAAATGAAGTTATTAAGACTATCTCCAATCGTATATCAAATTTATCATCAAATTTGAATTTGATGAAAAATGGTTCATTTTTCGAGGCTTTTCCCAAACTAAGCCTCTTTTGCATGGTATTTCCCAAACTAGGCCTACTTTTGACGGATTTCCCAAACTAAGCTAAAGCGCTATTACAAATCGCGCTTTTACTGTTACGAGGCAAAAATTTGATGAATAGTGAAATCGCTATTCGAAATCGCGATTTTAATTAGGAAAACGCTTTTTTGAATAGCGTTTCTAACATAAACTTTTTTTTGGTATAAAACGCTATTCCGAATAGCGGTTAATTTGTGGGTTTGTGTTGGAAATAAAACGCTATTCCTAATAGCATTTTTATAAAACGCTATTCGAAATAGCGGGTTTACTATTCATTTGTTTTGTAAAGAAAACGCTATTCTAAATAGCGTTTACACTGTTCATTTCTCCTCCCTAAGCAGATTATTGTTTAATATTTTTTTTTCCTATTGTCATTGTTTTGGTGATAATGTGATTCATAAAATTTTATTGGCTTTACTAAAGCCATTGTCATGTTAAAATTTGTTTTTTTTCCTTTTGTTTTTGTTTTCGTTTAGAAGGTGTAATTCAGATATTTTACATAATATGAGAAAAACCTCTTTTCATATATTTATTTTACATAATATTTTTCATATATATAATTTTAAAATCATATTCATTTAGATATTATTAAGCCAATCATGTTCATTTACAAAAGTCATGGTTTCACTGTTCACTATTATAAGCATGGATTGAAACCACACTTTCACTGCTCATTTAAATTAGATTTTTTTTTTTTTTTGTAAATATTTTTTTTCTGTTGTCATTGTTTCGGTGATAATGTAATTCATAAATTTTGTTTGGATTTACTGAAGCCGTTCTCATGTTAAATTTTTTATTTTTTCTTTTGTCTTTGTTTTGGTTTAGAAAATGTAATTCAAAATTTTTTTTGGTCTTTACTAAAGCCGTTTTCATGTAATTTTTTTTGTTTATTGTTTTGTATTTGTTTTGGGTTAGAAGATGATAACGTAATTAATAATTTTTTTTTTGCTTTACTAAAGTCGTTTTCATGTAAATTTTTTTTTTTCTTTTGTCTTTGTTTTGGGTTAGAAGGTGTTATTCAGAAAATTATTTTAGCTTTACGAAAGCCATTTTCATTTAAATACACATATATATTTATTCTTTTGTCTTTGTTTTGGGTTAGAAGGTGAGAATGTAATTCAGAAAACCAGTTTAGTAAAACCGTTTTGTACCCGTTTTCATGAAAAAATTTTATTTTTTTGTTTCGTCTTTGTTATGGGTTAGAAGGTGATATGCTCTACAGTCCGAAGCACACCCACACACTGTGCAGCTGGACGAGCAACGACGAAGGGTGAGATGCGAAGACCACCGCGGAGTAGGCCAAGAAGACGAAGGCCATAGCGAGAGCTCCTAAAATTAATTTTGTCAACATTTTTGTAATAAAACTTAATACATAATATACGAAGTCACTAAATTACTAAATACTCATACAGGAATGAAAACAACATAACTGAAGTTGCAAATGTAATAGTTTTCATTTACATAGGTAGTACAGACATAATTCTCCCACAGAAATACATTCTAGACACCATGAACTGAACACACATTACATACATCCTGGACACCCTGAACTGAACACACAATACATAAACATAATAGTTAGACAGACAAATACCTAATTCATGACCTAATATTGCATATTAATAGCTGCAACATTTGACAGACACAATACATAAACATAAACATAAACATAAACATAAACATAAACATAACATAACAGTTATACTTACTCTAACACAGACATTACATATTAATGCATGGCCTAATATTGCCGAAGTGTAGACATTAACACCTAATTTGCGCTTAAATCGGCAGGTGGCTCAGAGTCTGAATAATCCGAAAGCTCAGCGTCAGAGACAAGCTCAGGATCCTCCATGATACCCTTGATAGCCGCAACATTTGGTTCTGTTCTGTTCTTCTGGGCATCCTTTTTAACTATGTATAGCTGCATATCGTGGGCTAACCTACGGCGCATTTGAGAAATCTTACGTTGTAGTCTTTCACATAGTTGATCAACATTATCAGGATCTTCCTTTTGGATCTCAACAGAACGTGCTTTTGGCACCTTCAGTCGATTTTCCCGACATAATCTTTCCATTTGCACTTGCTCTATAAAATAGTGCGGGCCACTTCAGAAGTCTAGCGTTTGCTAAACCATATCCTGTTTGATTATCTGATAGGTCCTCCACCAAACCACATGGATCTTGATAGTACTTGGGCATGACAAAATGTCACTTCCCAAACCTATCATGATAAGCACAAGAGGCATCTAACAAAGCAAATTGTGTTTCATCTTCAGCATTGCCACTTCCCCTTCCACCTCCTCGTCGTGAACTGTCACCCCTTTGCAAGTTCCTACCACCTCTGTGATTCCCACTCCCTCCCACGAACCATGTAGCCATGCTAATTTTTTAAAACAAATGAATGATAATTTCGTAGGGCGAAATGAGTTATAAGGTTGTGTCTTCACCTTTAGTCATTTATATAGTTGGTTATGAACGGCTTTAAGAAGATGCCTCTGCATGACAATCCCACATATACGAACAAGGTATGAGTTGTCACTAGAATGAAAAAACAGAGTAAAGCAAATACTGTGTACCAAGTCAGGTGACTTTACAATCCATCTGCATATACCGACAAAGTAAGGGCATGCTCACTGTAAGGTAAATCAGTGAATTCACTGTTGCC
Source organism: Camellia granthamiana (assembly GCA_036172215.1). Lineage (NCBI taxonomy): Eukaryota > Viridiplantae > Streptophyta > Magnoliopsida > Ericales > Theaceae > Camellia > Camellia granthamiana. The sequence continues at coordinate 136,804,413 of CM069904.1, read as the reverse complement.
ATGTGACTTTCTGAATTGACAATCCCACATATATCAATAAGAGATGAGTTGTCACTGTAATAAAAAAATCGAGCAAAAAATCGAGAAAACCAAGCATGTGCACCAAGTTACATGACTTCATAATCCATCTGCATATACGGACAAAATAAGGGCATGCTAACTGTAAGGTAAATCAGTGAATTCACTGTTGCCATGTGAGTTTCTGAATTGAGAATCCCACATATATTAATAAGAGATGAGTTATCACTGTAATAAACAAATCGAGCAAAAAATCAACTTGACCAAAGCCTGTGCACCAAATCACATGACTTGACAATCCATCTGCATATACGGACAAAATAAGGGCATGCTCACTGTAAGGTGAAGCAGTGAATTCACTGTTGCCATGTGACTTTCTGCATATACAAGAAAACCTAGCAAAAAATCGAGAAAACCAAAGCCTGTGCACCAAGTCACATGACTTCACAATCCATCTGCATATACGGACAAAATAAGGGCATGCTCACTGTAAGGTAAATCAGTGAATTCACTGTTGCCATGTGACTTTCTGAATTGAGAATCCCACATATATCAATAAGAGATGAGTTGTCACTGTGTATCAAATAATCGAGGAAAATATTGAGAAAACCAAAGTCTGTGCACCAGGTCACATGACTTCGCAACGACAAGTCTCTCCACGATTTGACTACTTAGTGTTTGAAAAAATGAAGCTTATGTAGGCAATGTTGTGTTTCACTTAGCTATGCATCATTCGTTGTTACGACCTACTATTTCTATCAACGGGAAAAGTATGACTATTTGAATTTCTGTTGTCATTTGGAATTATTTTAAAATTAACTTTTGAATATTCGATTTGTAATATTTTGTGAAACATTTACAATCTCAACTTTTGAAATCAACTTTAAAATAATGGTGGATCTTGTGAGTGAAACGTGGGTTAGGTAGGAGTACTTGGCCACCAATGTTTGCGAATATCATGGTGCATTCAAATCTGTCCAGAAAACTGGTGCATTCAAATCTGTCTGGAAAACTGGTGTTACACAGTAATTTCGGAAGTGTTGTTCTCTTTGGGTATAAATCCGAAAATTAACAAATCAGCGTCATTACAACTGATTACAATTCTAGTTTCTATACTAAAAGAATCGTCAATTTCTTGAAAAAGGTGCAGAAAACAATCTATTTGGGTATAATTACTTCTAAATAGTGATTCATCTCAACCAAATCAAGTAAAACCAATTGGGTTTTAAACTTAGTCCCCCAACTGGACCAACCACTTGGGTTTGAGCTTGTTTGTCCAGCCCTCGAAGTTTAGTTTTCTGTCAACCCCCCATTCCTTACCAGAGTCATCATTTGTACTGCACGTACAAGAATTGGAAGGTGACTCTTTCTTCTTTCCTGATGGAGATTGAAATTCTTTACGTAGAGGATCCCTATTTAATGAGGCGCAGTTAAGGGAAGCTTTTCACCAAGCTACCTGTTCTGTTTTATGTGTTATTGAAGGCGGTAGTTCGTTTGTTTGAACTTTATTAGTCCCCCAACTGGACCAACCACTTGGTTTTGAGCTTGTTTGTCCACCCCCCAAAGTTTAGTTTTATGTCAACCCCCCATTCCTTACCAGAGTCATCATTTGTACTGGACTTACAAGAATTGGAAGGTGACTCTTTCTTCTTTCCTGATGGAGATTGAAATTCTTTACATAGAGGATCCCTATTTAACGAGGCGCAGTTAAGGGAAGCTTTTCACCAAGCTACCTGTTCTGTTTTATGTGTTATTGAAAGCGGTAGTTCGTTTGTCTGAACTTTATTAGTCCCCCAACTGGACCAACCACTTGGTTTTGAGCTTGTTTGTCCACCCCCCGAAGTTTAGTTTTATGTCAACCCCCAATTCCTTACCAGAGTCATCATTTGTACTGGACTTACAAGAATTGGAAGGTGACTCTTTCTTCTTTCCTGATGGAGATTGAACTTAGCGTACGTAGAGGATCCCTATTTAACGAGGCGCAGTTAAGGGAAGCTTTTCACCAAGCTTCCTGTTCTGTTTTATGTGTTATTGAAGGCGGTAGTTCGTTTGTCTGAACTTTATTAGTCCCCCAACTGGACCAACCACTTGGTTTTGAGCTTGTTTGTCCACCCCCCGAAGTTTAGTTTTATGTCAACCCCCCATTCCTTACCAGAGTCATCATTTGTACTGGACTTACAAGAATTGGAAGGTGACTCTTTCTTCTTTCCTGATGGAGATTGAAATTCTTTACGTAGAGGATCCCTATTTAACGAGGCGCAGTTAAGGAAAGCTTTTCACCAAGCTACCTGTTCTGTTTTATGTGTTATTGAAGGCGGTAGTTCGTTTGTCTAAACTTTATTAGTCCCCCAACTGGACCAACCACTTGGTTTTGAGCTTGTTTGTCCACTCCCCGAAGTTTAGTTTTATGTCAACCGCCCATTCCTTACCAAAGTCATCATTTTTATTGGACTTTCACGAATTAGAATGTGACTCTTTCTTCTTTCCTGATGGATATTGAAATTCTTTACGTAGAGGATCCGTATTTGACGAGGCCCAGTTACGGGAAGCTTTTCACCGACCTACCTCTTCTGTTTTATGTGTTATTGAAGGTGGTAGTTTGTTTCACCGAGTTTAGTTTTCTGTCAACCCCTCATTCATTACCAGAGTCATCATTTTTACTAGACTTTCAGGAATTGGAAGGTGACTCTTTCTTCTTTCCTGATAGAGATTGAAATTCTTTGTAAATTGATCCCTATTTCAACAGCCCCAGTTAAGAGAAGCTTTTCACCGAGCTACTTGTTCTGTTTTATGTGTTTTAAGTATTCACATAATTGAACATACATTAATCCATTCATTAATCCAGAACATTCATTAACTCATTGCAATTCAATAAAGAAAGTCATGAACTAATAACTGTAAATTACTATAAATGTAGTTATTTCATAAACTTCAGGTTCATAAAACAAATACTTGAAATACATCCGTACGTTAGATGAACAACAACATTGTCTTACACTCCAGTAACGAACATACGATACAACGTACATACAAACATATATGAAAGATAACGGTATTTGATTTCTTATTCCTCATCTGACATGTAGTAGTGTAGACGTCCCCGAACGCATCCCGGGAGGATGAACTCCCGTTCTGTTCATATCGGGCTTACTACAGTTCGGACTCAAATCGTCACGGTTCTAAGTCTGAACCAAAGAGTCCAAATCAGGCAAATCGTTTTGAAGAAAAACAGATTTTTTTGAAAAGAAGTGCCAAACATGGACTGCTTTGCCAGATTACAGAGTCGCCACCTAAATATTTTAAAATGGGGGAATTTAGGAAACCCTGACTCGGTGCCGAAGGCCACGTGTCCGTCATCACCAAAGTGACTTGGCTCGGGAGCTCGGGTACGATCGGGGAAGGTCAGCTATGAGCACCCCCTCTCGCCCAGTCCGAAGACCGGCCTCTACTAACCGTGATATCCGATTTTGAAAACATTACATGCTCTTATTCCAATTATTAGCCTAGAATTACTATGTTATGCACGCAGCAAACAAGTATAGACTAGATTGCCTAATTTGGAAATAAACGTTGCATATCCGTTGGTTTTGAAAATGCATTGGAATTTGCTACTCGCAAGTAGGCGAAAACACGGATTTCAACGAGTTTTCCCAACTCAGGCAATCCAACCTCCACCCACAGGCATTCAAGCAGTTTATCACATAAGCAACTAGCCTCATGGTAATCATGCTATTATGGCAACATTCACACTCATGCGATATGCTAAAGCATAAAAGCTCACCTAGTACTCCAAGCCAAAACAGAAGCTCATTAGAAATCCATGTATGGACCTAAGCATACTGAAATGTCTAATGCATCACATGCAAAGATGTAATCTAGGCAGGCTCGGCTATCCTAATCATGGCATGTGAAATGCTACAAGTAACACGTATTCAATTTGGAAATTGAAATACAATGCAGTTTGTATGATGTACCGAGCCCGGTGCATGTAAACAAATGCATGGATGCACGCATGCATTGCATAAGGTATGCTAATTTAGATGTGCCCTAATCTACCATCATAAGCAGGTAAATAAAAGGGTAGAAAGAAATGGGGGTTGGAAGACATACACCCACTCATGCACACTTATTACAAATGCGCCCTCACTCGGAGGGACCAAAAGAATAATACAGTCTAAAGAATAAACGAATAAATTATTACAAAATTCTAATTACTAAAATTAAATCAAGTAAATAAAGGAAAGGGGGCCTCAGCCCTGCCTCGGGATGCGCGAATGACGCATGCTCGTTGCGACTTGCCCGGAAAAGCCTACACCGTGCCACTGCCACCTCTGTTTTTACTGCCCCGTCTCTCCAAAAAATACCAAAGTCCCAGGAAACCTTCCTTGTGTTCTGCTGAGTGCCACCGGCTGGAGGAAACTACCACCGGCTGCTTGTGGTGGTCACCGGCTACAAAATATTCTATCGGCCAGAAATACAGTGCCGGTCGGCACTCTTTACTGCTGGTCGGCACAAAATTCCTGCAGAAGACAGTTTGACAGCAATAGCAGGTAGCAGTGCATGGTATTGGATTTTTGAGCATATTTATGCATGGCCAATGCTCCCTATCATGAATGGGACTCAAGGAAACATGGCTCTTGGCTCTAGGGCTATCAATTGTGCACCTTGGTGCATGATAGCCTAAGATACCAAGGTTGCATTTCATTGTAAAAATGCATGCAACACAACAATGATAACTAAGTCCCTATCATGCCAAAGTCAAGGGCCTTAGTGACATGGGAATTGAGGTGTGTTTTGTCACTTGGAGTACAAACACCTCTCATTTCCCACACTTGGTTTGACACCCCAAACCAAGTAATGAAATGCAATCCATGCAAACATGCATCAACAATGCAACATGACACAAAAGTGTAAGGCATGCCAAATGCTATGTAACACATCATGGGAAGTATACAATACTAAGCATGCACAATGCAAAGTGTGATACAAACATGAACACCTAAGGCAATAGGATTGTCTTATGTCAAGACCATGTTGACTAAGCATGCAACACACATATACTAAACATGCAATGGTAGACTAAGCTACAATGGGACAGCCCTCAAACCTCCCTAAAACAGTGGCAAAACATGCCTAAAATGATGACCAAAACTCATGCAAGCATGCAAGGCAATAGGCCCAAAAACCAAGGGCACCAAAGAGAGTACCTTACTACCATTATCAAGGCCACTCATGGCATGCATCTAACAACCAAAAACAGACTTCTATCATGCAAAATGACACCCAAAACCCACATATGGCAACCCCAAAATGTATTAATCATGCAAGCATACACAATGCCAATTCCTAGACATAAAAGGGGACACCCTTGAAGCATGAAAATGGTCACATACATAAACATACACACATGATT
>CM069904.1:136399526-136798782 GCA_036172215.1 Camellia granthamiana | reverse complement strand
GCCTAGGCTGACCACTCACCGAACAAGAATCAAAACATGCAAACAACACTTAAGCAAAACAAGGACAAGGCCTGAAATGCAAACATAACAAGACAAAACATGTAAATGCATATGAGTATGGTTAGGACAATGTGAGGGTTATTACAGGATGGGTACCCACTAATTTCCCCATATATATATATATATATACTTTTTTTAGGTACATCGGAAAATAATTTCTCCATATGTTTGCATTACTCTATTTACAATTAGAGTTCTAATTTTCATTCTCTCTCATCCTCTCACTACAGCAACGACGATTTGCGACGGCAACAAGATTGTGACTATTGATCAAAAAACGTGCAATTAATCATAACCAAAACATGAAAATTGAAGATAAAAAAGTACAAAATTTCAATTAAGGTGATCACTAGTTAAGATAAAAATTGAGAAATTAAATCTAAGGTTACCATTAAATCAGAGAGAAATCCAATAAAACAATCGCAGGGGATATTGAAACAAGAAAATTCATTCTATAAATGCAAATAAAAAATTAAAAAAAAAAAAAAAAGAAGATGGAAATGAGAGCAACAACACACTTTCAGATTATTGAAGATCAATTAATAGATAGGAGAAGGAGATACATAAAATTTAAAAAATTTTAAAAAGAAGATGGAATTTTTTTTATAGGAATAGAATTTTTCTAAATAAATTTAAACTATTCTAAATATACAAAAATATTTGACAAGAATAATGTGACAATGTTAATTAATATGTATTTGATTTTGTTGTTGAGCCAAATAAAATAAAATAAGATTGAATGTATATTTAACTTTGGTTGTTAATCTTTAAAAAATTAAAAAAATAAAAAGAAGTTCAAGTTAGGTTGGAGAAAATCCAAACTCATTAGGAGATAGGAGGGTAGTACTTGTGGCGAATGAGGAATGAGGAAAAATAATTATAGGGGAATGGGATGAGAATTAATATCCACCATATTAACTCTCATTGCCATCCCTAGTGAAAACATACACTACAAGAAAAAGCAGATTTCGCGACTAAAAATGGATTTTTCGTCGCTGAAAGTAGCAGAATTGGCGACTAAAATGGAATTAGTCGCCAAAAGTGAACACTTTTGGCGACTAAAACACTTTAGTAGCCAAATGTAGGGGTTTTAGCGACTAAAACTCAGTTTAGTCGCCGAATATAGGGGTTTTAGCGACTAAAAAAATTTTAGTAGCCAAAAGAGAAGGTTTTTGGCGACTAAAAACATTTAGTAGCCAAAAGTATAGGTTTTGGTGACTAAAAAATAGTTTGGTTGCTGATTACACATGTTTTACCGACAAAAATCAATTTCGTAGCCAAAAGTGAAGCTTTTTGGCTACTAAAAAAAATTTAGTAGCTAAAAGTCAAGAATTGCCGACTAAAATGCAGTTTAGTCACCCAAAGTAGAGGTTTTGGCGACTAAATTTCAGTTTAGTCGCCAAAAGTGGAGGTTTTTCGGCGGGAATGAATTTTTTTAGCGACTCAAATATAATTAGTAGCCAAAACTATACAATTGGCGACTAAAAAATAGATTTAGTCGCCAAAAGTGATCTAATTTTTTTTTTAGTAAATAATTTATTTTTTACATAAATTATATTGAATAAAAATAATTATTTTTATATATATAGCTATATATTAATACGGGTCAATATAGTATATAAATAATATATGTTGCATATCTATTCATGTGGTGTTGTAGTGGCATAGTGGAGAGAGTGTGTTGCTAAAGGTTTAGAATGTGGGAGAGGTTGACGGTTCGAATATCAGAAAAAGCAAAAAAGTTGGTTTTTTTTTTTTTCACGAAAGCACCTTTGGCGACTAAAATTTTAGTCGCCAAAAGTGTTTATTTTGGGCGACTAAACGGTTTAGTCGGCGATTCATGGACTATTGGCGACTAAAAGATTAGTCGCTAAATGTGTGATTTTAAAAAGTGTAAATCACTATTGGCGACTAAATCGTTGGTCGCTAAAGAGCTATTTTTTGCTGACTAAAAAAATTTTCGTCGCCAATACCTCCGGCGACCATATATAAGCGACAAAACAGGCGACTAAAAAAATTAGTCGCTGAAAGTAAAAACTCGACTTTCGACGACTAAAAACATACTTTTTGCGACTAAAAATTTAGTCGCCAAAGGTGCTTTTTCTTGTAGTGATATGGAGAAATTATTTTCCGATGTACCTAAAAAAAAAACATATGGGGAAATTAATGGGTACCCATCCCTCCCCATCCCCAGTAGAGATTTAAAGAATATCACTTACTCTACCCGACGAACAAGAAAAAAGGGGAAAACCTATGTATTTGGGTTGGGTCTCCATGGATACCCACAAGGTAGGTTATCCATTGCCATCCCTAATAGTGAGTCTATATGGAGTGCACACTATAACTTCATTATTCATAATTTTTATCGTAAAAATTGTAATTTTCAACACAAAAATTCTTATTATCCATAATTTTTTTTAAATGTACATCTTTTTAGAGATGCGCTACATTTTTTGATAAAATATAAGGTTTTAATCCAATGTTGCCACTAAGCTGAAATTATTAAAGCGTTGGTTGAATGTTAGAGGCCATACGGGTAAAACAAATTTGAGTGTAACTGTGATATATACTACCTTATTAGTATTATTATTTAATATTTTTTTGTTATGTATTTTATACTATGTACCTATGACAATTGAAAGTAAAATTCACTCGCTATATATAAATTTATTATCGAATAGTACTAATACGCTATCAATATCACTATTTGCTTAATTGATGACTTTGCGGTGTCTCTTTTGCTTGCAAATCACCATAGTTCACTCAACAAGCCAAGCTTCTTAAGCAAAATGATTTGTAGCTTGAATATTAGCCCCTTAATGGCCCGACTGTCTTGGTACCTCTCTCTCTATTTTGGACTCATGTGCACATAGACCTTTTGTGACGCCGCAAAATCTATACTAAGAGTTGTAGTCAAGGGAAATTCACTAACGAGTCCTACGGCCAATGACCAAGTAAGATTCTAGATCGCCGGAGGAGTCAATTTAGCCTCCCTTCTAACTCTAGCTTTCTTAGTAGCACGCTACCCTTTTGAAAGATCTTAAAAGGCATTGACGTAAGGTCTCATAAGTAACGTAGGGAACTATATTAGTTTTTAAAAAGACAAGCATATGATAATATAATAAAAGAATAGATACAAAATGTCCTTGGTTACAAAAGATAGTTCCATCGATATTAAACCCAAAAATAAAACTTCAGATAGACTTAACAACACAAAAATTCTAGCTTCTCTAAGACAACCAAAAGTCTTTGAAAGTTTCCGGCTTGTCATTTTCTATTGCAAAATCCTCTTCGGTACCTGGCTTGAAATGCCATGAGCTTTGAATGTCCAATAAACGCACACACACCCCGTTCCTTTTTCCCCTATCTAATACACAATAGCTATTACAACAATTGGGGAAAGAAACATGATATTCAAGTAAATAACAAAGGTTACAAGGTTAGTTGTTAGTAGTCTAGAAATCTCCCAAAGAGATTTCATCCTCCTAACTACAAGAATTGAACACGAATTATTTGGTATGCCCCCCTTTTTTGCTGCTTTGCAGACCTTACCTCGGATATCTACCAACAATTACATATCGCGTAGCGCCAACCGAGAATCTCAAAAGAGATGATAAAATAGGGCCTTGCCCATTCCCTCTTCACACCAAACCACCTAGGATCCAAATTCAACCGCTCCGTTCAAGGGTTCCGAAACAACCACTTGCGCAAGACTTTAACTTTCAAAAGAGAACACGTGCTGCTAACCAATTCAATTTGAACATAACTATATCTCATAACAATACTCATGTGATCGAAAGCCCACTAGCCACCCTTTAAGTTTTTCATTTAGATTAATGTTTTAAGTTAGTTAGCACAAGCAAATAACAAGAGAATAAATTTGCATAAATATGAGCATCATTGAAGGACTAAAATAAAAGGTATATAACCATGACATATGTAATATCATACCAAGACATAATCATATATTAATAAGCATATTCATGAAGACAAGAACATAAAACACCAATGCCAAACTAAATTTCCAAATTTAGTACCATTTAAATATTGGAATTAAAAGGACCATTTTAGATTTTTCTCGAGCCTGGCCTTCTTATGGTTCGTAGATAATTTTATCTAGTTTTCAGAACATTTTTCAAAAATGGAATAGCTTTTTCTAAATTTTTAGTTATTTCAAAAACACTCTAGTACTATCCAGATTTTTCGACAGTTACGAAAATTGGATTTTCTTACAAACCCACCTACTCTTTTTCAATGAAACCAATTTTCCTTGAAAGCTAACTTTTTGAAGAATTTCTTGACATAAAACTGAGGTCCAGGAGATTTTTTGTGCATTTTCCTAGAATTTTTGAAAGTTGGCTGTAAAATAGGTTTTTCATGCACAATACTCAAAATAAGAAGATTGGTGAGAAAAGAGACCAACTAAGGGAAATTCTTCACTTCTTTTGTGATGAAAACATAGTAAGTAATGTATCAATTACTCAAATTTTAGAGTGATGGTATGCCTTTAGAAATAATGTGAGATATGGAAAGAAAAAAGTAGTTTTGCATATATTAAGAGGAAATATGAGTAAAAGAAGGATCAAAGCCCAATTCATCGACTTTGAACACATGAACATCATTACAACACATCTGAAAATATGATTTTAAATATCTAATAACATGTATTTGAAAGAGGAAATAGAAGGAGAGATGGTGATGTGGTTTACTTGAGGTTTGGTTGGTTTGCTAACAAAACCTTCTCTTTCTCTTTCTCTCATTTCCTCCACCAAGCTCACTCCCTTGCGCTTTCTTCCTCTCAGCCAAATAGGGTGTTTGTGTGTGTGTTCTTGTGTGCAAAATGCTAAGGGAGAGGTTGTATTTATACTAAAATTGGTACAAAAGGTCCAAAATGCCCATTGGTTGGAAATGGATTGGATATTTTAGATTTATTTTGAACTTAATGGAATAATGGATGATTAGAGACCTTAATTATGGAATTAATCATGATCTAGTTAGGCTTTGGTTAGGATGAAACTTGGGGTGGAAACAAAATTCCATGTTTTGGGGATACTAGCAAACTTTTCCATGAATTCATAGATTATGTTCAAAATAGTTTTATATATTTATCTTCCCTAGGGTGGCTAGCCATGTGGGGTGGATAAAGGGATTTTTTTTTTTTTCTTGTGTACAATTGATGGAAATTTCAAAATATAGTGTATAAAATAGGTTTAAAGGTACAAGTATATATAATAGTACTAGTTTGGGGTCAATTAGCAATTTAATAAAAATGTGAGGGCTTTGGGTTTAATTTATGAATAAGAATATTTATTTAAGTATAGAATGAAACTAAATTAGGGTTAGAGAATATAATTCGGTTTAGATTTCTTGTGTCAAAAAAAAAAGGCTATCACCGAGGAATATGATGAAAACTAAAAAAATCTAGGGTTTTAAGTAGTAATTCCATATGTAGGGAGTCAATTAATCAGTATTAGGATATTAGAAATGATTCTTAAGTTACCGAAATTAATTAGGGTTTGCGAGTTTTCGCTTCTCGGGTTAAAGTTGAAATTATTTAGGAACTCAAGGGTCTTTATTACAATTTTCCAAAAGTGAGGGGCTTTTAAGAAAATAAAATTTTCAGGGGCCTCACACCTTTTTTCTCCTCTCTCTCTCTCTCTCACTCTCACTCTCACTCTCACTCACTCAGACCCAAAGTCTCTAAAACTGTTCTCTCTCTAAACCAGGATTAATGCAAGCAAATAATTGAGTGCAATGATAGTCTGATTTTTGTTTCTCCAACAGCACACACAAAGGGAAAAAAAGGAAAAAAGAAAAAAAAAAACAATGTTGAGGTCATTCTTTGTAAAGGGTACTCTGAAACAGAACAGTCATCATCTTCCACAATTTAATCAACAGGTCAATCATTTTGCTTTCTCATGTTGTTCAATGTGCAATCTAGTTATTGCATGTAGTGAAGAGCATCTATATTTTCCACCATTAAAGATTTATGTATGATTTTATCACTACATTCAGTCTAAAATTCAGTCTCATCAAAACTCATTTTCCACCAAAATCATACAAACTGTTTTTCTATTCTATTGTGGACTTTCAACAAACACCTGCAATGCATCAATTAAAAAAAAAAAAAATCGACCACACAACCAAAAAAAAAAAAAAATCCTTTAGCCTTTTGCAATCGAATGAACAGAATGATGAATCAAAATGAATCATTATCAGAAAGAATCAAACTAGAAATCAGAACACAAAACACAAAAAGCAAAAAAACATAATCAACATCCTATTAAGCAAAAGAGCCTACATTCAAAGCCAATCTCCTATGAATGTTGTAATGCTCAACAGTAAGAGCAAGAATCAAACTTCCAAGCACAAGCACAATCACATTGTCCATATACAAGTGCGCAACATTGTCGCTGGTGGAGATTCTGAAGAAAGGTGGATAATGGTCTACATAGGTTAGTGGTCAGCGGCGGCCATCGATAAACACCCAGGTCGGTGGTCGCCGTCGTCGTCGGTGAACACCCATGTTGATCGCTCGACACTATGTCCTCGACTTCAGAGCAAACCAAAAGCGTTTTCCTCTCTGTATCCCCTCTCACTCTCTCATCTTTCTTTGTTTTGTAAACGCGTGGGTTTCACGCATAGTTAAGGGATCTAGGCCAAAGTCTACAATATGGATGCCAACTGTAAAACCCAAGTTGTGTGTAGGATTATTTTGTTGGATAGATTAGTAATTAAATTAATTTATATGGGTCATTTATTAATATCAAAGAATTAGTTATGAGATGGCATTATATTTTCTATTACTTAGATGGGTAATTTTGTAACTTTGAGAAATTAGGTTAATAAGCCCACCTATATATTGTGGCTTTAAGTCTTGGGAAACAAACAAAACAGAGGCTAGGAATTGCTCCATAGGTGGCTAGGGTTTGAGAAGGTAAAAGAAAAAAAGAAAAGAAAAGAAAAAGAGAAGAGAGGTTCAAGTGAGGCTACAATAGGGATTGGAGGCAGCACGTTAATGATTTTGGGACACCCATTGGTTAAGGTAAAATCTATCTTTACTGTTAATTGTTAAGTTTATGTTGAGGAATTTAACAATCAATGCATTAAGGGGATTTGGAAGATCTATAGGTGCCTACTTAGGTTTTGAGAATTGGGTGCAATGTGTAAGTGTAATTTTGGATGGGTAATAGAAACAATGGAGTTTGTATCATGGGTAAGGGTGTGTTTGGCTATAAAGTTGGGTTGAATGGTTTGATCTCTTGGATATTAAAGCAATACATTAATCTAATATGGTGGGGCTTTTGTAGGTATATGTAACATGTAAAAAAATATTAATTTATTTGAGGTTTTATTTATTAGGTTTGTGAGATTAAAGTGGTGAAGCTGGGTGTTTGGAGTTGGTGTTGGAGTGTTATTTTAGCTGTTTGAGGTAAGTAACCCTCTATCACTGTTGGTTCATTTTTTATTCCTATCGAATCGTTTAAAATCATAAATATTTATTTATAGCCTTCATGTTCTCTTAAAATAAATATGGGTCAAGTATAAAACAGCATCGAAAATTATTATGAAAATTATTTGAATATTTTGTGGAACTACTATGAAAATTGTACTAAATGTTTATTCTGAAAATATCGAATGTTTTATTTAAAAGTTATGTATTGTTTGAATTTTGAACATCACTCTAGTCTGACTATGATTTGGACCCTAGCCAATAGGGGTTATTTATTGGCACAGAAACTAGTTTCTTTTGGGGCTTTACCACCGGCCTATGTGTGGTTCTGGGCCTTGTCACGGGCTAAGTGACCGTAGTCACCAAGACTTGGGTTTTGTGAATTGCATCATTGAACCATTTGAATATCGAACCATCGATTTTGAACAACGAAATTTCATCGAATTACCTCATTGTCTTTTCAATTAAAATGTATTGTTACACTGTTTATTTTCAGCTACGAAACCATCTTACAAAATAATTGTTCATTTATTGAACTGTAGAAAAAAATTATATTTATTGGTTATCGATTTATTTATTTATTTTTGTATACTTGATCCAGCTAGCAGTGATGGTTGGTTATTTACTGGGCTATCTAGCTTACCCTTATTTTTTTTTTCAGATTCTGAAGAGTAGAGCTGCGTGGGATTTTTTTTTACATGTGGAAGTGCCGAGAGTAGGACCATGATTTAAGTACTTGGATTGTTGTTTTGTTAGTGGATTAAATCAGTGGACTTGGTGGACATTTTCATATAAGAACTATTTATTTTTATGGATTTTGGCATTATGACAATTAAGGATTTAATTTGAGTATTTTACATTGTGGGTTATGTGATTGGATTCTTAGCCTTGCATGCTCACTTATATGGGTGTGCGGCGTTGTCATGGAGCTTGGGGCGTGACACCAACACATTCGGGCCATTCGAGAAAGGAAAAATTCAAGTTACCCAGCAAAATTGGCTTCTTAATTGGCTTCGACAATGTTCTTAATTTAACATAAAAATAGTTTAAATGATATCTGACATAATATGATTGGACATGAAAGCCCATTTAACATAACTCTTTCAAATGACTTCTTCATGATACATTCTTCTCTATATTTTCATTCTTCATACTTTTTATTATAACGTTTAATTTTAAATTCGAACCGATGATTTGAATCGTTTATTTTATAAACATCACAATAAAGATTATTCAGGCAAAAAATTAATTTAATTAGACAATAAATAACATTTTATTTTAAAAAAATAAATTGTTTAAGTTTACAATCACATTTGTTATTCATTTTATAAAACATAATATGATTTTTTTCTTATATTTATAAATGTCTGATAAAACTAATTTTTTGTATATGAATGGTCTTTATTGCGAAATGTACGAAATAGATAGTTAGGATCATCAGTATGGGTTTAGACTTGAGCCTATAAGAGGAGTATAGAGAGATATGAAGAGATAAGATATAAAGGAGAGCTTATCCCCATTGAACATACTCTAGCAACACTACAACAAAATTAGATTTTTACGGCTTCACATCAACGACATACAGTAAATGTAAGTCGTGGTTTCTCACTTTTACGACTTGCTTTTTTTGCATGTCGTAAATAATTTCTCAATCATGACGTATCTATTGCGTACGTCGTGAATGCTAATAACGATATTTTTTTTACGGCCTGCAATGTTAGCCGTAAATAATAAAACTTTTTATGACGTGCATATCACATGCCGTTAATACATCAACTATACACGATATGCGTAAATCACTTATTAAAAATATTGAACATTTTATGGCGCATAAAAAGCCAGTCGTTAAAAATTATACTTTCCACTATGTACAAAAAGTCAGGCATTTAAAATAGGGAGCTTTTTTGATAAATCCATTTTCTAAGAGCTTTATTCCATCCAACCCATATTGTTTTTTATTATTCCATTAGGTCCAATTTGAGATAAGAAGACCAAAATACCCTTTTCATCTACTTATGTTCCATTTAGTTCACATTATTTTCTTATATTTCAATAAGTCCTATGGGTGACATAATTACCAAAATACCCCTAATGTGAATGTTCACACCGTCAATGTGAATGTTCATATCGTCAATGTGTAGGGGCCCGGCCCATGTCAATCCTCGTGGGTGCCCGGAAAAATTCGAGTCGGGCCGGGCCGGCCCACAAGCCAAAAAAATAGGCCCGGCCCGACCCGTTGATAATGTGAATATTCACATTGACAAGTTAACATTCACATTGATAGGAGTGTAAAATTGGGTCGCGGCTCGTGGGCGGCCCGAAGCCAGCCCGCCGCCCGGGGGCGGGCTCGGGCCGGCCTGTTCATAATGTGAATATTTACATTGACATATTAACATTAACATTGATAAGAGTGTAAAATTAGCCCGTGACCCGTAGGCGGCCCGAAGCCTGGGCCTGGGCCTGGGCCGGGCTGGGCTCGCCCTGTTGACAATGTGAATATTCACATTGACATGTTAACATTCACATTGATAGGAGTGTAAAATTAGCCCGCGGCCTGTGGCCGGTCCGAAACCCGCCCGCGACTCGTGGGCTGCCCTGGGCGGGCCCGGCCCGACCCGTTGATAATGTGAATATTCACATTGACATGTTAACATTCACATTGATAAAAGTATAAAATTAGCTCGCGCCCCGTGGCTGCCCGAAACCAGCCCACGGCCCGTGGACGGCCCGGGGCGGGCTCGGCCTGGCCTGTTGACAATGTGAATATTCACATTGACATGTTAACATTCACATTGATAAGAGTGTAAAATTGACTCGCGTCCCATGGGCGGCCCGAAGCCCGTGGGCGGCCTGGGGCGAGCCTGGCCCGGCCCGTTGACAATGTCAATATTCACATTGACATATTAACATTCACATTGATAGGAGTGTAAAATTGGTCCGTGGCCCGTGGGCGGCCCGAAGCCCGCCCGCTGCCCAGGACGGGCCCGGCCCGGCCTGGCCCGTTGACAATGTGAATATTCACATTGACATATTAACATTAACATTGATAACAGTGTAAAATTGGCCCGTGGCCCGTGGGCAGCCCGAAGCCCAGCCCCGGGCCGAGGCGGGCTCGTCCCGTTGACAACGTGAATATTCACATTGACATGTTAACATTCACATTGATAAGAGTGTACCATTAACCCGTGCCCCGTGGCTGTCCGAAACTCGCCCACAGCCCGTAGGCGACTCGAGGCGAGCCCGGCCCGGCCTGTTGACAATGTGAATATTCACATTGACATGTTAACATTTACATTGATAAGAGTGTAAAATTGAGTCGCGTCCTATGGGCGGCCCGGGGCGACCCGGGTTTGGGTCCGGGCCTACCCCGGGTTGCGGGCCAGCTTCGGGTAGCGGACAAATTTTACACTTCTATCAATATTAATGTTAACATGTCAATGTGAATATTCACATTGTCACGGGTCGGACCAAGCCCGCCTCGGGCTGCAGTCTGGCTTCGGGCTGCCCACGGGCTGCGGGCCAATTTTACACTTCTATCAATATGAATGTTAACATGTCAATGTGAATATTCACATTGCCAACGGGCCGGGCCTCCCCCGGCCCAAGGTCGGGCTTCGGGCTGCCCACGGGTCACGGGCCAATTTTACACTCTTATCAATGTGAATGTTAACATATCAATGTGAATATTCACATTGTCAACAGGCCGGGCCGGGCCCGCCCCGAGCCGCCCACGAGCCGTGGGCGGGTTTTGGGCAGCCACGGGGCGTGGGCTAATTTTACACTCCTATCAATGTGAATGTTAACATGTCAATGTAAATATTCACATTATCACGGGTCGGGCTAAGCCCGCCTCAGGCTTCGGTCGGGCTTCGGGCCGCCCACGGGCTGCGGACCAATTTTACACTCTTATCAATGTGAATGTTAACATGTCAATGTGAATATTCACATTGTCAACGGGTCGGGCCAGGCCCGGCCCGGCCCGGGCCGCGAGCGGGCTTTTGGGCGCCCATGGGCCGCAGGCCAATTTTATACTCTTATCAATGTGAATGTTAACATATCAATGTAAATATTCACATTGTCAACGGGTCAGACCGGGCCCGCCCCGGGCCACCCATGGGCTGGGAGCGGGTTTCATGCCGCCACGGGACGGGGGCCAATTTTACACTCCTATTAATGTGAATGTTAACATGTCAATGTGAATATTCACATTGTCAACGGGCCGAGCCGGGTCGGGCCCGCCTTGGGCTGCTGGCCAATTTTATACTCTTATCAATGTGAATGTTAACATGTCAATGCGAATATTCACATTGTCAACAGGCCGGGCCGGGCCCGCCCCGGGCCGTGGGCGGGTTTCGGGTAGCCATGAGGCGCGGGCTAATTTTATACTCCTGTCAATGTGAATATTCACATTGTCAACGGGCCGGGCCGGGCCCTCCCTGGGCCGCGGGCGGGATTTTGCCTGCCCATGGGCCGCGAGTGGGTTTTGCGCCGCCACAGGACGCGAGCCAATTTTACACTCCTATTAATGTGAATGTTAACATGTCAATGTGAATATTCACATTGTCAACGGCCCGGGCCCGCCCCGGCTCGCGGGCGGGTGGGGCGGGTTTCGGGCCGCCCACGGGCCAATTTTACATTCCTACCAATGTGAATTTTAAAATATGAATGTTCACATCATTAATTTGCTAATCGTTCAAAAAATATTTATAAGGGTATCAAAATTGAATATAAGGGCATAAGTGTCCAAGAAAATAGTGTAAATCAAGAAAATGGACTTTATGGAATAAAACTATACATACATGGGACTAAATGGATTAAAAAATTCCTTCATAGACTTCTTGGGTTAAAACACTTCTAAATTGGACTTATCAATAAAAATCCCTTTAAAATATTACACTTTCCATGACATCCAATTGCAGTCATGAAAGGTACGACCAAAACAAAAAAAAAAATGCCAAATTGAAAATTTGAGCGCAAAATACCAAAAAAATAAAAAATAAAAAGGAGAAACAATTAAAAGCCCTAACCCTTCAGCCCCAACATCAACCTAAAAAAAATAAATCTTCTCTTTTTCTGGGTTTTAAAGGAACTTTATCTCAAAAAAACCCCCCAGCTTTTGTTCCATATTCTAGCATCCCTGTAGTGCCTCTCTCTTCATCAATTACTCTCTAGTACTCTGTTTCTTCTCCACCCCACAACTTTCCACAAAGACTAAGAAGAAGATTTCATCGTCCTCTACTCTTGTATTTCTTTTCTTCTCTAATCCTCTCTCTCGTATATGCTTCTTGGGCTACGAAGACCCTAAATTCGACTTTAGATCTCTCTCTTGCACACGTTTCTTCGGTTTCGAAGACCCTGAATCTGACTTCAGATCTTGTCGGTGTAAGCTCTCTCTCTCTCTCTCTCTCTCTCTCTCTCTCTCTCTCTCTCTCTCTTATCTGTGATTTTTTTCTCATTTTTCGATTTGGTTCGCTAGGGTTTCAGATCTCAATTATTACCATCAACTTGCAATTCTGATTTGTGTATTTCGATGGATTCGTTGCTTTATTTAACTTTTCTTTGGTTGTTGATTTGTGTATCACCATCGATAGATCTTTGGTATTGAGTTCATTCTCAATTTTCAAATCTCTCTCTATTGATTTTGTTTCGGCTGTTTAGGGTTTATGTGTATTAACCTAGTAGATGAGCACCAGCCCTTCATGATTTGATTGGTTTTTATTAATCAATTTTTAATATACACATTGAACATTGGTCGATAATGTTTGTATTTGGTGAATTTTTGGAACAACCTATCATTCTGGGGATAGTTTAGCTTTGAATTTTACTTAGTTTTGTTGAGTTTTTTGAGGGATCATTTCAATTGAAAGGCACAAAATTTTTCTAATTCTTTGCACAAAATTTTTCTAATTTCTTTGCTTTTTTGTTTGGGGGGTATGAAAGTTAAGTTGCAAGGTCATGTGTGTTTGAGGCCAAGCTGTGCTTTGTTTGCCCTTTTTTCCACCTAAACCACTTTTTCTAGTGAAATTCAATGCTTAGTTACCTTGGTATTCACAAGGCAAGAAAAAAGTTATGCACAACTGTGTATGTGAAATAAAAGTAGTGATATACAAATATAAAAATCTATGCTGAAAAGTTATACTGAATGATTTGGCTGGGTTTTGAGCTATCATCTCAGAAGAAAGAACTCATGGAGATGTCTTTAATTACCCAAAATAACACTGCCACGTACAAAATTCTATATACAAAATCTGGTGGAATAGCATTTTCCTTGGAATGAATCTGTTCATTTTACTTTTTAACATTAGAGATGAGTTTTGATTTCCGTTGCATTTGTAATTAGAACATTCATATATTTGTGGGATCATTTTGGTTATCATAAATTTTATCCCTTGTGTGTTTTGTAATTTCTTGACTGTAATGTTAGTTTGCAATGTTTTTCTTTTTTTTTCCAGGTTGCTGCATTTTCCCTCTAGTTGATTTTTTTTCCCTGAACATCTTTGTTCTGAATTTTGACTGGATAAACATTCATCAGCCATTTGATATGAAGTACTAGTTGTCTTAGCAATCTTAAGCAATGTTGCTTCATGTTCTTTTTGTTTCCTAGCATGGTTTGTAATTTGCATTTCCATTTGATGCATGTGCGTCGATGGATATTTCCATTTACCATAGTGGAAGTGATATGATCTTCTGAAGTTCTAGTTGCTTCTGCAATGGTATGATCTTCTTTTGGTGCCTCATACTGTATCTAATAGAGTGATGGGACTCAAAGTTCTTTGATCTCGATATCATTTTGAAGACTCGAATCAACGGTACCTTAGTTCTTAACAATTTCTAATTTGCATGGTTATTGTTGTGTGTTAGTTTTGCGGTTTTGAATTTGAATATATGTATATATGCATGTGTGTCTATATATATATATATATACTAAGAAATGGTTTGATTGTAGACTCCAAAGTTCAACACAGTTGTCAAGTCATCTCTGAAATTCTATGCGTTGGTATGGTCAATCTTCATGTTCTATCTTGATTTAATGCTTGCATTTATCATTTTTTAATTGAATTGCGATACTTTTTTCTCACAATTTTACTTTGTTTCGATTTAATTCTTCTCAATTGTGGTCTATATTTGTTCTTCTATATAGTAAAATTATTTTACTCATTTCTCATGAATTTCCAAACACCGCTACAGACATGACCATAGGTCATAACCAAAATAATAGAGATTTGCCCAAGGTTTTAATGAGCTCAAATGAAGCTAGGAGAATAGGACTTTGATGGAACCAGTAATAGAGACATTTGCTAGAAAAAATAAGTTGTTGATTTGAGGAATAAAAAAAATGGAGCTTTTTAGATACATAAGTAATGTATTTATTTCATAGAATTTTGAGATATATTAATAATGTAATTGTGGAATTTTCTACTGTAACAATAATTTCTTATGTAGTTCCTATATTAGGAATTTGTGCCATTTACCCTCGTAAAAATCTTAAACATAGTTGTTTTGCCATTAATATATTCTCTTTCTTTTAGGTTGATTTAAGATGATGTGAACACTTAAAATTCTTTGCTTAGATGATTGAGATTTTGAATAAGAAAATAAGAAAAAGAAAACTGAGGCTTTGTTTTTGTCCTTTGAATAGCAATCTAGGAAAAACGAAGACGACAACAAAGTAATTAAAAAAGAAGGTTCTATTAAGGTGAAGTGCTTTGCCTACGTGGCTTTAATGTGATAGAATAAGTTTTTGTTTAATTGTAGTGATAGACTTTTTCATGCCATTGTAAGTCCCAATATATCTGCGTAGTAAAATCATAAAACATGATTATAGTAAAGATTTTAAAAGGAAACTCTGTTTTAGCAAAGTTGACAGTAAGCAGGCTTTGATTTGCCAAAACATCCAAAGTCTAGGTTGTCGTCCATGTCTCCCTTCACGATAAAAATAAAATAAAATAAAAAATTCGGGCCTTTTTTTAATCCCAGGAAAAGTTTAAAAAAAAACACCAACAAAAACTTACCAACTTTTTTCCCAATAAAGGGATCAAAATTTTCTAAGTTATGGTAGAATAGAATCTGATAATTGTTGGAACAATGTTCTGTGTAAAATAAATAATGTGAAACTAAATCAAACAAATAAAAATAAATTGCTTACAGAATTTATTTATCGAATCAAAAAAATACAAAAAGATCAAGTCAGGTGTGTGATACTCTATCCTTAAGACAGATTCGCCCTACTTCGGTGCTTACGGATTAATGGCGTTTATCTCCTAAGATACAATGATCTACACAGATTGTAATAGCATTCCAAATAATCTGTACGGCGAACTAGAACCTGCGTTCTATACTTTCAAAATTTTCTCTAAAAAACTAATGTGAAGAACAATGCAAAGAGAGAGCAAAAACAGGAAAAGAATATGATTTTTGAATGTGAAAATCTACTGGAAATGATCTCCATTTATAGGAAAATTGGTGACCATTGGATAGATCCGAACAAGTATGATTCAAACTGAATAGGTATGTTTTTGAAATGAACAGATCTAGTTCAAACTAAATAGGTATGATCTATTTGAACTTGCTGGAATTTAATCTGTCCGTTGGACTATTTGAACCTGTTGAAATGGACCCGAAAAAGGCACTGTATGGACAAAAAATTGAATTCAAATTTTGGCGCAAAATTTTAATTAATTTTGTTTAGAAAAAAATAAATTTCCCGTAAGAATTTTTTAGAAAAAAATTCAAATAAATTTTGTCCAAAAAATTAATATTAGAACCGACGCGACCCACAACCCACACCCGCGCCCGACACGACTCGGCCAATCTGAAGGCGGCGGCGCGCGCGCGCGCGTGTAGTGGTTTGAGTCAAATGTCACTTTGTCTATAATTCCTTCTACAAACTTGGGGTGTCAATTGGGGCCCAACTCAAGTGTTGCCACCTAGAACTTGTAGACACACATAAGTTCTTTTAAGTTTTCAATATGAGACAAGCCTTATAAGGAAACTCACATTTTATTATTTAATTGTTCATTCCATGAATTCGAAAACGACGTCAACTTCTCATTCACTCATAAATGGTTTTGACGAACCATCTTCACTGTGTGACTTGACATGTGGCAAGGAACACATCACCTCTTTGAACACACCCCAAAAGACATGTGAACTCTACTTAAATTTGGGCTTAAAGTTGGCCAAAAAATAAGCTTATAAAACCAGTATTTCCAACAATTCCCCACATGAATGGAATTTGACAGAAAGAAAATGCAACAATATGATCTAATTATTGAGAGTACAGAAATTAAAAATATTCTGCAAAGGATAGATAGCTTTTGGCTTTGATCCTTCCCTTGTAAGACATTATCAGATTTATTAGCTAACTAGTGAATATGATGTCTTGAACTATTAAACCATTTGTGTAAACTAAGACAATAGAACTCAAACAGTATATTACCAGACACAGTTTAGTTCTCACTATTGTGTTCATTTTGGCCCTGAACAACTTGGTCTTTTATGAGTGCTCTAGAGAATTGTAGCACTTCACAAATCTCATAGAACCGGCCCAGTTCACACTCATATAGGTGATTCTTATGAAGAGTATCCTGCCATACTCCACTAGGTATTCCTAGATATAAGAATCATTAAAAGTATTACTTAACCTAAAATGCTACAGACATCACTATTTCATCATAAAAATGGGTAGGAGTTTGACTCCCCAATGATTCTTATGAGTCATACACAACTCGGTTGTCTCTTTGAACCTAGATCTTAGGAGCTCCAGTCAACTAGATTGGGTTGCCGTTGTGGTAACACTTTTTAAACAGGCTTAAATCTCATTTCCCTCGATGAATTTTCAACTAACTCTCTTGTTAACCCTTTGGTTAGTGGACCCGCTATGTTGTCTTTCGACTTCACATATTCAATGGAAATAATTCCATTAGAGAGTAGTTGTCTCGCGGTGTTATGTCGACGACGAATGTGTCATGACTTACTGTTATATATATGACTCTGTGCTCTATCTATTGCTGATTGATTATCGCAATGTATGCATATAGCAAGCATCGGTTTCGGCCACATTGTAATATCTTCAAGGAAGTGACGAAGCCATTCTGCTTCTTCCCTAACTTTATTTAAAGTTATGAATTCTGATTCCATAGTAGACCTAGCAATACAAGTCTGTTTGGATCCAAGATACAGCCACCCCACCAAGAGTAAAGACATACCCACTGGTGGATTTTGAGTCTCTAGTATCCGATATCCAATTTGTATCACAGTATCCTTCAAGTACTGCTGGATGTCTACTATAATTAAGCCTAATGTTATGAGTAAATCGAAGATATCTTAGAACCCTTATAATTTCTTTCCAGTGTTCTACTCTTGGATTACTCGTATATCTATTTAATTTACTTACTGCATATAAACTATATCCGGGTGAGTGCAGTTCATCAAGTACATTAAGCTTCCAATAATTTGGACATACTCTAATTGAGAAATACTTTCTTGTACATTTTTAGAAAGAAACAAATTAACATCTACAGGTGTTCTAGCAAGATGATCATCATCTTTGCTAAATTTGTCAAGTATTTTCTCAATGTAATGTGATTGTGACAAAGCATAACCTTCTGATATTTTGGTAATTTTCATACCAATTATTACATCAGTAATTTCCATATCTTTCATGTCAAAACGTTTATTCAACATTTTCTTGGTAATTTTAATCATATCATTATTACTACATATGATGAGAATATTATCCATATAAAGACATACTATAACATAATCGTTGTTTGTGTTTTTAATATAAATACATTTGTCACATTCATTAATTTTAAATCCATTTGACATCATTGCCTTGTCAAATTTCTCATGCCATTGCTTTGGCGCTTGTTTTAAACCATATATTGATTTAACTAATTTACACATTTTCTTTCTTTTCCTGGAACAAAAAATCCTTCTGGTTGTTCTATGTAAATTTCTCCATCTAACTCACTATTTAAGAATGCTATTTTAACATCCATTTGATGAATTTATAGATTGTACAAAGATGTAATGGCAATTAGCATTCTAATGGATGTTATTCTAGTAACTGGTGAGTATGTGTCAAGATAATCAAGACTTTCTTTTTGTCTAAATCCTTTGACCATAAGTTTTGCCTTGTATTTGTCAATTGATCCATCCACTTTCATTTTTCTTTTGAAAATTCACTTATACCCAAGAGGTTTACAGCCTGGTGGCAAATCCACCAATTCTCAAGTGTGATTTTGCAAGATAGATTCAACTTCACTGTTTACAGCTTCTTTCCATAAAGGAGTCTCAGGACTGGACATAACTTTTTTAAAAGTTAAAGGCTCATTTTCTAACAGAAAAGTTAGAAAATCTGGACCAAAAGATTTTTGAGGTTCTAGCACGTTTACTACGCCTAGATTCCTCATTCTCATTTTGATCTGTCTCTTGCTCTTATTCTTGATCACAACTAGTAATAGCATCATAAGATCTTTTATTAGTACTAATCTCTTGTCTAGTTTTATTCGGAAATACATGTTCAAAGAACGATGCATTTTGAGATTCAATAATAGTATTTACATGTATTTCGGAATGTTCTGACTTATGAATCAAAAACCGATATGCATTACTATTCTTGGCATAACCAATGAATATGCAGTCAATTGTTTTAGGACCTATCTTAGTCTTTTTAGGACTAAGAATAGCCACTTTAACCAAACATCCCCACACTTTTAAGTATTTGTATGATGGTACTTACCCATGCCACAATTCATAAGGGGTTTCATTCACTTTCTTTCGAGGTACTTTATTAAGTATATAATTGGCAGAAAGTATTGCTTCCCCCCACAAATTCTGAAGTAATCCAGAACTTATTAACATGGCATTCATCATTTCTTTTAAAGTCTTATTTTTCCTTTCAACAATTCCATTTTGCTGAGGTGAGTAAAAAGCGGTGGTTTGATGAATTATTCCATATGCTTTACAAAACTCACCAAAATGTGACTAATATTCATCACCTCTATCACTTCTAAGTTTCTTAATTTTCTTACCAAGTTGATTTTCAACTTCATCATTGGTTCGAATTAAATAAACATAGTTGTATCTAGTATAGTCATCTATGAAAGTGATAAAATATTTTTTCCCACCTTTAGTTTGAATTGATTTAAAATCATAAATGTCACTATGAATTAATTCAAGTGACTTCGTATTTCGTTCAATTGAATGAAAAGGAGTTTTAGTTAATTTAGCCTCAACACAAATTTCGCATTTATGATTTAAATCAATGTCAAATTTAGGTAAACATTCCATATTAATTAATCTACGCAAAGATCCATAATTAATATGTCTTAGTCTACCATGTCATAAATTTGAAGACTCAAGCAAGTAAGAAGAAGATGTATTATTATTAATAACAGAGGGAACAACAGTTATTACATTTAGTTTGAAAAGGCCATCAAACATGTAACATTTTCCTGCATACATCCCGTTTTTGGCAAGTACAAATTTGTTACTTTCAAAAACTAACCTAAACCTATTTTTACTCAACAAAGATCCAGAGACTAGATTCTTGCGAATGCCCGGTACATACAGCACATTGTTGAGAGTGAGTTCCTTTCTAGATGTCATCTTCAGACTAATCTTTCCTTGTCCTTCAATTGTAGAAGTCGAAAAGTTGCCCATAAAAAGTTGTTCACGGTTGTCCACCACAGAATAAGATGTGAACATCTCTTTGTCGACACAGATGTGGCGAGCAGCACCAGTGTCTACCCACCATTTTTTAGGATTTCCAACAAGGTTTGCCTCAGAAACAACTGCAGAAAGATTTATGTCCTCAACACCATTGAAAATTTTGTCCACTTCGGTCATATTGGCTTGAGCAGGCTTCTTACTTAATCTTCCTTTGTCTTTGCACTTGCTACGACAATCTTTGGCCCAATGTCCCTCTTTGTTACAGATGTAACATCTGCCATTGAACTTGTATTTTTTAGTTTCCCCTCCTTTGGAGCCTTGTGTGAAACTTTCTCTAGAAAATTTTCGTTTCTTTGCTTTTGGAGCATGTTCCACCACATTTGCTTTAGACTCCATTGGATGCTTACCGGCCCGCTTCTCAAAATTGTGATTGTCCTCCTCAATCCTCGAACGCACAATCAATTCTTCCAAAACCATTTCTTTGCGTTTGTGTTTGAGGTAATTCTTGAATTCCTTCTAGTCTTGTGGTAATTTTTCAATCAAAGTAGCAACTTGGAAGGATTCACTAAGTGACATGCCTTCTGCATAAATGTCATGCAGAATGAGTTGGAGATCCTAAACTTTGCTGATCACAGTCTTAGAATCAACCATCACAAAGTCTAGAAATTTGCTTACTCCGAATTTCTTCGAGCCATTATCTTCTGTCTTGTACTTTTTCTCCAAAGACTCCTAAAGTTCTTTTACCGTCTTAATAGGACTGTAGACGTTGAATAATGTATTGTCAAGTCCGTTCAAGATGTAATTCTGGCAAAAGAAATCAGCATGTTTCTAGGCATCGACAACAGCAATTACTTACAGGTCGGTTTCATCCTCTTTTAGAGTAGGAGCATATTCACGGAGGAAACGTGCCAAGTTGAAAGTAGTAAGATAGAACAGTATTTTTTTCTGCCATCTCTTAAAATCAGTTCCTAAGAACTTTTTTGGCTTTTTACCGTGATTGACTGACAAAGTCACAACAGGAGAGGAGGTTGGAGCAATTGCAACCACCATACTACTACTAGTTTGAGCATTAGTTTCAATAGTCATGAATTCTAAATTATAAAACAAAATTATAATTAGAATTTTATAGTACACAAAAAATTTAAACCAAAACACATAATTAAATTCTGTAAAAATAAAAGAAATAAGAATTGTAACTTTTATTTTCAATTAATTTGAAAATAAAATAAAATTTCATTTAAAAAAATTAATTCCACACAGAAAAATATTTCGGTAACACTTCAAAATTAAAATACTGAAAACAGAATTTTAATTAATGAAAACTCAAATTATTTCTGAAAACCAAAATTAATTTCTGATCAACTTCACAAATAAATATTCTGAATTGCTAATGACTACCAGTATATTACTACTAGTTGTCAAAGAAAATAAACAGTATATTACTATTTTTTTTCAAACAGTATATTACTACTATTTGTTTTTTCAACCAGATTATTATTTTGTAAAACCACATAAAATAATTTATGTAAGAAGAAGAAAAGAAGAAAGGAAACAAACGAATAAATTCTGTTTAAACAGAATAATTCGAATCTGTCTTAAAATTATTGGAACAATCTTTTGTGTAAAATAAATAATGTAAAACTAAATCAAACAAATAAAAATAAATTACTTACAAAATTTATTTACCGAACAAAAAAAATACAAAAAGATCAAGTCAAGTGTGTGACACTCTGTCCTTAAGACAGATTCGCCTTGCTTCAGTGCTTACGGATTAATGGCGTCTTATCTCCCAAGATACAATAATTTACATAGATTGTAGTAACACTCCAAACAATTTGTACGCCGAACTAGAACTTGAGTTCTATACTCTCAGAATTTTCTCTAAAAATCTAGTATGAAGAACAATGCAAAGAGAAAGCAAAAACGGGAAGAGAATATGATTTCTGAATGTGAACAGTATGAACTATTTGAACCTACTGGAATTTAATCTATCCGCTGCTCTGTTTGAACCTGCTGAAATGGACTCAGAAAAGGCACTGTATGGACAAAAAATTGAATTCAAATTTTGGCGCAAAATTTGAATTAATTTTGTTCAAAAAAAATAAATTTCCCGCAAGAATTTTTTGGAAAAAATTCAAATATATTTTGTCCAAAAAATTTATATTAGAACTGACTCGACCCACAACCCACACCTGGTACTACTCTGCCGATCGGACGGCAGCGCGCACGCGTGTAATGGTAAGGTCACTTTGTCCATAACTCCTCCCTTCTACAAACTTGGGGTGCCCCTTGGGGTTTAACCAAGTGTTGCCACCTAGAACTTATATACACACATAAATTCTCTTAAGTTTCCAATGTGGGACAAGCCTTACAAGGAAACTTACATTTTATTCTTTAATTGTCCATTCCACGAATCCGAAAATGACGTTAACTTCTCATTCACTCGTAAATGGTTTTAACGAACCGTCTTCACCGTGTGACTTGTCATGTCGCAAGGAACACGTCACCTCTTTGAACCCACTCCAAAAGACGTGTGGGTCCCACTTAAATTTGAGCTCAAAGTTGATCCAAAAATAAGTCTATGAAACCATCATTTCCAACAATAATTGCATTCAGCTTATGGCACAAGTCAGAAGTTGAAGTGACTTAGGCCTTGTTTGGCATGTACTAAATAAGTCAAAAAGTCAAAAAGTCACTATCTTATTTAAGTCACATCATCTTATTTAAATCACATCACCTCTCTAACACATCACATCAAACCCAACCCAAACCCAACCCAAACCCACCAATAAGTCAAAAAGTGCACTTTTTTAGGACATCCCAAACCAATCCTTAGTTTCCCATTGCAATATTGTGTTTGCACTATTGATTTCTCAAGTTATGTAATAACATTATTATCAATGCAATTCAGAGATGGCTGCTGCCTGCATTTGTATGATATGGTTGAAATTTTGCTATTATTGAAAACCCTCTTTTTGAAACCTGGTAGTTCATTTTTGAATATTCAAGTTTCAAAAGTTATTCATATTTCTCTTGTTCATGTTACATTTTTTGTTGGCATTCTTGATATTTTTTTTATTCATTGATGTTCTATATCCTTAATGTCTTTGCACAATTCCTATGACCACTTTAGATGATGGCAAATCTTATGTAACAAATTTAAAAATTTTAAGCTAATTTGAAGTTGTTATTGTAGAATAGGTTTTTTTATTATTTTATAGTGATCATAGCACTTACATTATTTATACATATATGTGATGCTTTTACTTCTTTCAAGCTTTTGTAATATGTTGTTTTGTCTTCATATATAGTTAACTTTTAGATAGAAGGATATTTCACAAAGTTTTTAAAAAATTAATTAAAACTTGTAGGCGCCAAGCAAAGGTGTAAGGGGCAAGAAGCATTTTCATGGAGAAACCTAGACAAACTTGTACATTTCTCATACTTGCGATTTTGGTTGCTTCTTTTTTTTTTTTTTTTTTTTTTTTTTAAAGCTTCTTTCAATTTTACATATGAATCCGATATCCATGCTTATGGTCTAATTAATATATGCTCTTTCTGTTGATGTTGTTTCAAGTTTAGTTACTCTAAGAAGGGAAGTTTCTGAAGACGAAATCCAAACTGCTAAGAATTATCTAATATAAAGATATGGATGGCACAAGCCGAGTGTTGATGTAATTGAATCAACCCATGATGGTGCACTCGCAAGAAGATATTTTGGATAAATTTTGTACCGTTTAGAACTTAAAGTTTTTTTTTTTTGAGGGGATGATTTAGAAATTTGTTGACAGTTTTGAAGTTGAGGACAATTTTTGATGTTTAGAAATATAGTTTTTGGATGGTTTGTTAATGTACAGACAATTTTTGAATGTTTAAAACTTATAAATAGTTTTTTTGATGCTTGAAATGATACTTTGGTGGTTGATTGATACTTATATATATATATATATGAAATTTGTTTGTAATGTTTTTTTTAGATTGTACAAAATAGGTGAAATAAAACTTGTTGAATTAAAAAAATAAAAATAAAATGAAAAAACTAAAGATATTCTACGAAGGGCAAAATAGGCCGTTGTGTTAAATATTTAATGACTGTCAATGATCATTATGATTTGTCTCTTGAATTAACGGCGTGTAAAAGTAGTCGTAAAAAAATTAAACATAACGTATAAGATGCGTTGTTAATAGTTTTAACAGCATGCTATGGCATGTCATTAAAAGTAAATGACTTTTCATGACTGATCATAATATGACGTTATCTTGCGCGTCATAGAATCATATTCACAGTGTGCATTTTTTATTGTAGTACAAGTTTTTTTTTTTTTTAAAAAAAAAAAAATCAACGACAATCATAAGTGACTTCTCATCAACTGACATTCTTGTTAGAGTGGTTATGGGTTTAATGGCCCCGTTTGGTGTAACTGTTAAAACAGATTATATATTATAATTTAACAAATTATAGATTATGACTTTAATCAGAAACTGTTAATCTGTTTGATGTAACTGTTAGATTATAGATTTAAGTTGTTGAATAATATTTGTTAAATAAGTTATGAAATAACTTTTTCAATTAACTTTTATTTTTTGTTATTCACTACTTGTCTACATTTTTCATAATAATAATAATAATAATATCTATTATCCAATTGGGTCTTTTTCTTTTTTTAAAAAAATAAAAAATAAAAAAAATTTAAAAGTATAACCGTAAATTAATATGTCCATAGCAAAAGCTGATAATCAAAAGTAAATGGTGAGCAGTTTCTTAGAATCAGCTTTTTTTAAATTAAAATAAATTGTTAAAATCAAAAATTGTTTAAAATAAATTTAACTAAACAATCCAAAATAACTTTTCAAAAATTAAAGTTGTCAGTTAACTTAAAAAAATCTAAACAAACACCCCTAATGACCGGCCTAACTAGTTTAGTTTAGCTTGTTAAAATTTAAAACAAATACTAGTTGGTAGAGTTAGGGTAAACAAAGTTTTTGAGTCAATTTTTGAATTGAACTTGAGAAAAAAAAGTCAAACATGTATGATGCCCCCACCCGTAATTGTGCATCTCCTTAATTAGCAGCCATGTAATTGTGCATCTTCTTAATTAGCAGCCATGTGAACATAACGATTGATGATGTGCAACTACTGTATTAAAAGCATCTCTAATTCATTAGGCATATAATATTTATTAGTTAAAATATTTAGTATAATTTATTTTTTTAGCTTTAATATATTAGAGATATGATTAAATATTTTAATTTAACTCACATTCACTAGTTACATGTAGTTAGCCTTTAAAAATTAGGCAAAATATATTTAATCATTAGGATTATTTTTCTCTATTTTTATTGTTGATGTGGCATCCTATTGTGTTTAGTTTGAGTTTTTTGGATTAAGTTTTTTGAAAATTGAGTTTTTTTATTTTCGTATTTTTTACTTTTTTAGATACACCTTACTTAAATGTATTTAAAAAGTAAAAAATTTGTAAAAAAATATTTTAAAAAATTAATAAATACATAAAAATACAAAAAAATATACTGAATTCTTTTTTTTTTTTTTTGTATTTTTGGTGTTTAGTAAATTTTTAAAAAAAAAATTTCACAAATTTTTTACTTTGTAGGTATATTTATGTTAGGTATGTCTAAAAAGTATATAAAAAAAATTGTTTAAAATATTAAAAAAATTCAGTAAAAACAAAAAGACACGAAAAATAAGAAAATAAAATTTTCTGAAAAGAATTTTTAAAAAATTATAACCAAGCAAAGTATATTCAGATGAATAATTAAAATAAAAAATATGATTAAAGTAAAAGTATAAAACAATTGAGAAACAAAATAATATATATATATATTTTATAATAATATTTAAATAGATAAAGTACCTATTAACATTAAAGATATTCTGGTGCAAAATAAAAATGTTAGAGTTAATCATAATGGGGCACTCTACCCTCTGTGTGTAGTAATGTCACCCTGTCTCTCTCTCTCTCTCTCTCTCTCTCTCTCTCTCTGTTTGTGTGCGAGAGGAAAGAAGTGAAGTGGGAGACAGACAATATTAAGAGCTAATCATAGTGTGCGGGAAGAAAGAAGTGAAGTGGGAGACAATATAAAGAGCTAATCATAATGGGGCACTCTACCCTCATGGCTCAAAATATATAAAAGCTTTTTCCTGACACACACACTCACTCTCTCGCATACAATATCAATACCAACCCACACATAAATTACTATTAAAAGTTCCTATAGCAAGTTTAGAGCATCTAACAATGTTAAAATGCTACAATAGATAATTAAAGTTAAATTTTAATATTGTTAAAAGTGTGAAAAAGTAATTTTATAATAAGAGTAAATTATAAATACACTTTTTGAAAATTTGTTTAAAATACGATTTATCTTTTATAATTTTGAAAATTACATCTCACTTCTTAAAATTTCTAATTTCATAACAAATAAGATATTTTATTAATAAATTATCAAGTCAATTAACAGTTTTTAATGATATCAGAAATTTATTTCAATTAATAATTTAAGTAATTTTATCATTATATAGGAGAGCAGTTAGGAATTTTATTTTTTCAATTAATTTTGTTAAATAAAAAATTATGACAAAAGAATATTTGTAACTTTTCAAACTATAAAAAATATCCGTATTTTAAACAAATTTTAAAAAATATATTTATAATTTACCCTTTTAATAATGTTTCTCTAATTGTACAATATGCATTTCTTAAATTTTATTCACAAAAAATTAAATTGAAATGTTATGTATGGACCCCACTATGAAAGATAAAGTTGAGAGAGAGAGAGAGAGGAGTTCTAAACAAAATTCAACATTTAGCTAAGTCTTTTGTCAAATTTGACATTGTCATATTTGGACAACTTATTTGGCATGTCCATTGGAGTTTTATTTTATTTTTATTTTTTTTAATAATTAAGTTGCTATTATCTAGCAATAACAACTATCAACACTGCTGCATACCCCCAGTGGGAGTCGCACCCCCAGTGAGGTGTCGCGCCCCCACTGGCTGAAACCCAAAAAAAAAAAAAAAAAAAGAAAACAGTTTTTTTTTTGTCCAATTATGGAGTGCCACCTCACTGGGGGTCGACCCCCAGTGGGTGTATGAGGCATTTTTCTAACAACTATATCAATTGCATTAGAGTTGCTCTTAACTAGTGTTCTAAATGAAAGGATATTGCACTACAACACAATGCACCTTCGACAATTATAACTGGTGACTAAAAAAAATTTAGTCGTCAAAAGTAGTGAAATTGGCGACTAAAAAAATTTTTAGTCGGCAAAAATAAAATATTTAGCTACTAATTTTTTTTAGTTGGGGTATATTGGTTATTGGCGACTAAAAAAAATTTAGCCGTAAAAATGCCAAAATTGGCGACAAAAAAGAATTTTAGTCGCCGTATATTGAGTTTTGGCTACTAACACCATTTAGTCGCTGAATAGAAAATAAAAAATTATTTTTTATCTTTGGCGACCAAAATTTTGGTGGCCAAAAGTTTATTTTCAACGACAAAAAAGAATTTTGGTCGCCACATATTGAATTTTGCCTATTAAAACCATTTAGTCGCCGAATGAAAGATAAAAAATTATTTTTTACCTTTGGCGACTAAAATTTTGGTAGCCAAAAGTTATTTTCAATGAGAAAAAAAAATTTTAGTCGCCGTATATTACATTTTAGCTACGAAAACCATTTAGTCGCCGAATAGAAAATAAAAAATTATTTTTTACCTTTGGCGACTAAAATTTTAGTCACGAAAGTTTATTTTCAGCAACAAAAAAGAATTTTAGTCGCCAAAGAGCTAAAATTTTTGGAATGAGACATTTCAAATATTTTGAAGGGATTTATAAAATACTTTCAGCGACTAAAAAAAAAAATTATGCTTATGTATCAGTAGGAACAAACTGAGAGTACATATCTTCAAAGAAGCCAAGTAGGAACAAACAAATTCTGCTTATGTATCAGTAGTTTAAGTGGTATTCTAAGAACCCAATTATTATTTTAAAATATATATATCTATTTAGTTCTATGGTGTTTACATGAGTAGTGCTATACAAACGAAAATTCTGTACAGAATTTTGATCCAAATAATGTGGTAACCTTGTGTCCTATCACTTTAAAAACAAAAATCCAGCGGTCCATCAATGGAGGGGAAAATGTAGCTTTTAGAAGTAGTTGAAATATAACTCTTCTTAGTATTGGATTTGATGATACAGTTCGTTCCAAGGGATGGATTGGACTGATCCAAACTCCTCAAGCCCGGGTGCTGATGACTGAGCCCACCGTGGTACCTGCAAGCAAGTTCAACGGGGAACGGGGTAGTCCCCCTGCGAACCCTCCGACGAGCAAGTTAATAGAGGAAGTAAAAATGTGTAAAAAGAGAGAGAGATTAGAGATAGAAAGCTTAACATTTTTCTTGTCTTCCGCCTTTGCTTATATCTTTTGGTAATCATTTTGCTGTCCCTTCCGACCTGCCCTCCTTGCCGAAAGTCCCTGTTGTAGCCCACCTTGTTCAGGATAAGGTGGTGTTGTTCCGGCTGAGGGGTGTTGTCGCAATAAATGCTGTGATGGGCTGCATTAATGGTGATGTGCTGTGGCAATAAATTTGCAGATATTTGTCTACTGACGTGGCCTGTGCTTCGCCTGCCACGTGTCCGAATATCATTGGCTCTCCATGCTCAGTTGGCCTCCAGCTGTCTTGGGCTTTACCAGCCGGGTTGTATTATGGGCCCTACATGATGGGCTTGGGGTTGTTTTCACCGTGGGCTATAGCCCTTATGGGCCTATCCATGTCAGTAGTCCCCTATTCCCAAGTGCAGCTTTAGTCCAACGAAGGGAATAGCGATGAAGGAGATGAGTCTGGCTGGCAGGGGTGACCGAGTTGGTGGGTCGACCGTGAGGAGTGCCGAACGAGAGGGGAGCCAAGTGGGAGGGCCGACCGTGAGGGGAGCCGAGTGGGAGGGCCGACCGTGAGGAGTGCCGACCGGGGGGGGAGCCGAGTGGGAGGGCCAACCGTGAGGAGTGTCGACCGAGAGGGGAGTCGAGTGGGAGGGCCGACCGTGAGGGGAGCCGAGTGGGAGGGCCGACCGTGAGGAGTGCCTACCGGGAAGGGAGCCGAGTGGGAGGGCCGACCGTGAGGAGTGCCGACCGAGAGGGGAGTCGAGTGAGAGGGCCGACCGTGAGGGGAACCGAGTGGGAGGGCCGACCGTGAGGAGTGACCACCGGGAGGGGAGCCGAGTGGGAGGGCCGACCGTGAGGAGTGCCGACCGGGGGGAGCCGAGTGGGAGGGCCGACCGTGAGGAGTGCCGACCGAGAGGGGAGTCAAGTGGGAGGGCCGACGGTGAGGAGTGCCGACCGGGAGAGGAGCCGAGTGGGAGGGCTGACCGTGAGGAGTGGTGGCCAGGTGGAGGCCGAGAGGAGGGGCACGGGGCTCAAGAGGCGGCGTGTGAGAGGAGGATTTGAAGTGGAAAAGACAGGGGAAGGTGGGGGGGCTGTGTATCGTGGTCATACACGTGGCAACATCTTATGGGGGAGGTTAGGCGTTGTCTCAGGAATGAAACGATAGGTCATTGTGGGTGTTGAAAAGGCAGTTTTGGCGGATGATTTGAAAAGTTTTCAAACTGGCGAAAATTAACTGGGATCCTTGGGATACGGGCAAACCTTAGGCTTTTGGCATCGTTCGATTCACTTACTTGTTTACGAAAATTCAAAACATCCAAAGTGTTAGCTCCTTCGTTGCTCACGACACCCCTCTACGACATTTTTGTAACTTTCTTGCACCTGCATCAGAAGCAATACGCAGACACACCGTAGACATGGCCCAAGAAGAAGCTGAGAATGTGAGGGTGGATCCATTTGGGAAAGATGATGCAGAGGAGTTGGCGGCGCAGTACAGGACGGAGACGCGGATGGTGGCGGTAGAGGAACCGATGGTGCGATCCCAGGTATCCACCATGATAGCGGCTCCCAGGCCAACAAGCCAAGTGGAGCCAGATCACTGGCATACGAAGGCTGACAAATCTACGATTGCTACGGCGGAGTTGGAGGTTATCCGCGAAAAATACCAGATTCCGGCTGAGGTAGAGTTGGTGCTGCCAACATCGACGGAGAGGCCATCTGATGCCAGGCCAGGGCAATTTTCCCTGTACAAGGAAGCTCTGAAGGGGGGGTTGAGGTTGCCGCTGCCGCAAGTGGTGGTGGATGTACTCAACCGTCTGGAGGTAGCACCGGGCCAGTTAATGCCCAATGCATGGAAGATCTTGCTGGCGTGCGCAAGTGCGTGGCCAAAGGCGAATGGGGGGCAGGCTATGATGGTGGACGAGTTCTTTGGTTGCTACAAGGCTTCAGGGCAGCAGGAGACTTGGGTCACCCTTCAGGCAGCGGTAGGGAAAGGTTTGGTGGCGGGGTTGCCAACGTCGATCAAAGGTTGGAGGCCACGGTGGTTCTACGTGTCCGCCAACGGAGGTGTTGGGGTGCGCACGATGTGGAAGGTGCCCACCAGATCCGTGGAGCCGAAGTTGGGGGCGGCGGCAGAGGAAAGGATAAAGAAGGTGAAGGCCTGGAAGGAGAATGAGGGGGTGAAGTGGGATGAGCTTGTCCAACCCTCAGCGTTGTTTGCAGCGGGGTTGGGTCCTCAACCGAGCAGTAAGGATGTAGGACAAGCTGAATTAGAGACAAGGAGGGAAGCACAGGAAGCTGAGGATAGGGCCATACTGGCCAGGGCCACAAAGTTTAAAGAAGCGCAAGAAGACCGACCACGCCAACCGATCGCGCAGGAGAGGATCCGACCACGCCCAAGGCCACTGGGGGGGAAGGACTTAAGCAGTTTCGAGCCCCGACCGCCCCCAGTTGATCCTATGAAAGAACAGGCAAGAAGGAAGGGGGAGGCTCTGAAGAAGAAGAGGAGGAAGAAAAGAAGTGCCCCAGAGGAGGCTGCAGATGAGCCTGGGTCCAAAAGGGTTAAGGTTGTCCCAAGTGGGGTGGAGACTCATGTCGCCAAAGATACCCCAGAAGTGGTGAGGGTCATCCCAGCGCTGGAGGTTGGGGAGATGGCCCCAGCAGTACAAGTAGGAGTTGGGGTAGCTGGTGCTGAACCGAGTGGGGGGGAACAGACCCAAAGGGGTCCGGCACCGCAAGGGGGGGTCGGTCTGGCGACAGCGGTCTACCACGCTCGGGCAGTGGCTGGGCGGCTGGAGGGAGAGGAAGGCCCAGCAAGAACGGGTGCGGATCGTCTGGTAGCGATCGTAGAGAAGGCATCAGTGCGGTCGGCTATTGCCAGATTCAACGAGGCTGACCTGCTGAGAGGGTTATACTCTGCTCAAATGGAGGTAACCACCTTGGCAACGGCTCTGCTGAGAAATGCAGGGGCTGCGAAGCTGAAGGCTGATGAGACGAAGGCCCAACTTGCGAAGTTGAAGAAAGAGAGCGCAAGGTGGGATGGTGCCCATGTTGATCTGCAAGCGGCTATGTTGGAGCTGGAGAATACACGCCGCCAGGTGGTGTCGCTCGAGTTCCAACTGGCTGGTGAGCGGAAGAAGGTGGAAGAGGC
Source organism: Camellia granthamiana (assembly GCA_036172215.1). NCBI lineage: Eukaryota > Viridiplantae > Streptophyta > Magnoliopsida > Ericales > Theaceae > Camellia > Camellia granthamiana. Next base: position 136,767,038 of record CM069904.1, on the reverse strand, counting down.
CCAGACAGCTTGTGCGGTCGCAGTCGAAAGACATGAGGAGGCGATGAGCAGTAATGAAGAGCTCGTCAGGCAAAAAGATGAGGCGGATGTTAAGGTCGATGCTCTGCAAAAGGAGCTGGAGGGCGAGCGTGCCAAAGCGGTGGAGCAAAGGGAGAGCCTGCATAAGGAGTTGGAGGCAGAGCGAGGCAGAGCGGCCGTGGAGAGGGAGACTCTGCAGAAGGAGATGGAGGCAGAGAGGGCGAGGGCAGTCGCTGAAATGGAGGCGCTGCGTAAGGAGCTGGAAATAGAAAAGGCCAGGGCATTCTCTGAGAAGGTGATCCTACAAAGAGAGCTGGACGAAGAAAGGGCGAAGGCGGCCTCGGAAAGGGCGGCCAACCCCGATCTGTACATTGCAGCGGTTAACCAATTCAAGGAATCTCCTGAATTTCAGATGGCAGTGGATGCCGCAGTCGCCAGCAGCTTGGCTGGGGTGGAATCTGGGGGGGCTGGCCCATCAAGGACGACTGCTGGGGGGAGAACTGAGTCTGAAGTCATTGCGAGCTTCCAGCAGTCAGACTTCTACAAACATAAAATGGCTGAGTACTGGGACAGTGGGTGGAAAATGTTCAAGCGTAGGGCCGAGGAGCTGTTCCCAGAACTTGACCTTAGTAGTGTAACGATTGGGGAGGATGATGTGGCCCAGACCCCCCTGGATAAAGGCGTTGAAGAAGAAGACCTGGTATCTAGTGAAGAAGAGTGACTGTGGAAGATGGAGGAGAGCCCCTCTTTGTTTTTTTTTTTTTTTTTTTTTTTGATGTAATAGACATGTGTATACATTGTTATGAATAAATAAGATTTCATTTGTTTCTATCAGTCGATTGTGTTTGCTTGTGTATAAGTCAATGTGAACTTAATTTGGGAACTCCTCCATACAGAGGTGTAATAAGAATTCAATGTTGAAGAAAGTTAAAAGCTTCTTTATGCATAGTGAAACTGAACTGGTATAAAAACTTAAGGGGGAGTAGAATTGGATTAAGTAAAAACTCAATGCAGAGTGGAATTGGAGTTGTATGAAAATTCGGTGAGATTCAAAGTAGTGTAAAGAACTCCTCTATGTAGAGTAAAGTTGGGCTTGTATAAAAAGTTAATAGATGAGAGTGGTTGATCGAAGTTACGCGAGATGGTGAAGGAAATGATCTGATTAGTAAAATATGTGAGAACATCTTTGGAATTTGACTAAATAAAGAGTGGTGCACGAACTTTGACCTGGAATTGTGACTGTCCAACCACGACTGAGTGTCCTATTGAGGCCATAATTATGGAGTTTTATTGATGATAGAATTGAGGTTGCAAATAATGCATTCTAGACCTGCATTGGTGGCACTCTGTCTGGTTGAGACTTGAGATGTTTATTACGGCTGAGGCTTTCAGTGGTAAGTCTGGTTGAGTCTTTTGAAGCGCTCGGTCTGAGTGAGGCTTTGAAGTGCTCAGTCTGGCTGAGGCTTTTGAAGTGCTCAGTCTGGCTGAGGCTTTCGAAGTGCTCAGTCTGGCTAAGGCTTTTGAAGTGCTCAGTCTGGCTGAGGTTTTGGAAGTGCTCAGTCTGGCTGAGGCTTTCGAAGTGCTCAGTCTGGCCGAGGCTTTTGAAGTGCTCGGTCTGGCCGAGACTTTTGAAGTGCTCAGTCTGGCTGAGGCTTTTGAAGTGCTCGGTCTGGCCGAGGCTTTTGAAGTGCCCGGTCTGCGTATGGCTGAAGTTTACTGGAACTAAAACGTCATTGAGACACCATATAGATAACTGAGATATATAAATGTCAATAAATTACATTACACAAAAAGGATGGGTGTTGCAGCGTGTAACTTTTCGAAAAGAAAATACAATAACTGAGCGACATGAAAGTAGTAGTTTATTGGAAATAACGTTTCAAGTGTTCGGCGTTCCAGGGGTGCGGGAGGTCTCGACCTTCCAGATCCTGAAGCCTGTAAGTGCCTGGACGTGGTCTGGCTTTCACAATATAAGGTCCCTCCCATTTGGCTGCCAATTTACCCTCAGGCGGATTCTTGGTGGCAAGGGTTGCTTCTCTCAGCACTAGGTCCCCAACAGCAAACTCCCTTGGTCGGACCTTGCGGTTGTAATGTGTTCTCATTTTTTGTTGGTATGAGGCCAATCTGACGACCGTGGTCTCCCTGAGTTCTTCAATTAGGTCTAAGTCCGCCCGACGGAGCTCTTCAGTGAGCGCTGGATTCGGATACAAAACCCTGGGTGTTGGCAGACCGACTTCCACCGGAATAACCGCCTCAGCGCCGTATGTTAGGCGGAAAGGGGTTTCCCCTGTGGGGGTTCGAGCTGTAGTTCGGTAGGCCCAGAGTACGTTCGGTAGTTCCTCAGCCCAAAGTCCCTTAGCAGCTTCCAGCTTAGCCTTGATGATCTTCAGAAGAGAACGATTGGTGACCTCAACTTGGCCATTGGCTTGGAGATGACCAGGGGAGGAAAAACATGGTTGGATCTGGAGGTCTGCACAGAACTTTCTATATTTGGCGTTGTCGAATTGTTTGCCGTTGTCTGACACGATGGCCTGAGGGATGCCAAACCTGCAGACGATCGATTGCCAGATGCACCTGGTTGTGTTCCGCTCGGTAATGGTGGCTAGAGGTTCGGCCTCTACCCATTTGGTGAAGTAGTCAATGGCGACGATTGCGAACTTGGTCTGGCCTCGGCCGGTGGGAAGCGGACCGACCAGGTCGATCCCCCATTTGGCGAACGGATAGGGGCTACAAAGTGTGATCAACTCTGTAGGAGGGGCATGGGGGATGTTGGCAAAACGCTGACACTTATCGCATTTGAGGACGAAATCAGTCGCATCTTGATTAAGAGTTGGCCAAAAATAACCAGTACGGAGTATCTTGTGGGCTAAAGACCTGCCGCCCGAGTGGTTGCCACAAATTCCCTCATGAATTTCCTACATGACATAGGTTGCTTGGGTCGAATTGAGGCATCGCAGATATGGGCGTGAAAAACCACGTTTGTACAAGATGCCATTGTCAAGGATGTAATTGGACGACCGGGCCTTGACTTTGGCGGCCTGCTGTTGGTCATCTGGGAGTTCTTCTGTTGTCAAAAATTGGATTATGTTGGATGCCCAGGGGATGGGTTCATTTTGGAGGAACTGCACCTCGTGCAAGTCGGGCGAGATGGCCGGATGAGTTAGGTATTCGAGGCGGACTCCGTGGCTGAGGTCAGACTGATCTGCAGAAGCCAACTGAGCCATCTCATCTGCTTTGGAGTTTTCTGTCCGAGGTATGTGCTTGATCTGGAAAGTATTGAAGAGACGAACAAGAGGGAGCGCCATGTCCCTGTAAGCCCGCATTGTGCCATCCTTGGCGTTGAATTCCCCTGTAATCTGACCGATGATGAGCTGTGAGTCACTGAACACTCGGATGTGGCTGACACCGATATCCTTGGCCAGGCGGAGTCCTGCTATCAATGCTTCATATTCGGCCTCATTGTTGGTGGCCCCAAACAAGAGACGGAGAGCACATTTGAAATAACCACCTTCAGGGGAGGTGAGGATGAGGCCAGCCCCACTACCTTCCCTCCGGGATGACCCGTCGACGTTGAGAGTCCAAGAATGGGGGTCCTCTGGCTCGGCAGGAGTTGGTGGGGGTGGAGAGGTAGTGGTTGGGGTAGGGTTGGTGAATTCCAGGATGAAGTCGGCTATGGCCTGTCCCTTGATTGCTGTGCGAGGGCGGTAGGAGATGTCAAACTAGCTGAGTTCCACTGACCATTGCATAAGTCGGCCAGAAAGCTCTGGTTGCTGCATGATCTTCTTCAGGGGTTGGTTGGTGAGGACCACTATGGAATGGGCCTGGAAGTAAGGACGAAGTCGTCTGGAGGCGGTGACCAAGGCCAGGGACAGTTTTTCTAGCAATGGGTAATTCTGCTCTGCTCCCCTGAGAGCTCGACTGATGTAGTAGACCGGCCGTTGGACTGAGCCATCTTCCCGGATAAGAGCTGCACTGACGGCGGTGTTCGATACTGCTAAATAGAGGAAGAGGGGCTCGCCCGTAATGGCCTGTGAAAGAAGGGGGGGTTGGCCATGCATTGCTTTAACTGCCGAAAAGCCTCTTCGGATTCAGCTGTCCATTCAAAAGTCTGCCAAAGAACTTTGAAGAATGGTAGGCACTTATCTGTTGCGCGGGAAATGAAACAGTTGAGGGCCGCTACTCTGCCAGTGAGTCTTTGAACTTCTTTAACAGTTTTGGGTGACTGCATCTCAATCAAGGCCTTGATCTTCTCCGGGTTGGCTTCAATGCCGCGCTGACTGACCATAAAACCCAAAAACTTTCCAGATCCAATGCCGAAGGCGCACTTCTCGAGGTTAAGCTTCATCTGATACTTGCGAAGGGTGGCAAAGGTTTCTCGTAGGTCGGTCAGATGGTCAGTGGAGAGTTTGCTCTTGACTAGCATGTCGTCCACATACACTTCCATGTTCTGACCGATCTGATGGTGGAAAATAGCATTGACTAACCGTTGATAGGTGGCCCCAGCATTCTTCAGTCCGAACGGCATTACACAGTAGTGATAGGTACCTCGGTCGGTAATGAAGGATGTGTGTTCCCGATCGGACGAGTGCATCATGATTTGGTTGTACCCAGAGAAAGCGTCCATGAAGCTGAGCATTTGGTGACCGGCCGTGGCGTCGACCAGCAGATCTATGCGGGGGAGTGGATAGCTATCTTTGGGGCAAGCTCGGTTCAGGTCAGAGTAATCGACGCAGAGTCGCCACTTGCCATTGTTCTTGCGGACTAGAACCACATTGGACAACCACTTAGGATAGTCTACATTTTGGATGAATTGGGCCTCAAGGAGCTTGTCGACCTCTGCGGCTATAAGAGTATTGCGCTCTGGATGGAAGATGCGCTGCTTCTGGCGGTAAGGTCGGAAATGGGGTTCGATGCTGAGGCGGTGAGTTATGAAGGAGGGGTCGATGCCTGGCATGTCTGAATGGGTCCAGGCAAATACGTCATTGTGCTCGGTCAGAAGGGCGATAAGGTCGGCTTTTGCTTGGGGGGATAGTTGGCTGCCAATCCTGGCAGTTTTCAGTGGGTTGGTGGGGTCAATAGGGACCTCCACGAGCTCCTCCACAGGTTCTCCTCTGACCAGCTCGTCCTCATCCCGGACGTCAAGTCCTTCGATGATCATTGCCTCCTTCAGCTTGACTTCTTTAAGTGAGGCAACATAACACTCCCTGGCCACGGTCTGCTCTCCTCTAACTGTTCCAACCCCGAGATCGGTAGGAAATTTGAGGGCAAGATGATAGGTGGATGTAATGGCTTGGAAAGCGTTTAGGGCGGTGCGGCCAAGGATGATGTTGTAGGCAGATGGGCAATCGACCACAAGGAAGGTGAGCAACTTCGTGGCCTGTCGTGGGTATTCGCCGATTGTGATGGGGAGGTCAATGGAGGTCACACGGTCTCCAGTGAAACCGACCAGGGGGGTTTGGAGTGGAGACAGACTTTCTTCCCCAATCTTGAGTTGGCGGAAGCAGTTGAGGAAGATAATGTCTGAGGAGCTGCCGTTGTCGATGAGAACTCGTCTGACCTTGTAGTTGGAGAGGATGACCGAAATGACAAGGGGATCATCATGTGGGTAACGGATGCCTGTACAGTCGGCGTCCGTAAAGGTGATAGGCTCTGTCCACTGTTTGGGCTGTTTGGAGGGCCGGTCTACCGTGGCGACTGCCTTGTCCGAGCCCTGCCGTATTCTTCGAAGTTCCGCCCTCTGAGCCGATCGGGATGGTCCTTCGCAAGCAAGGCCACCTGAAATAACTCTAATTTCACCAACAGGCGGGGGTGGGTTACTTGGTGGTCGGGGTTGTGGCGGAGGCCGATCGTAGCCTTGGTTAAATTGGGCCGGCTGCCGGGGCGAGGTGCGCCGGCGGTTGTCCCTGCGGGGCTCGGTCCTTTGCCTCTGCTGGGGACGGGTGTCTGTGAACCGGCTGAGGCGCCCCTAACGTATTAGGGCCTCCACCTGATCCTTGAGGTTTATGTAGTCATCAATGTTATGGCCATGGTCCTGGTGGAAACGGCAATATTTGGACTGGTCTTTCCGAGTGGAAGGGGTTCACGAAGGCAGGGGCCACTTTAGGGGGTAGTCTCGTTGGATCTGATTAAGCATGTGCTCCATGGGAGAATTGAGGGGTGTATACCGCTCGAACCGACCGGGCGGTCGGGCAGGTGCCGACCGGTCGGCCCGAGGAGGTCGGTCGTTATAGTGGGGTGTTTGGGCATTATACTGGGCGTTTCTGGGTTCTGGGTCCTTTCTTTTCTCTCTGGGGGTTTTGGTTATTGGATCTTGTCGAGCGGCTAGTGAATCTTTAGCATTCATATATTTATGGGCTTTAGAGAGCAGAGCTGCCATGGAGGTCGGGGGGTTTTTGGAGAGGGAGAAAAGGAAGTCGGACGACCGTAGGCCGGCCATGAAAGCCGTGAGGATGACCTTGTCATCGTTTTCTGCCACCTGCAAGGCCTCAGTATTGAAGCGAGTAACGTAACTGCGCAGCGACTCTCCCTCGGTCTGCCGGATGTTGAGGAGCTGCGTTGCCGGGCGACGTTGGCGCTGGGCTCCAATAAAGTGGCTAAGGAAGGAGTCGCTGAGGTGCTGGCAGGTGGAAACAGAGTCTGGTGGTAACTGGCCGAACCACAGCCGAGCTGACCCCTTCAATGTCACGGGGAAAGCTCAGCACATGATCTCGTCAGGGAAAGCGTGAAGGATCATGAGGGTGCGGTAGGTCTCTAGATGGTCGACCGGGTCCGTCGTTCCATCGAAAGAGTCGATGGTGGGCATTTTGAACTTGGCGGGCAGAGGCTTATCTCCGATGGAAGCAACAAATGGTGAGTTTGCGGTTGTGGAGGGTTTATGCTGGATGTTCTGCATGACCCCTTGGAATTGGAGCTTCATGGCGCGGAGTTTGGCGTCCCAGAGGGGAATGTTGTCACCCCTGGAGGGAAACAGGGGCTGGACGCTGCTGGCTTCCCCTTCAGGGGCCGGTGCTATGATTGATGGATGTGGAGGAGGAGGTGGTGGATTTATATGTGGGAGAGGGGGCTGCAGACCTTCCAAGTTTGGTGGATAGGGCTGCAGCAATGGATGGCTCGGGGCTCGTTCTTGGTTGGGCGGGACATCTGCAGGTGGAGGAGGAGGCATAGGGAGATTTCTTTGGAGTAAGGCATTTATCAGGGCCTGGTTTTGCTCGGCCATGCGGTTAATGCTGTTGGTAAGCTCGACAAAGTATTGTGGTGGGTTGTTTGGATTTGGGGGGTCGGTTTGATGATCGGCGGTATTATGGTGAAAAGCCATAGATCTAGTCGTGACCATACACTTGGATGGGTAAGAGGAGAAAGTTGTTAGGACAGGGTCTCCGGCGACAATGAGCGCAACTGACGTCCGGATAAGAACCTAGTTCCCACAGACGGCGCCAACTGATGATACAGTTCGTTCCAAGGGATGGATTGGACTGATCCAAACTCCTCAAGCCCGGGTGCTGATGACTAAGCCCACCGTGGTACCTGCAAGCAAGTTCAACGGGGAACGGGGTAGTCCCCCTGCGAACCCTCCGACGAGCAAGTTAATAAAGGAAGTAAAAATGTGTAAAAAGAGAGAGAGATTAGAGATAAAAAGCTTAACTTTTTTCTTGTCTTCCACCTTTGCTTATATTTTTTGGTAATCATTTTGCTGTCCTTCCGACCTGCCCTCCTTGCCGAAAGTCCTTGTTGTAGCCCACCTTGTTCAGGGTAAGGTGGTGCTGTTCCGGCTGAGGGGGTGTTGTCGCAATAAATGCTGTGATGGGCTGCATTAATGGTGATGTGCTGTGGCAATAAATTTGCAGATCTTTGTCTGCTGACGTGGCTTGTGCTTCGCCTGCCACGTGTCCGAATATCATTGGCTCTCCATGCTCAGTTGGCCTCCAGCTGTCTTGGGCTTTACCAGTCGGGTTGTATTATGGGCCCTACATGATGGGCTTGGGGTTGTTTTCACCATGGGCTGTAGCCCTTATGGGCCTATCCATGTCAGGATTCATGTTGAATTTTGTTGTGGTTTCCTTATGCTATTTATTTGATTTGGGTCCTTGGATTTGTGAAAGGAAATGAAAAGGAAAAGAAAATGAAGGGGGAAGAAACTAAATGCCCTTTCTTCTTTCTTTTTTTTGGTGGCTTGGTTGAGTTAGGAAAATGAGAAAGAAATGAATAGCTATTAGTGAACTCATTTGATCTAGTGATATTTATTTGATTTAACTATTTATGACTTGGTTGAGTTATGGCCTTTTTTTTGTGGCTTTGTTGAGTTAGGAAAACTAAATGCTATTTATTTGATTTGGGTCTCATTTACTTTACTATGAACTCATGCATCAAGCATTGTCTGCTTTCATAGATCATAAATCATTTGAGGCAGGTAGAGGTTGAGGAAAGCAAGCTTTTGGATGCTCCACAGTACTCTTTCATGGGTCAATTGTAAATGTTTCTAATATATGTTGTGAGATAGAATGAGCACTTTCGTCTGCTCTATCAATAAAAATGTTTGTACCAATGTTTGATTCTCCAATAATGTATACACGGCATCATTTAAATAAAAAAACATTTCCTTATTTGCTATGATTTATAAAGCACATTTCTTTTTTCTTAATGCAGCACTGCTACTTCTTTGTCTCACAATGATGCTTTTTTGTTTTTGTTTTTGTTTTTGTTTTTGATTAGTTCTTTGTCACAATGATGCTGCACTTGTTATATAGCTCCTGGGTCATCTTCATCTACATCTACCTATGCAATTTTCATAATGATGATGTTGGAATGTGCATGTATCTCTGTACAATAAGATTGATGTTATAATTTGAAATGTCAATTGTATTGAATAAGTGTAAATGGTTTTTTTTTTCTTTTTCTTTTTTTCCTTTTTTTTACAGATTGCTTTTGCATGGACTATTGTGGATATTTATTTTTGTGTACGAAGAGCATTTGTTCTGTATATGAAAGACATTTATTTTTCTTTAACCCTCTATTTTGGAAATCCAGTGTTTCTGTATGTAATATTAATTTAGATGGATTATACTTGGTTGGTGTGGATTTATATGATATTTAGAATATGATGTTACAAGTTAAAGTTTTTAGATAGTTGATAATGAAATGGGTATTAATGATAATGGATTTAGATGATAATTGATGGATGTATTATTCTGTATATGTACAGGTTACAGTTTGCATTGATAATGAAATGCATATAATTCAGAATTTAATGAAAAATATTCAATTTATGCATTTTAAAAAAATTAATAAATAGAGGTTTTGACGACTAAACATTTTAGTAGCCAAAAAATAAAAAAGAAACTTGTTAGTAGCCAAAAAAAAAAAAAAATTGGCAACTAAAAAATTAGTAGCTAAAAAAGAGCACTGTGATTTTAGCAACTAAAAAAATTATAGCAAAAAAGGAGTGTCACGTTTTTAGCAACTAAATATTTTCGTCGCTAAAAACAAAAAAAACATTTATTGAAAACTTTGGGCGACTGAAAAAAATTAGTCGCCAATACCTTTCCTTTTGCCAACTAATTGTATAGTCACCAATTTAGAACTTTCGGCGACTAAATATTTTTTAGTTGCCAATACCTTCCCAACAATCTTCTCGCGACCAAGCCGGCGACCAAACTATTTAGTCGGGATAACTTTTCGGCGACTAAAATTTGACTTTTGGCAACTAAAAATTTAGTTACGAAAAGTATAATATCTTGTAGCGTTGATTTAAATTATAGTAGAATTTTAGGAGATAATGTATAAAGTGTCAATAATAAATGGAATAAAATACTGAATTATTTCTCCACAATCTTCTTGACTGATGCTGATGACAACAATACAGACCAGCAATGCATCTCAATTTCATCTATTGATAGAAAATAAAATAAAATAAAAATTGACACTGATGGAATGATTTTTTTTTTGATGTGATTCTTATTACGAGCTCTATTTTTAATTAATTTATATGTGCAACGTAAAATTTTACGCACGCTACATCATCATTTTTGTCTCATTAAGATGGTTGCATTGTTTTTTTTAAAAAAAAAAATTAAAATTAAACAAAAAAATCTTTAGAACATCAATTTTTGTTGGAAAAAAACAAGACTTTCACTCTTAACTTTATTGAATTTTAACGTGAAAACTAGATTGCATGGTCATTATATCAAATCAAATTAAATTAAATCTTCAATTCCAATAATGTAAAATCAACTACATGATTTTTTATTTATTTTTATATCATTATGTTTTATCAAAAATTATTGTATAGCGTCTGAATTGACCATACGATATAGGATCTTATCTGAAATATTCAACCGACGTCAAATAAGATACACATTGCACATGTAGCTAGCTAAAAGAGGTAGATCTCATTGCAATTTTATTAAAATTTCACTATTCTCTGTATCTTTTCATACTCTATTTTGTTAGTCTCATAATGACTCCACGACGATAATTCGAACCGTTCATCTTGTAAACCTGTCAACAAAGATCATCTGTACAAAAAATTAATTTTATTGGATATTACTAAACATATGAACAAATTATACTGAATTATTTAAAATTGACAACAACTATGAATTTATTTTTTAATTATTCATTTTATAAAATAAAATACGCTCTATTCATCGATATTTGATGAAGCTGACTTTTTACGCAAATAATTTTTGCTACAAGAGTTACTTCAGATCATTGTTATAATCCAAAATCAAACCCACAAAATGAAGTAGAGCAAAAATATAGAAAATAGTGATATGAAGAGGATTCATCATTATTGTGGCTATGCTTTAAAATCACACCAACAGGGCAGAAGGAGTTCCACATGTTGTGTGGAAGTTGCAATTGGTGGTGGTGGGTTGGGAATGAGTTGAGCATGCTTGGCCATGGAAGCTAGCTGCCATCCAATATAGCGTTGCTTCTTTTTTTCTTTTTTTTCTTTTTTGTGGGCCAGCGCATGATTCATTCCAATCATTACTATTACAAAGCTTTACATTTCTTTTCCTCCACAAATGGAAGCATTACAAGTTGTAACTAATCAGTGGCAAAAACAGGAAAAAAACCTCTATAGCAATCATACAAATGTAGGAAATTCCAATGTGAACAAAAAAAAGGATAAAAAAGCCAATTTCCCAGATTGGGTTTGGTGAAGGTAAATTTATCAAGTGATAAGTAGTAAAAACAATAGAATGACTACTTGCTAAGCCAATGTACTTTTGGTCTCAAAAGGAGTTATGTTTATGTTTGATTATTAAATTATGCTGAGTGTGATTATGATTATAGTAAAATTGAGTGATAAGATTAATACTGTGGTGATAGAGTAATGATATGACTCAATATATGCCTTTCATTTTAAAACAAAACATATATAAAAATAAATTAATTTATAAGAATGACATTGACACATTATTTTTATAGAATTTTTTATATCAATTTTATGTATGAATAGAGTTTTTCGTGGTGATGTTACATTGTGGATGTAAAATAAGTTATGTTTGTTTGTGTAATACTATTAGTCATATTAGTTAGTTGAGATTAAATTTATTAAATTATTAAAAAAAATTGTTGTGACATTATTATTTTTGTAAAGTTAAGAATACTAATCACTATTTTTGTTTTCAGTTTTTTGAAAACATTTTTCAGAAAATTCTACTTTCTTGTTTTTCGTATTTTTTTTGTTTTTATTGAATTTTTTTTTAATATTTTAAGCAATTTTTTTAATTTTCAGACACACCTAATATAAATACATTTTAAAAATATAATTTTCATGAAAAAAATTTAAAAAAATTTACTAAATACCAAAAATAAAAAAAAAATGAAAATTCAGTATATTTTTCATATTTTTGGGTATTTATTAATTTTTAACATATTTTTTTACAAATATTTTACTTTTTAGATACATCTAAGTAAAATGCATCTAAAAAATTTTAAAAAAATACTTAAAATTTTAAAAATATTCACTAAAAAAAAACATGAAGAAAAAAAAATTAATTTTTAAAAAATTGAATCCAAAAACTGAAATCAAACACACTAAATATTTTTACTTCCATCACATAGAATTAAATCAGTAATTTCACATCTCCGGTGTCAATGATAATCCCCGTTAAATGGCATTTTTAATCTCAAGTTCCATGACATTTTTCTCAATCAAATATGTTTTTTTTTTTTTTTCCTTTTTTTTTTAATATAAAATTTGCACCTTATCCAATCTCATGACTTAATGACGTTAAACAAACTTATCTACGTCTTGATATTTTAAAGATATTATTAGTGTGTAAAAGTCTTAATATGAAAAATCTTGGGATGATATTAATAATTGCCACTTTTGTAAATAGTAACTTGGAGGATATGGTTTCAACTCAACTGGACAATCAAACACCAAGGTACCGTTTAGTTTTAGTTTTAAAATTAATATTTAAATCAAAAAATATATTTGATTTATCAATTTTTAAGATTCTTTTTAAAATTATTTTTTCTCTCCTTCCTCTTTATCTTTTTTTTTTATTAATAAATCAATCCATCATTTTTTTTCTCTTCTCTCTCCTCTCTCCTTCTCTCACATTCTACACATTAATCAATTAAATTTTCTCTCTTACCCATCTATTCAATTATAAAATAAAATAAAATTACAAATCATTCCAAAATTATTTTCAAAACTCATAACCAAACAAATTCTAAATTTTCAAAACTCATTTTACAATTTATTTTTTAAAATATAACTCAAATTTTTAATTTTTTTTTAAAAACTAAATCAAACGGAGCCTAAATTACCCAATATATGAGGCCCAACTGTCAGGGCATATCTTTTCCCCTTCTAATCCTCTAATCTATCAAATATCACTATAACCAAACTTAACTTCCATCAAATGTCACTATAACCAATCAAACAAAACTTGATTGAACTTTGATATTATAATTTACATGTAGAAAGGTGGCTTTTAGGTGTTTTGGGAACACTTAAATAAGTCCTTTTAAAAAAAAAAAAATTTAAAAGTCTTTTTATTTTTATTTTTAGTGGTTTTTTATTTAAATTTTGTCAAAATATTTTTTTCCCTGATCGGTGTGTACACGAATCTAAAAGGTATATATTTTTTGAATATTTCTTTAAAAAATTAAAAAGCCAAAATAAGCTTAAAAAGTCCATTATTTTTTAATTAGTTTTGTATTTTCTAGACTTTTTTTAGAAATTTTTTAAATTTTAAAAAATTTCAGTTTGTCTTGTCTAGCTGAATATAGAAGTCAAATTTTTTTTTTTTTTGAAAATTTTAAAAAAAAATCACTAAAACTTAAAATAAGCAATAAAAAAACCACCAAATAAACAAATCCTAAACACTCACCCATTAGAAAGGAAATGGACAATACTGTTTGTCCTTGTATGGTTTTGTACGGCTTACTTGAAATTCATTTTAATGATTTAAATTATTTATTTTATTAAATTTTATGTATAGATCTTTCATTAAAAAAAATTAAATTGCTCTAATAAATACAACTATACACTTTTGTTATATTTTTCAAAAAAATCAAATTATTTATGCTCAAGACAAATATAATAAAATTATATAGTTGTGATTATTGAATTAATTTAATTTTTTTTATAAATGATCTATACATAAAATTCAAAAAAAAAAAATCATAACATTAAAACCAACCTTGCAAAAATATATCGTAAGCCTTAAATCATAAACTAATTATCTTCTTGATATATTACTTAATTTAAAAAGTGAATTTAAAAAATAAAATTGTATATTATTTTATTAATAATATGATTAAAACCAACCCCACGAGGCCCGCCACTGCAGACAAACCGAGCCAATAGATATGTGATCATCATGAACTTCTAATTCAAAGTAATTAGTGTTTTCAAATCAAATCTTGGAAGAACCAAGGGTACACACGCATTCAAAGTCTACAGATTCCTATCTTTTTAGGTAATAATCCACAACTGTCCAAAGATCAACATTTTTTTTTTTTTTTTTGTTTCAACGGTAAGAAATGTTTATGGATATTTGACTAATTGAAATGTTTAAGGATACCTTGGCTAATTTCTTTCTCAGTTCGATCAAAAAGGCCAGTATCTACACCGAGATTGGAAATTTTAAAATTTTATTTTTTATGATTTGATTCAAAAATTAAACTCTAGACAATTTTGTAAAGAGTATATCCATTAATTATTTAGAACAATTCTCAAATTATCAATAACAAGTGTGGATATTGATTTCCGATCACACAACCAAACATGAAACTCAGCTGGAGAGTACGCGGCAAAATAGATTGAGTCAACCACCTGTCAACAAAAAAATGATAATATAACATTGGTTTGTCCACTCAGGACACTCCGATGATCAAGTCAGTCAACTTATCTCATAAAGATATCAATCAAGTATTAAATGCACAAGTCAAAATATCTCAAATAAAAGCCTACCTGGGACTGAGTGCCTCACTTTTCCAACTTCTTCTAAAAGTCTTATTTCATGAGACTCTATTCTTTACAAGAATAAAATCTATCACAACTTACACTATTCAATTAAGATAAACTTCTTCAAGAATTACACCTGTATCCAAATAGATAACTTAATGTCATTTAAAACACTTATCCTCTATTTAAATATTTCGAATTCCGACATTACCATACTAAATCTTAGCAACGCTACAATCATCGCGACAAACACGATTCACTCACGTGACACTGTGACTAACAACCCCAGCCACGTGACCTATCAAAAAAAAAATATGTTCCCACAAGAAGTCAACATCTATACAGTAAAGGCTATAAATATAAATTTGTACTACGGAGCCACCCAACGCAACAGCAGCGATACAATCACAACACCAATAGATCAGTATAAATTATTATAAAAAACAAAAAAAAACAATAAATCACATTGAAAAACCGATCAACGCCACCACCTTCTCTCTTCAATCCCACAATTTTGCAAGCATATTTTGGACTAGAAAACCCATCAAATAGGCAAATCTTCATTTTTTTCCCCTGAAAATGGAGACCAGCTGGCTTCTAGCTTTTCTCCTCCTCCAAACAGCTGCAACCGAAGCTGCTTCTTTCAGTGTTGGTGGTGGCGTTGGTGTTGGCATTGGAGGTGGCGGCGGCGGTGGAGGAGGAGGAGGTGGTTGGATTGGTGGAGGAATCAACAGCAACCCAAGCCCATCTGGGTCCTCAATTTCAAGCACCAGCAATGCTTACACTGCTCTCCAAGCATGGAAATCAGCAATCACAGATGACCCATTGGGGATTTTGTCCACATGGGTTGGCTCAAATGTGTGTTCTTACAAAGGAGTCTTCTGTGCAAACCCTCAAGATGGTTCAACAACAGCACCAGTCATTGCAGGCATAGATCTCAACCATGCAAATCTTGAAGGGACTCTTGTCAAAGAACTCTCTCTCCTCACAGAAATGTCTCTTCTTCACCTCAACTCCAACAGATTCACAGGAACAGTCCCAGACACATTCAAAGACCTCTCATCACTCACTGAGTTAGATTTAAGCAACAACCAATTATCAGGTCCATTCCCAACCCCAACTCTCTACATCCCAAACCTCCTTTACTTAGACCTCAGGTTCAACAGCTTCTCAGGCTCTGTTCCTGAAGACCTCTTCAACAAAAGACTTGATGCAATATTGCTCAACAACAATCAATTTGATGGGCAATTGCCTTCAAATCTTGGCAATTCACCAGCCTCAGTCATGAATTTGGCTAACAACAAGTTCAATGGTGAAATTCCTTTCAGTCTTGGGTACACGGGTCCAAGATTGAAGGAGGTTTTGTTTCTTAACAACCAATTGACTGGTTGTATCCCAGAGGGAGTTGGGTTGTGGCAAGACTTGCAAGTCTTGGATGTGAGTTTGAATTCACTGATGGGTCATTTGCCAGACTCAATGTCTTGTTTGGCAAATATTGAGGTTTTGAATTTGGGTCACAACGAGCTTTCTGGGGTTTTGCCAGACTTGGTTTGCTCTCTGAAGAATCTTGTGAATTTGACTGTTGCTGCAAATTTCTTTTCTGGGTTTAGTCAAGAATGTGCTAAGTTGTTCTTTAGGAATGTGGGTTTTGATTTCTCTTTCAATTGTATTCCAGGGAAGGATATGCAGAGGCCTCAACCACAGTGTTCTATGATTCCTGGAGGTGGGTTGAATTGTCTTAGGATTCCTGTAGGTAACCCTCTTGTTTGTGGGACATTGATTGGTAGTCAAGAGAATAGTCCTAGCCCTTCATCTCCATGAATGAGAGAGAGAAGAGAGAGTGACTAGTGTTGTGAAACAGGTGGGTGATAGGTTGGATGCCATTAACTGAGAGCAGTTATGAATCAAAGCTTCCTAATTTATTTTCTTGAAGGAGTTGGGTAAATCTATATGTTGTTAAATGTGTCCTGGATTGACAACAAGCTTCCAGAAGGCAATAGAAATGAATTTATTAGTCCCCTCTCTTTTTTTTTCTTTTTTTGTTTTGTTTTGTTTTTTTGTGTATTTTATTTTTTAATGAAGGCAAAGTACAACAGAAAAACAAAGAAACAAAAACAATACTAGCAAAGACAGAACACTGAGAGGATTCACAATAGATAAGTTAAAATTGTGTCATATGATAAAATGAGATTTTTTTTTTTTTTTTTGTGTGTTAACATTTGTTAATTTAGTGAATATCTGGGTACTAGAATGACAATGCTAAATTGGAGTGATATACACCAAAGTGTATAAATTGTAAAGAATAACAGCAGCAGTTGGGAGCTCGAAAGAGCATGTCCCGAATCCCCCGAAATTGCCATTTCAAGGCAAAAAAAAAAAAAAGCAAGGCAGAAAAAAAAAAAAAAAAAAACAATTTACCCAAAATGGCAATTGTGTGCATTAGGGGCACACAATTTGTGTGCACAAAACATTTTTCAAAGAATAAAGTATATAAATTAATTAGAGAATAATGTTTTATCCACATAAACTGTGGTGCCCGAATTAAAACAGTTAATTAGATACGTCAAAAAGTACAACAGTGCTCTCCTCCTTTTTAGTTTTCTCTCTCCATTGATTAGTCATTAGAGAATTACTCACCAATGAGGCCTTTGATGATTGACAAGTTTAATTAGATATTTAATGTGTCCAATGTGGCCACAAAATACGAGAATCACTCACTAACTGTTAATGTTTGACATTAATGAACTATATAAAGTGTTTATTGAACCATTTTAAAAAGTAGGCGATCTAACATTCATTAGCTAACTTGGGAATGGAAGAATTGAGGCATTGCCTATCTTTCCTTTCCTACTCTTCTTATCAAAGTGGTCACTTTACTAACTGATTATCATCAGGCAGGTAGAAAAGCCATCTTAATTAGGATCAACACAGATTGGCAAAAAACTAAAGCTTCTCTTCTTATTTATGGTATATATTGGCTCGAATTCACTTTAGGATAAGTTGAGCTTGACCAATGCTACGGGCTAAAATCCAGTCAAAACGCACTGATATGTGTTTAGCTTAAATTTGACAATGAGATGGGGGAGATGAGCCTCCATGACGTCTAATTCAAGATAATATGTTAATTATTTTTGAGATATTTACACACAAGTTCTAATTTATAAACTTATATTTCATTAAGTCATAATTAAAAAAATTTAGACCTTCAAATCCCATTAAATTTTTAATAATTAGAATTGTCCTTCAAATTATAATTGTTCGTCATTTATGATTATCTATAAAAGAATATGATGATTTAACTTTTATTTTTATTTTCAAAATTTTAAAACATTAACTTTCAAATTGAAAAAACTAAAAAAAATTATGTGCAAAAAAAAAATATAGGCTGAATTACACTAACAGTCCTTGTAGTTTGAGACTTGGATCACTTTGGTCCATGACTTTTCAATTATAACACATTTGACCATGAATTTTGAATTTTGTTCCAAATAAGGACAATTGAAAATACCATTACTTAATTTCAAGGGTAAAATCGTCAATTCGATAAAATACAAACTAATTTGATAAAAATAAATGTCAAAGAAATATTTTTAAATTTTTTAAAATTATTTCTACTCACCAAAGATAAAATTATATAAAATTAATAAATTTTTTAGACATTTATTTATTTTTATTACCAAATTAATTTTTATTACGTGTTCGGATGATGATCATGTAATGGGTGGTTGTTAGAATTTTAATATGTAATCGATATATTTAATATATGAAATGTTTTTAGTTTTGAATTTTTTGATTTAATGGATTGGTTTAATAATGATATCAAAGTTGTTGTAAAACCCAAGTTGTGTGTAGGATTATTTTATTGGATAGATTAGTAATTAAATTAATTTATATGGATCATTTATTAATATCAAAGAATTAGTTATGAGATGGCATTGTATTTTCTATTACTTAGATGGGTAATTTTGTAACTTTGAGAAATTAGGTTAATAAGCCCACTTGTTGTGGCTTTAAGTCTTGGAAAACAAACAAAACAAAGGCTGGGAATTGCTCCATAGGCGGCTAGGGTTTGAGAAGGTAAAAGAAAAAAAGAAAAGAAAAAGAGAAGAGAGGCTCAAGTGAGGCTGCAATAGGGATTGGAGGCAGCACGTTGGTGATTTTGGGACACCCATTGGTTAAGATAAAATCTATCTTTACTGTTAATTATTAAGTTTATGTTGAGGAATTTAACAATCAATGCATTAAGGGGATTTGGAAGACCTATAGGTACCTACTTAGGTTTTGAGAATTGGGTGCAATGTGTAAGTGTAACTTTGGGTGGGTAATAGAAACAATAGAGTTTTGTATCATAGGTAAGGATGTGTTTGGCTGTAAAGTTGGGTTGAATGGTTTAATCACTTGGATATTAAAGCAATACATTAATCTAATATAGTGGGGCTTTTGTAGGTGTATGTAACACCTAAAAATATTAATTTATTTGAGGTTTTTGTTTATTAGGTTTGTGTGATTGAAGTGGCGGAGCTAGGTGTTTGGAGTTAGTGTTGGAATATTATTTCTAAGCGTTTGGGATAAGTAACCCTCTATCACTGTTGGTTCATTTTTATTCCTATCGAATCGTTTAAAATCATAAATATTTATTTATAGCCTTCATGTTCTCTTAAAATAAAATATGGGTCAAGTATAAAACAATATCGAATATTATTATGAAAATTATTTGAATATTTGGTGAAACTATTCTGAAAATTGTACTAAACGTTTATTCTAAAAATATCGAATGTTTTATTTAAAAGTTGTGTATTGTTTGAATTTTGAACATCACTCTAGTCTGACTATGATTTGGACCCTAGTCAATGGGGGTTATTTATTGGCACAGAAACTAGTTTCTTTTGGGGCTTTACCACCGGCCTATGTGTGGTTTTGGGCCTTGTCACAGGCTAAGTGACCGTAGTCACCAAGACTTGGGTTTTGTGAATCAAATCATTGAACCATCTTAATATCGAACCATCGAATTGAATAACGAATTACTTTGAATTACCTTATTGACTTTTCATTTAAAATGTATTGTACATTGTTTATTTTTAGTTATGAAACCATCTTACAAATAATTGTTCATTTATTGAACTGTAGAAAAAAATTATATTTATTGGTTATTGATTTATATATTTATTTTTGTATACTTGATCCAGCTAGCAGTGATGGTTGGTTATTTACTGGGCTATTTAGCTTACCCTTATTTTTTTTCAGATTCTGAAGAGTAGAGTTGCGCGGGATTTTTTTTTTTTACATGTGGGAGTGCCAAGAGTAGGACCATGATTTAAGTACTTGGATTATTGTTTTGTTAGTGGATTAAATTAGTGGACTTGGTGGATATTTTCATATAAGAACTATTTATTTTTATGGATTTTGGCATTATGACAATTAAGGATTTAATATGAGTATTTTATATTGTGGGTTATGTGATTGGATTCTTAGCCTTGCATGCTCACTTATATGAGTGTGCGGCGTTGTCACGGAGCTTCGGGCGTGACAATTTTGTGGTATCAGAGCCAGGCTTATAATTTTAAAGGCTGGTATAGAATAGTAGTGAGATTGGGTAGATGTAGGATTGGGATCTCTTATAATTTAGTGTAATGTTAATTTTAATTACATGTTATAGGGACTTGAGAATAGAATAAGATGAGATTTTATTATTGATACATATAGGTTGCAATGGAACATGAGGAGACATTGGCAAATCTTGTGTGGTTTGTATAGATAGCAGGAGATAGCTTATAGACTTGACTGTTTTAGATCTGTGGGACTTCGACATAATTCTTGGAATGGATTGGTTGGCAACCAATTATGCTTTTGTTGATTGCCGAGGCAAAAGGGTAGTATTTCAGTTTCCTGATCAACCAGAATTTTGTTTTGTGGGTAGTGGAGTTAACACTCCTCCTTTGGTAATCTCAGCTTTGCAAGCTAGACGATTGTTGAGGAATGGTTGTGAGGGTTATTTAGCTTCTGTGAGAGATATTCGTGGGACTTAATTGAAGTTAGAGGATATTCTAGTTGTAAAGGAATTTTCTCGATGTTTTTCCTGAAGACTTACCGGGGTTGCCACCAGATAAAGAGATTGAGTTTGCCATCGAATTAATACCCGGCACGGGTCCTATCTCCAAAGCTCCATATCAAATGGCCCCAGCAGAGTTGAAAGAGTTGAAGGAACAATTACAAGAGTTACTAGATAAGAGCTTTATTAGGCCTAGTGTTTCTCTTTGGGGTGCGCCCGTTTTATTTGTGAAAAGAAGGATGGTAGTTTTCGCCTTTGCATTGATTATCGAGAGTTAAACAAGGTGACAATTAGAAATAAATATCCTTTGCCTAGGATAAATGGCCTATTTGATCAATTGCAAGGAGCACAAGTCTTTTCTAAGATTGACCTTCGTTCTAGATATCATCAATTGAAGGTTAAGGTGGAAGATATACCTAAGACAGCCTTTCGAACTAGGTATGGGCATTATGAATTTTTAGTGATGTCGTTTGGGTTGACCAATGCGCCTGCAGCTTTTATGGATTTAATGAACAGAGTATTTAAACCCTTCTTAGATCAATTTGTGATAGTTTTTATTGATGACATTCTTGTGTACTCGAAGAGTAAAGAGCAGCACGAAGAACATCTGAGAATAGTGTTGCAGTTATTATGGGAGAAGAAATTATTTGCTAAATTAAAGAAATGTGAATTTTGGCTGGAGAGTGTATCATTTTTGAGTCATGTGATATTTAAAGACGGGGTGTCTGTTGACCCCAAGAAAGTGGAGGTGGTGGTAGAGTGGAATAAGCCTACTAGTGTCACTGAAATTCGTAGCTTCTTGTGTTTAGCAAGATATTATAGAAGGTTTGTTGAGGGATTTTCTCGAATTTCTATGCCTTTGACTCGTTTAACACAAAAAGGGGTTAAATTTAAGTGGTCTGATGATTGTGAGAAGAGTTTCCAGGATCTAAAGAGTCGATTAGTGTGTGCTCCAGTACTTATAGTTCCGTTCGGAGATGAAGGTTTTACCATCTATAGTGATGCATCGAAGATGGGCTTGGGTTGTGTCCTGATGTAGAATGATAAGGTAGTGGCATATGCGTCTAGGCAATTGAAGCCATATGAGCAGAATTATCCTACGCATAATCTGGAGTTGGCTGCAGTGGTGTTTGCATTGAAAACCTGGAGGCACTACCTATATGGGGTGAAATGTGAGATATTCACTGATCATAAAAGTCTGAAGTATATTTTCACTCAAAAAGAATTGAATATGAGGCAAAGGCGATGGTTGGAGCTATTAAAGAACTATGATTTGACTATCAATTATCATCCAGGAAAAGCCAATGTAGTGGCGGATGCCTTGAGTAGAAAGACCCCGAGTAATTTGGCTACCTTGATCACTGACCAAAAGAGTGTCTTGGAGGACTTGCAGAGGTTGAATATTAAGATTAGATGGCATAACCATGGAGTGCAGTTGGCAAACCTTAGAGTTCAACCCACATTGATTGATAGAATTAAAGATGCTCAAGGAAGAGATCCTCAGTTACAAAAACTTAAGGCTGAAATGGAAATAGGTCTACAGATGGAATTTTGTATGCGTAAAGATGGAACCTTGAGATTTGGAGAGAGGTTGTGTGTGCCGAATGATTTAGAGCTCAAGAGAGAAATCCTGAGAGAAGCTCACAGTTCAGGATATACTGTACATCCAGGGAGCACTAAAATGTATAAAGACTTGAAGAGGAACTTTTGGTGGAATAATATGAAGAGGGAAATTGCTTAGAATGTTGCTCAATGTTTGGTATGTCAGCAAGTGAAAGTTGAACATCAGAGAC
Source organism: Camellia granthamiana (assembly GCA_036172215.1). Lineage (NCBI taxonomy): Eukaryota > Viridiplantae > Streptophyta > Magnoliopsida > Ericales > Theaceae > Camellia > Camellia granthamiana. The sequence goes on along the minus strand of CM069904.1, from coordinate 136,744,750 downwards.
CTGCAGGTAAGTTACAACCTCTTCCTATTCCCGAGTGGAAGTGGGAACATATTATCGTGGATTTTGTGACAGGGTTGCCTAGAACCCAAGGTGGTAACAATGCTATTTGGGTTATCGTTGATCGATTGACCAAATCCGCTCACTTTCTAGCTTTTAAGGTGGGGTTCTCTTTAGAGAAGTTTGCAAATTTGTATATCAAGGAGATTGTGAAGTTGCATGGCATTCTGGTGACCATAGTGTTTGATAGAGATAGCAAATTTGTATCTATGTTTTGGAAGAGTTTGCATACAGTTTTGGGTACTAGTTTGAATTTTAGCACTGTCTTTCATCCTCAAACTGATGGACAGTCAGAGAGAACTATTCAGACTCTTGTAGACATATTGAGGGCTTGTGTTATTGATCTTGGAGGTTCTTGGGATGAGCATTTGGCCTTAGTGGAATTCTCTTATAATAATAGTTATCATGCGAGCATTCAGATGGCACCATATGAGGCTTTATATGGGCAGAAGTGTAGATCACCTATTTGTTGGGATGATGTGGGCAAAAGGAAGTTGTTAGGGCCTGAGATTGTACAACAAACAGTGGACAAGATCAAACTTATTAGAGAGCGACTTCGCACTGCACAGAGTAGACAGAAAAGTTATGCAAATAACAGAAGACGCGATTTGGTATTTGGGGTTGGAGACCATGTGTTCCTTAAGGTGTCTCCTATGAAATGAGTAATGAGGTTTGGTGTTCGTGGTAAACTGAGTCCTAGATTTGTTGGACCATTTGAGGTTTTAGATCGAATTGGAGAGGTAGCTTACAGACTTGCTCTATCACCTTCACTACCTGGCGTTCATAATGTTTTTCATGTCTCAATGTTCAAGAAGTATATACCGGATCCTAGTCATGTGATTGATCATGCACCGTTGCAGTTTAAAGAGGATTTGACCTATGAGGAACACCCTGTAAGAATTGTTGATAAGAAAGAGCAGGTTTTGAGGCGTCGAGTCATCCACTACGTTAAGGTTCAATGGAGCAATCACTCAGAGAGAGAAGCTACTTGGAAACTTGAGGATGAAATGAGACAAAAGTATCCACAACTTTTTGAGACTACATGTATGTCAAATTTCGAGAACGAAATTTCTTTTAAGAGGGGAAGAATGTAAAACCCAAGTTGTGTGTAGGATTATTTTATTGGATAGATTAGTAATTAAATTAATTTATATGGATCATTTATTAATATCAAAGAATTAGTTATGAGATGGCATTATATTTTCTATTACTTAGATGGGTAATTTTGTAACTTTGAGAAATTAGGTTAATAAGCCCACTTGTTGTGGCTTTAAGTCTTGGAAAACAAACAAAACAAAGGTTGGGAATTGCTCCATAGGCGGCTAGGGTTTGAGAAGGTAAAAGAAAAAAAGAAAAGAAAAAAAGAAGAGAGGTTCAAGTGAGGCTGCAATAGGGATTGGAGGCAGCACGTTGGTGATTTTGGGACACCCATTGGTTAAGATAAAATCTATCTTTACTGTTAATTATTAAGTTTATGTTGAAGAATTTAACAATCAATGCATTAAGGGGATTTAGAAGACCTATAGGTACCTACTTAGGTTTTGAGAATTGGGTGCAATGTATAAGTGTAACTTTGGGTGGGTAATAGAAACAATAGAGTTTTGTATCATGGGTAAGGGTGTGTTTGGCTGTAAAGTTGGGTTGAATGGTTTAATCACTTGGATATTAAAGCAATACATTAATCTAATATAGTGGGGCTTTTGTGGGTGTACGTAACACCTAAAAATATTAATTTATTTGAGGTTTTGTTTATTAGGTTTGTGTGATTGAAGTGGCGGAGCTAGGTGTTTGGAGTTAGTGTTGGAATATTATTTCTAAGCGTTTGGGGTAAGTAACCCTCTATCACTGTTGGTTCATTTTTATTCCTATCGAATCGTTTAAAATCATAAATATTTATTTATAGCCTTCATGTTCTCTTAAAATAAAATATGGGTCAAGTATAAAACAACATCGAATATTATTATGAAAATTATTTGAATATTTGGTGAAACTATTCTGAAAATTGTACTAAACGTTTATTCTAAAAATATCGAATGTTTTATTTAAAAGTTATGTATTGTTTGAATTTTGAACATCACTCTAGTCTGACTATGATTTGGACCCTAGCCAATGGGGGTTATTTATTGGCACAGAAACTAGTTTCTTTTGGGGCATTACCACCGACCTATGTGTGGTTTTGGGCTTTGTCACAGGCTAAGTGACCGTAGTCACCAAGACTTGGGTTTTGTGAATCAAATCATTGAACCATCTGAATATCGAACCATCGATTTGAACAACGAATTACTTTGAATTACCTTGTTGACTTTTCATTTAAAATGTATTGTACATTGTTTATTTTTAGTTATGAAACCATCTTACAAATAATTGTTCATTTATTGAACTGTAGAAAAAAATTATATTTATTGGTTATCGATTTATTTATTTATTTTTGTATACTTGATCCAGCTAGCAATGATGGTTGGTTATTGTAGACGTCCCCGAACGTCCCGGGAGGGTGAGTCCCGTTCTGTTCATTTTGGGCTCACTACAGTTCGGACTCAAATTGTCACGGTTCTCAATCTGAACCAAAGAATCCAAATCCGGCAAATCGTTTTGAGAAAACAGATTTTTGAAAGAAGTGCCAAACATGGACTGCTTTGCCAGATACAGAGTCGCCACCTAAATATTTTATTTTGGGAAATTTAGGAAACCCTGACTCGTGCCTAAGGCCACGTGTCCGTCATCACCAAAGTTGCCTCGACTCGAAAACTTGGGTACGATTGGGAAAGGTCACTTCGTGAGCACCCCTGCTCGCCCGATCAAAGATCGGCCTCTACTAACCATGATATCTAGTTTTGAAAACATTATGCGTTCTTATTCTGGTTATTAGCCTAGGTTTACTATGTGATGTGCACAACATACAAGTATAGACTGAGTCGCCTGAATTGGAACAAAACATTTCTTGTTTATTTTTTAAAGTGGTTTGCTACTCGCAAGTAGGCTTAAAATGCAGATTTTGCCACCCTCAGGTGGGCTTTAGAAAAGATGGTTTTGCCACTATCTAGTGGGCTTAAAACTCACAGTCAGTGCATTACTCCAATTCAGATAATCCAACTTTCACCCACAGGCATTCAGGCATGTATATCACATAAGTATATAGCCTCATGGTAAGCATGCTATCATGGCAGTCACTCACACGCATGCAAGGATGCTAAAGCATAACCACTTACCGAGTACTCCAAGCCAAAGAAAGAAGCTAATTAGAAATCAATGCATGATCCTAACTATACAGAAATGCCTAATGCAACACATGCAAAATGCAACTATAGCAGGCTCGGCTATTCTAAAGATGGCATTTGAAATGCTACAATTAACAAGTATTCAACTCGGAATTGAAATACAATGCAGTTAGTATGATGCGCCGAACCCGGTGCATGCAAAACAGATGAATGAATGCAAGCATGCTATCATACTGTATGCTAATTGAAATATGCCCTAATCTAACCATCATAAGCTGGTAAATAAAAGGGAGAAAGACGTGGGTTTGGAAGACATACATCACACACACGCACACTTATTACAACATTGCCCTCGTGCGGAGGGTCCGAATAAATAATACAGTCCCGAATAAATAGTACAGTCTGAATAAGTACAAAACCCTAATTAATTAACAAATTAATCTAGGAAAGCAGTAAATTAGCATGCAAGCCTATGGACTGCCTCAGCTCTGCTCCGAATGATGGATGATGCACGCTTGAGTTGTTTTGCGCGGAAATCCATTGCGATGCCCCGGTTTGCCTCTGTTTGTAATTAATCTCAGAATGTTGCACGAAGCTCCAAAAGACTACCGGTTTCTGATTTGCTGCAACAGAGAGCAAGAAAGGGACATGGCAATGTATTTTCACATATGTATGCACACCTCGATCCTCGTACCACCAATCACGTATCTCGATGCATGATGGCCGAGGAGTCGAATTGCACGACTCAATATGAAATGAATGCACGTATAAACACAACAAGACCGAGACTCCATCATGGATAATCCGGAGTGTCGGTGATCGGGAATTGAGACACGTTCCGTCACTCGGAGTACGAAACGTACCTCGTTTCCCGTGCTCGGGCTAACTCCTATCCCAAACATAATGCAATATGCATGACATGCATGAATGCAATCCTAACATGCAACCTAGCATGCACAATGCTATGAAATGGCATACACAATGCTCGATGTAACATGGCATACACAGTGCTCTAACATACAACCTAGCATACGCAATGCTATGAACTAAGATAGCATACACAATGCGATATGGACTTACACCAATACGAGTGGACCTCAGCCACACTCACATCAGTGGCCATAAGATGAAAATGAGACTATCGAAATGCGTGCACACATGCATGCAAACCGAGGACCGAACCTAAGGCACCAAATGCCACTCTAACAAGGCATGGCAAGGCATGAAATATGGCATACAAGCATGTAATTTTCCAGCACTGAAACATGACGCTAAATGGCCCCGAAACATGGAAAAATGGCACCCGATGTATGAGATGAGCCCCGAAACTCAAAACTAGGCACATATATTGACTTATTTGACTATGAAGCACAAAGACAGAGCCAAGGCAGTCCCAAAACATGAATATTTCTAGTTCAAAGCATGGCCAAAAAGTGTTCACATGAAGAGCTAAGGCAACATGCAAAATTGGCTAGCAAGCATGAGTTGTATTACAACTATATGATGCGCATGAAATCTCACCAAACCAGCCAAAATCAGTGAACAAAACAAGCCAAAATATGCCCAAATAACCACTGAAATACAGCCAATACATGTAAAAATGAGGGGCTCTTTTGGAAGGGCATACAAGGGGTTATTAAGCACATACATCAAGGACACTTAGCATAGCCAAACCAACTCTGGAAATGAGTTATGAGGGTCCTAAAACCCACTAAATAGGCCCTGAAATTGGTCAACAAAGCTTGCAATGAAAGGCCCTCTTGAAAGGCCTTGAGGAGGGTTGTTCCACACATGCATGGGGGACATAAAATATGGCCAAAAGGGCCTTGGACAGAGCTAAGGCAGACCTTAAAACCCTCAGAATGAGGCCTGGAAAGTGACTTCGATGCATGCAAAAAGGGGTCCCTTTGGAAGGCCAAAAAGGCCACCAAACAAGACAAGGAGAGAGGGGGTCACCCCCCTCTGATTTTGGACTTCAAGAATATACCTAAGCCACTGAAAATCCACTGGATTTCAGTGGCTAAGAGGCCAAACCATGGCCAATGCAAGTGCTCTAATGCATAGCCCTAATCATGAAGAGATGAAGCATGCATAGGGGGAAGAAGACCCCAAACAGAGTAGGGACCTTAACCAAATTTGAAGAGGATGACAAAACAAGACTTTTTTTAGTTCATGGAAAACCTCGAAAATATTCACAAGTAGGGCTAAAATATCATGCAAAAATGGCCCGAAAAGAGAGATTGAGCACAAAGGACATCAGATGGCCTCAAACAGCAAAGAGCCCTTTAACAAAGTTGAAGAGGGGCTCAAAATAAGACACTTTACAGTTTATATAAAGTCTCTAAAATGATCACAAGTAGGGCTAAAGTATCATGCAAAAATGGCCCTAAAAGAGAGATAAAGCACAAAGGGGGAGTAGAAGACCTCAAACAGAAAAGTGTCCTTATACAAACATGAAGATGAGCTCAAAATATGACACTTTACAGTTTATAGCAAAGTCCAAAAATGCTTTCAAGTATAGCTTATAAATGAAGCAAGAAAATGCAAGTTTAAGGGAAATAGAGACTTACCCTTGAAGAGCAACAAATCAGGGGCTTTTGGTCCAAGAAAATGAGCTCCTAACCTCTGAAAATCAGCCTCAAGATGTTGGAATGGAGGATGGAGGTGGTAGGCTATGAGTTGGTGTGTAAATGGTGCAAGAACAAGGGTGTTTGGAAGCTTGGATGAGATAGATATATGGAGGATTATATCTATGCTCCAGCTGGTTTTCTAACCCCTAAAAATGAGGCTCAAGGGTTGGTTTTATAGAGGAGAGAAGCCAAGGGAAAGGAGGGGAAAAAACCAATTCAAATTTCCCCCCAAAAGGACAGACCCTCGGACAGAGGGTCTGGTGGAAGATAGTTGGCACAGTTGGAACACACTCAGGAGGGCAAATTTGGCCGACCAGGTTCAAAAGGTCCAGGTGGCCGGCCGGCCACTTGACCTGGTCGGCCGGCCAGTTCAAAAGGGTCAAGGTGGCCGGCCACCCCCTAGGATGAAGCCCCAGAAGTTAGCTTTCCAATGCCGCAAACCTTGCATCAAAATTTCTCCTGTGCAAAAAGTTATGCCTGTTTTGGTGAAGCCGCGCAGATTCGGTCCAAATAGATTTCAACCAACCATATCTCCTCCACCCGAACTTGGCTCTAGGAGATTCTTGAGTGAAAAATGAAGCCCCGGAAATAAGCTTTCCAACGGTGGTGGCCTCATACCTTAATTCCTCCTGTGCAAAGAGTTATTCCCTTTCGGTGAAGCCGCGCAATGTTTTCTCTCCTTCCCAGATTCATGCTGAACCACTTTTGACCAAAAAAAGACTGGTCGGCCATCTGATTTGCATGTTTTCCATGTGGCCACATTGAAGCCCCGGAAGTTAGCTTTCCAACTGCGCCAACCTCGTATCAAAATTCCTCCCGTACAAAGAGTTATGCCCGTTTCGGTGAAGCCGCGCAGATTCGATCCTACCGGGATTCATGCCGAACTTCTCCCAAACTAGTTTTCCTTTCTCTTCTCCTCTTTTCTTCAACTCCAAACCCCTAGACAAGGTGTTTCAAAATATTTTTCAAAGATTTCATCTCTCTTTCATTCATTTCCACTTTGCCCTTGCTCGGTTTACCGAAAAGCGCAACATTTGACAAAATGCGAGTCTCGGAACATCGTAAAAACTTTATTTCAAAAACGTTTTGAAAGAGAGGGTTTTAAGGTCTAAAAATCTTTTGATCAAGATTGTTTTGGTCTAAAATCTTCCAAAAATGAACCCTAACTGATGCAAAACAAGGGTTCGGGGGCCAAAACGCGCGGCCCGAGGCCCCGAAAATAGGCTGTTAGGCACCGGAGGTGGCGTGCGACCACGAAGTTGGTCTCTCGGGCCACAGTGCCCCTAAAAAGAGAGGAAACAAGGTGTGTGCCAAAAACCGGAACAAACGGAGGTAGCTAAGCGGTCCCGAACTGAGGCACACGGCCGACGGCTCCGAAAACCGGAAACCAGGCTCCAAACGGGAAAAATGGCCTACGACCATGAAGCGTAGCCTACGGCCACTGAGAGATGATCTACGAGACCTCTCCCTCCCTTTGGGAAGAGAAAACGGAGAAAACGGGACCCGATTCGCAAACCGAGGCAAAGCACAAAAGAGTCCGGAAGTCCGAAGGCAAGGCTTGCAGCCGAGACTCTGAAACCTTAGAACGAGCACAATATGCAACAATACCGAGCGCTCAGTTAGTGACGTCTGAGTCTTAAGGTCGGTCAAAAATGGGGTGTCTACAATTATTTACTAGACTATCTAGCTTACCCTTATTTTTTTTTAGATTCTGAAGAGTAGAGCTGCGCGGGATTTTTTTTTTTACATGTGGGAGTGCCGAGAGTAGGACCATGATTTAAGTACTTAGATTATTGTTTTGTTAGTGGACTAAATTAGTGGATTTGGTGGATATTTTCATATAAGAACTATTTATTTTTATGGATTTTGACATTATGACAATTAAGGATTCAATTTGAGTATTTTATATTGTGGGTTATGTGATTGGATTCTTAGCCTTGCATGCTCACTTATATGAGTGTGCGGCGTTGTCACGGAGCTTGGGGCGTGACAGTTGTCACTATATTTGACTTTTGAAAAAATAGAAACTAATTTAATAAAAATAAAAACAGCCGCCCACTACATGATTATCATCTAAATACATAATAAAAATTAATTTGGTAAACTAAATAAATAAATAAATGTCCAAAAGATTTATCAATTTTACATAATTTTATATTTTGTGGGTAGAAATAATTTTTAAAAATTCAAAAATATTTTTTGACATTTATTTTTATCAAATTAGTTCATATTTTATCAAATTGACGATTTTTTCCTTGAAGTTAAGCGATGGTATCTTCAATTGTCCTTATTTGGAACAAGATTCAAAATTCAGGGTTAAATGTGTCACAATTGAAAAATCAGGGATCAAAGGAACACAAACCCCAAACTATAAGGACTGCTAGTGTAATTCGCCCAAAAATAAAATAATTTGAAAAAACTGAATTATTTTTTTGTGCAAAATTGAAAATTTTGTGTCTATAAAGGAGCATGATGATGGAACATTGATGTGCAAAACTGAAAAAAAAAATTGTAAAAATGAAAAAACTGATAATGTTCTCAGTTTTAAAACTGGAAAAAAACTATTAATATTCTCGGTTTTATTAAATAATTGAATCAAACCAATAAATAGAACCGTAAAAACGTTTAATTGCATTTTTTTTTTTTTTTAGTCAGTTAGTAAAACAATTATCTAAAATATTACTATGCAAAATTGATAATGTTCTCAATTTTACTAAATAGAACTTATTAGTTCAAAAAATGTTAAATAAGACTTAAGCTACCATAACATTTGTAAATAAAATTTTCAGGTAATTAACTCGTTAATTTTAATTTTAATGTGCAAATGACTTTAAAATAGACAATTTTTAGGGAGATTGACCATTAAATTCTATATCTTGAGCTTATGATCTATACAGTTTCATATATATATATATATATATTTGATCCATTTAGTCTTTTTAGATGTGTAATGACTCATTTGTCATTACAATTTCTTTAATTGTTATTGTTTGTTAGAATATTATATTAGAGCGTTACATTTGGAAAAAGGAAAATGTCTCTGACCCCCAGTGGGGGTGCTGGGGGGTCGTGCGTGTAAGGCCCTGATTGGGTGAAAAAAAAACTTTTTTTTTTTTTTGGTTTTCAGCCAATGAGGCCACGCTACGTCACTGGGGGTCTGTAGCATTGTCCTTTGAAAAAAGTACACTAAGGGTGCGTTTGTTTGGACGGACTGGATAAGGGGGGATTGTAATCCATCGGACTATTAGTCCTGGGATACATTGTTCCGGGACTATTTGGTTGGACTAAATTTGTATCCTATGTTTGTTTAGTCATGGGATTAGATGTCTGGATTGGACTATTTTTAGTTATCCAATGTTTGTTTGGGATATTATGGAGAATGATAAATGCTCAAATGACTATTTTATCCTTTTCAATTATTTACTAAGTAATAGCAATATTAAACATAGCTTTAATATTTTAATTATTTTTAGCTAGATTAAATAAAAATTTATTTTATTTTATTTTTTGCACAATATTTTAATTATTTTAATTTATTATTTTCAATTAAATTAAATTTATAATTTATATTTTTTATTTAATATATAATTTTAAATTAACAACAATAAAAAATAATTTTATTTAATATATAAATTAAATTTTCAACAACACAAAAAAATTTAATTTATAAGGCCATAATTTATAATTTATTATTTTTAAATAAATTTAATTTATAATTTATATTTTTTATTTAATATATAATTTTAAATTAACAACACTAAAAAAATAATTTAATTTAATATGTAAATTTAATTTTTTAACAACACTAAAAAAATTTAATTTATAAGGCCATAATTTATAATTTATTATTTTTGATTAAATTTAATTTATAATTTAAATTTTTTATTTAATATATAATTTTAAATTACCAACACTAAAAAAATAATTTATAAATGTTCAAAAGATTATTTTATCATTTCTAATTGTTTGCTAAGTAATAGCATGGAGGATAAAATGGACATTTCACAAAATAATCCCATGGGATACCAATCCCATAATTTCTATCCCACCTCCCCCCATGGGATAGGATAGTCCCATATTTGTGGGACTAATAGTCCAGGGGGGACTATTAGTCCGGAGCAAAAAAAATGAAACAAACAATGGACTATTAGTCTGGTGGGACTAATAGTCCAATCCCACCCCCTAATCCTTCAAAACAAACACAGAAATTTTTATTTATTGGAGTATTACATTAGAATGTTATATTTAAGTGTCACATTTAAAAAAAATATACTAAGAAGTTTTTTAGTAGACCTTCTAAATGTACCCAATGTCACATCATCTCGCCACATTAAAGTGTTACATTGAATTATTATATTTGAGAAAAATAAACTAAAGAATTTTTTTTTAAATGTTATATTAAATTGTTACAATTGAAAAAAGTACATACATTTACATATACATCTGGAAAAAGATAAAAACATATTGATATAATATAAAATAAATCCAAAATAAATCTCATGCAATACCTTTTGAAAACATTAGAGCTTATGTGATCCATTTCCCCAATTTTTATAGGACTTTACTATATAAAATAAAACAGAGTATGCAAGATTCTGAGACAGGACTTTCGGATAAATATTTCCAATTTCTATTGTCTCGAGCCTTTTCTTGCCATATTAATAAATGCTCATGATGAAAGGTTTGTGTGCATGTTTTTTGAGAACATGAAAAAATAATTATATTAAAATAAAACAAACAAAATACAATAAAAGAAAAACAATAAGATCCTAAAATGTATAGAAGTTGTACCCAGTGAGGAATCAAATCACTTGCGTCTTAAAAGCATTGTCATAGCATTAATATTGTAATAAAATGTGCCATTTTCACGTCTTTCGTTCACATTTGTTTTTGTGTGTGCCACTTTTGGGATAATATGCAGTAAGAGAGCATCACAAATGTATTTTAACATATTTTGGGAAGTGGGTTAAAATCTAAACCCACTTCATCTCTCACAAAAAAAACTGTTTATAAGGAGTTTTTTTATCAAAAAACTGATTATAACCATCTTTCCAAAATAATCCAAAATTCAAACCCACAGCCTCACATTATAAATTGATATGGACAACCACAGCCTCACATTATAAATTGATATATACAGTCACTAGATCAAATATCTAATTTATTTTTATATCTAAAGAATATTCAGTTCAACCCACAATTGATATTTAGAGGTCATTTGGGATGTCAATAAAAAAATCAACTTTTAATTTTAAAAAATCAAAAAGTCAATAAATTGTTTATCAAATGTAAAAATTAAATGTTATATTAAATTTTTCACTAGCAAAAAAGAAGAAAAATTTTTAGTAACTTTTTAAACATATTAACATTTTTAGCTATAAAAAGACTAAAAAGTCTAAAGAATCACACAAAACAAAAACAAAAACAAAAACAAAAGCAAATCCCAAACATTGACAATCTTTGTTGGCAATGAGGCCTCGTTTGGGAACATGCTATTTTAGTAATTTTTTGACTTTTTACGAAAAGATGTGCAAAAAAGTAGAGAGGTGATGTGACAACTTTTAGTAACTTTTTGGCTTTTTGGCTAAAATAGCCACTCCCCAAACAAGGCCTGAGATCATACCGACAGAGCTAGCTTTTTACACATCATTTGTTTAGATTAGCAACCTAAGAGGGAAACAGTGAGGCACTTGACCTAGGAAAAATTATGTGGTGGGTCTTGGGACAACTCCTCGTGGTTTTCCTATCCCAGCATTTTTTCTTAAGATTTAAAGAAATAACTCGATAAATATTAAGGCCAAGTTTGGCAGGTTGAAAAAAAATTAAAAAGTTATCACTATTCACCAAAAGTCAAAAAGTACCGCTGCACAACTCTCAATCCTAATTTTTCCCTACACACTAATTTATACAATTTTTTAATACACATTTTTTCATAAAAAATCAAAAAATTAACCCAAACAACCATATTTTTTTCTTCAACTTTTTAGTCTAAGAAGTCAAAAAATACACTTATTTAGGATATCCCAAACAATACCTTAGGGATAAAAATAATGTAGAACAATATTCAAGATTCCAAATAATCACTCCCTGACCTAATATAACTTTGAGAGTGTTAGCATGAAGACAATGTGACCCTTTCGGGGTGATTTGAAATTATCTAAATAAGTGTATTTTTTGATTTTTTGTAAAATATAAAAGTTTAAAGTGATTTGGTAAAAATATGATGTAACTTAAATAAAATAATATAACTTAAATAGGATAATAACTTTTTGAATTTTTTAGAATACCCCAAACAAAGCCATGTCAGGAGACAAAATAAAATCGAAGCTACATTTATGCTCACATGACCCTTGTAATTATTCAACAGAGATTCAAAAAACATATATATTTGTCTACATTGATAACTAGTGAAGAAAAAGAAAATTAGACAGTTTGCCATGACTCTCGGAAAACCTTTTACGGACAACCATATTTTCTTAATAATTTGGTCTTTAGTGAATATAAGGACATGTTTTTCACATACAAAAATAAAATAAAATAAAATAATGCATGACAATATTGCATTCATTTGTTATAATATATATATATATATATAATTTGATCATATGATTATTTATATCTGATCAATCTAGTTTTTTAAATACATACTCTTCTTAACTTATAATATGAGATGAATGGTTTATATCACTAAGGTAGGTACAGATTGACCCTACAATACACCAACTTCACCTGTAAAATTGAGATTTTCAACTTTAACAAATCCGAACTCGAAAGATGAAATAGCAAGGTAAGGAGCATAACAGAAATCATGAAGCCAAGCCAACCCCAAGTGAATAAAAAATCAGGTTGAAAAAAAAAAAAACAAACAATAGCCACTTGCGATGATTACACAAACCACATATTAATATTTATCAGAGATTTCAATCATATAAAGACTCCATTAAAGAAAACCCACTCCAGAGTAAGTGCCTCACTTGGAAATCATCATAATAAGACTTTTATAAGGAGATTACAAAGACAAGACAATTTAACTTGAGAAAGATCATACTCTTAGCACTTCCCAATCCTCAAATACCTTGTTCTCACAAGAAGTTTTGCCACACTTGTATTACAATTTCACTGCAACCATTTCAACAGCTGGAAATTAGATGCAAATCCATAAAGTATTGAAGAAGACGAAGAATTGCAGTATGAAACAAGACGTACCACAGCAATCAAAAACCCTGTTCATTGAGATAATCACCAAGCCTTTCGACAATCATGTTGCATTGGCCCGGCGTCATTGGCTCATCATAGATTCCGATGATCAATGCCAGATTGGTTTTTTTAACAGTAACACCACCAGGTCCCTGAAACAATTATAACAAAGAGTACAACTATTAGGGAGAAAAACATTGACAGAGACAAGTCGTAGGGTTTCAAGCACATGATAAACTGAAAGAAATGGAGATTTGATCTCTAGTTTCTATTTCATCATGGAGCTCAAAGTTCGATTCCCAATCTTCTCAATAAAAACAATTGTAAGACATGTACTCATAATCAATCTTCAATTATAAGCAGACATGTACCATCACAGTACATGGCACACTTTCGTAAGACATATGCACTCACGATCAATAAATCTTTTTTTATTTCTTTTTTTTTTGAACTAACAATCGATCAATCTTCAATTTACATTTTGGAACACAAGTTCCAAAACATGATATACTTCGTACCAAAACAACAAAATTTGGCGATTCCAAAAATTTTCGTATATATTTTCTTTAAAGTTTCCTATAAAAGGAAAAATCAAGTATAATGACCTAAACTCTAGAAAGAATGGAGTTTTTGCATAATCAAAAAATGTAAAACAAATGGGCCATCGTGTTTCTAAAATTATGCTTTTACATAGTTAATAACTATATTTTATTGGATGTTTAACTATTAAAATATAATTGCTATCATATTTAGAATATTCAATTCTAGTAGTGTAATTTTTACAACCCCAACCCTAATGTATCACATATAGAATATGTGGCATATCATGTTCTTGTTCTTATTACCATTTCTCATATTGGAACAATTCACGTTCCAAGTAACATAGGGTGAAACAGAGGACATTGTCAGTGACATGAGATTTACCATTACAGTTTCTAAAGTATGTAAATCAAGATTTTGGGATTGTGGACCAATGCCTACAGAAAGCACAACATATCTGACAATGGTGAAATTTTTGGGATTTGCACAATCCAAGAGATGTCAAGGTCACAGATTGATCATAGGCAATGAATCTACACTGTCACTCCGTATAATTGTGTTGAATATACTTTCTAAGCTGTGTCATATGTGCATAAACATTTTCAGAAGTAGTAATGAGAGCAAGATCAGACGTGAGTTCATCACCTTCTTCCCTCGTATAACAGCTCCAGGTTCCCCTTGGATAACCATGTATTTTGTTCCTCCAAGGTATAAGCCAGTTGGAGCCAAATAACCCGGCTCAGCAAAATCTTTCATCATACCTGTTATTTCCTCAGGCTTCAACTAGACAATTTTTTACAGACCAAAAATAAATAAATAAATAAAAATAATTAGTGAGAATCATCAGAAAATATACAGCAATAAGCACAACATTTCAAAGATGTCCTTCAGTGTGTTTTCATTTTCAAGCCATGACTTTGTCATTTTGAAATCTTGCACCTATAAACATTCTAGGGATTAGGTATACATCAATTTAATTAATGATTTATCATCTACTTGATGGTCAAATTAACTCCACATAGACTATCACAAATGTATTCTCTAACCTTTCAACATAAATGATAAGGCTAAATATTCAGACTCATGAAAATAAACATAATGTCCACCCGAACCCGAACCCGAACCCGAACCCGAACCCGAACCCGCAAATGTAGATGATAATGGCAGTAATGTATGCGTATAAGATAAAATCCAAGGTAAGCATTGCCCTCAATGGGAACACATTGAGCAACCCCAATGGACAAATCCAAACACCAAACCAACAAATGATGGAAACAGACAATTCTGGACGGCATCAAGTCAATCAATGAATAGTTTTTTTTTTTTTTTTTTTTCTTTCTCTTCTTTATAAGCCACAACTAATAAAATTAGATGAAAACCAAGTCAAATTCAGCACCCAAACAAAACAAAAAAAACCGAGTCTTCTTTCTTGTTCATAAAAGAGAGAAAACCTCAACTGTCAACAAATTAGGTATACAAATAAATAAATAAAAATAAAAATAAAAAAGTCAAATTTAAAAACAAATCCAACATTTTTTTTCCCTCTCCCCACCCTCAGCCCCCTCTTTTTAAGCTTCAATTGTCAACAAATTAGATGGAAATTTGGGAACAAATCCAAAACCCAATTCGATTGAACAAACAATAAACAAGTGGGTATCAATTGGAAGTACTATCAGATCAATTTTAGCCAATAAACCACACATAAAAACACAATCTTAAACTAAAAACAGACCAAAATAACTAGATTTGACAGCTGAATTCAACTAAAAGCAGCATCAAGTCAGATCCAGAGCCCAGGATCAAACCCATCACCTAATTTTTACTTGTATTCTATAGGAATCAGATAAATCATTTCCACTGATTACAAAGAACAAAACTTTTAAAAAAATTATAAAACAATAAATAAAGAGAGTAAAACCTGAGGGAATGAGGAGCTCTGGGCCCAGACGCTGCCGTCGTGGCCGATTATGGCGGCGGAGGTGAGGGTGTTGCCTTCGATATCGCACATGAGATGATCGTCAACGTACGTCTGCCAAGACATCTTCGCTGCTTAAAATTTGGATTCTGGTGTCTTTTGTGTGTGATCTTTGTGTTTGTCACTAGTTGTGTGTGTTTTCAGCTCAGATAAAGAGAAGCTCTGTTGTTCTAATCTTCAACTAGAGAGAGAGAGAGAGAGAGAGAGAGCGTTATAAATACTGTGTTCACCACGTTTAGGTAACGCGTAATTAGGAGAAGAAGAATTTGTAAATCAACAAGTTGGGATTTGCTATTAATTTACATGTTTAAAAGGGTATATATGCTATATGCTACTATATCATTTCTAATAATATTATAAAATTTTGAAAATTTTATAACAAAAAAAACGCTTAAGAGTTTGAGTTTTTTAATAAAATAAATTTTAATTTTAATCTTTTAATTTATTTTTAATTTAAATTATTAACTTATTTTCGTTAATTAAAATTATAGAAAGACATATATTTTAATTATATATTTTGTACCGTTATACTGAATTTAATAATTAAAAAATATATATTTTTTAATAATTTTATTTATTAAAAATAAAAGATTAAATTAAATTAAAAATAAATTAAAATATTAAAACTTATTTTGTGACAATACTCAAACTTTAGGTAGTGTTTGGTAGAATTTTAGAATTATAATTTGATAATAGAGTTGTATTTTGAGTTTATGAGTTTTGGAATTACGATTTGAGTGTGAAAATTTGAGTTTTGAATTAAGTTTGAATTGAGTGATGTGACATATGATATTTGATATAAAAACTTACAATTTATAATTAAACACACAACCCAAAGTTCTATTCAAAACTCATAAAAAAATTTAAAAAAATTTAGTAAATATTTTTTTTTATAATATAAAAATAATAGGTGCAAAAAAAAAAATGAACAATGTTCTGATCAACTGATCGGACGACCGGTTAACCCAAATTTTCTCACTTTGAAAAGAGTTTTTACAAGTGAGTGTGAAATTAATTTTAAAAAATGTTAAATAAACACTTCACTTAAAAGTAAGTGTAAAATTATATTTTGAAAGTTCTACCAAATGAACCCTTAATTTTTTTTAATAATTCCTTTGAAAAAGTGGTTGATGTTATGACCGGATATTCCATGTGTAACACTTTCGGTGGACTTCAACTTGCAATGCTTCTGCGGCTTGTCATTTTTATCAATCTTACAATTCTATGAACTTTTGTTATCTATACCATACTAGTATATCACCTGTGCTATGCACAGATTGTATTTATAATTATCTATATATATGAATTGTGATTTTTAAATTTTTTTTTTAAATGTATTCTTTTTTTTCATTTTTTATATTATATTAAAGTTCAATATTTTGATAATAATCATATGTATTAGACTTTTCAAGGAATTAAACGTCTTTTTTTATTATATTATATTAAAGTTTAATATTTTGATAATAATTATATGTGTTAGATTTTTCAAGAAATTTTTTTTATGCTTGTTCTTAATGCATTAAAGTGTTATTATGAGGGATAATAATCATATGTGTTGGGACTTTTCAAAGAATTCATATGTGTTGGATTTCAAAGAATTTTTTTTATGCTTGTTCTTAATGCATTAAAGTGTTATTATGAGGGTATGACATGAGAGAAATTAATAAATGCTAAGGTTTTTTTTTGAATTGCGATTTTTAAATATCTTTTTTTTTTTATTTTAAATGTCTTCTTTTTTTTCCTTTTTTATATTATATTAAAGTTTAATATTTTGATAATAATCATATGTGTTAGACTTTTCAAGGAATTAAATGTCTTTTTTTTTATTATATTATATTAAAGTTTAATATTTTGATAATAATCATATGTATTGGACTTTTTAAGAATTTATTTTTATACTTGTTCTTAATGCATTAAAGTGTTATTATGAGGGATAATAATTATATGTGTTGAGACTTTTCAAGGAATTCATATGTGTTGGATTTTAAAAAAAAATTATGCTAAAGTTTTTTTTTTTAAAGTGTTATTATGAGGGTAAAACTTGGGGGTTGGTAGAAGTTAATAAATGCTAAAGTTTTTTTTTTTTAAATCAAAAAATAAAGAAATTTAGATTGGAAGATTGGAGCTCCTACAAGACTTGGGGCTAAAAACCCCCTTTTACTATTTGGGTACTCCCAAATAATCTAAAAAGCCAAAAAGTTACTCAAAAAGTTAAAAAGTTAACACTATTCACCAAAAGTCAACAATTACGGCTGCACAACTCCCAATTCAAATTTTCCTCTAAAAACCAATTTTCACAATTTTTTATTACACATTTTTCCATAAAAAGTCAAAAAGTTAATCCAAACATCCATATTTTCAACCTCAATTTTTTAGTCAAAAAAGACAAAAAGTGCACTTATTTAGTCTTCCCAAACTTGGCCTTAATATATAGTATGGGATCTTTCAAAAAAGCCAAAAAGTCAAAAAGTTACTCAAAAAGATAAAAAGTTAACACTATTCACCAAAAGTCAACAATTACGGCTGCACAACTCCCAATTCAAATTTTCCTCTAAAAACCAATTTTCACAATTTTTTATTACACATTTTTCCATAAAAAGTCAAAAAGTTAACCCAAACATCCATATTTTCAACCTTAATTTTTTAGTCAAAAAAGACAAAAAGTGCACTTATTTAGTCTTCCCAAACAAGGCCTAAGTAAGAAGCAATTTTTAACTTTAAGTTTTGTGGGAGTTTTAATCTCTCAATTTAAATTTCTTGATTTTTTGATTTAAAAAAAAAATTTAGCATTTATTAATTTCTCCTAACTCCCAAGTCTTACCCTCATAATAACACTAAGGCTCCAATCTCCCAATCTAAATTTCTTGATTTTTTGATTTTAAAAAAAAAAAAAACTTAGCATTTATTAATTTCTCCCAACCCCCAAGTCTTACACTCATAATAACACTTTAATGCATTAAGAACAAGTATAAAAAAAATTCTTTGAAATCCAACATATGAATTCCTTGAAAAGTCTCAACACATATGATTATTATCGTTCATAATAACACTTTAATACATTAAAACAAGTATAAAAAAAAATTCTTGAAAAGTCTAACACATATGATTATTATCAAAATATTAAATTTTAATATAATATAATAAAAAAAAGACATTTAATTCCTTGAAAAGTCTAACACATATGATTACTATCAAAATATTAAATTTTAATATAATATAAAAAAGGAAAAAAAAGAAGATATTTAAAATTAAAAAAAAAGACATTTAAAAATCGCAATTCAAAAAAAAACCTTAGCATTTATTAACTTCTCCCAACCCCCAAGTCTTACCCTCATAATAATACTTTAATGCATTAAGAACAAGCATACAAAAAATTCTTTGAAATCCAACACATATGAATTCCTTGAAAAGTCCCAACACATATGATTATTATCCCTCATAATAACACTTTAATGCATTAAGAACAAGCATAAAAAAATTTTCTTGAAAAGTTTAACACATATGATTATTGTCAAAATATTAACTTTAATAAAATATAATAAAAAAAAAGACATTTAATTCCTTGAAAAGTCTAACACATATGATTATTATCAAAATATTAAGCTTTAATATAATATAAACTAACCTATCACCCGTACTATGCACGAGATAATTATAGATATTTATATTTGTTTTAGATTTTTTTTAATATATAAATTATGTTTTTTAAGATTTTTTTCTTATCACTAACCATAGTGTATGGGGGAAGTTGAAAAGGGTATTGCAATAACTATACACGAATTGTATCTATAATTATTTGTATGAGGAGATTTTAAATGCTGATCAGGGAATTTTGACCAAATCAATAATTGCAGGCATGTGGAAAGCTATGTGGATTGAAAAAAGTTAATAAATGCTGATCAGAGAATTTTGACCAAATCAATAAATGTTGAGTTTTTTTTTTAAATAAAAAATTTAAAAAATTCAGATTGAGATATTGAAGCTCCCATAGGCTTTGGAGGTTAAAAACCCCTTTTTGCTTAATATATAGTATAGATATAGATAGATAGATAGATAGATAGATAGATAGATATATCTTTTTATTTTTATTTTTATTTTTGTGTGGTTTCTATTCGGGTATTTTTTTTTCAATTTATTTAAGATGGAGTTGTGGATATCTTTTTTTTTTAAATTTAATTTATCTGTGGTTTCCATTTGTTTTTAATTATTATTATTTAGGTAAGTTATGATGTGAGTTAGATATGTGATAGACATGTGAGTTTTATTGATTTAAAGTTTATTTAGATAAACTTTAAAGATTTTTTTTTTTTAGTTTTTTAGTTTTTTTTGTCATGTTATAATATAATATATAAAATATAGGTAGATATCTACAACTTTAATAGAAAATATTATCTGATTTTTTGGGGAAGAGAAAATTTGTGAGAGAGATTAGGAGGGAGAGATTATGAAATATTTTTGTTATTAAATAAATAAATCAGTCAATAGTTTTTTTAATCTATTTTGTAAATTAAAAATCAATAATTTTGAAAAATTGATTAATTTGTCCCATTAAGTGATTTAAAATTTTGATAGATATACATAAAAAAATACATAATTATATTATTAAATCATAATTCAAATTTAGATGTTATATCTTTTTGAGATCTATAGCTAAATTCTTATCTTTTTATTTTTTATTTTTGTGTATAACCATAGTGTATGGGAGAAATTGAAAAATGTGTTGCAATAATTATGAAAGAAGTCAAAAGGGATTGTGAGTTGGGAGAAGTCAATAAATGCTGAGGTTTTTTATTTTGTTAAATCAAAAAATTAGAAAATTAAGATTAGGAAATTGGAACTCGCACAAGCCTTGGGGTTAAAAACCCCATTTTGGTTAATATATAGTATAGAAAAGGAAAAAAAGAAGACATTTAAAAAAAAAAAAAGACATTTAAAAATCACAATTCACATATATAGATAATTGTAAATACAATCTGTGCATAGCACGGGTGATATGCTAATATATATATATACATAAAAGTAATATTAGAAATTTTAAAAATTTTATTAAAATTTTTATTAAATATCTTATATGAATGTGAGACTCACATGATATGAGTCTAATGTGAAACATTTGATAGAATTTTTAATAAAATTTTTGAGGTGTTTAATATTTTTTGTATTTGTATACACATCTATTAAAGTTGTGTGCATGTAATTAAAACTGTGAAATGTTTATAAAATTTTATCTAAATTTGATCCCATCATTACATAAGATAAGAAGTTACACGTAGTTATATGAAACTACTTAAAAAAAATAAAAAAATAATAATAATAATAAAAGAAATGGTTTATACCAACTCAAGTGTAGACATGTCAATTTTTTTTTTTAATTTTTAAAAGGACTTTGATAGAGACCCCCTCCAATCACTATCCTCACCATCCCCACACATACGTGGCGGGTGGTGATTGGAGGAGAAGGAAAAAAGAAAAAAAGAAAAAGAAAAATTGGCTAATCAGAGGGGGTCAAAGAGGGTGAGGGAAAAAGGGGGTCCGGAACATTTTTCTTTTTAAAATTACCCACAAAAACAATTACGTCATTATTCAATTTTTTTCTTTCAAGAAAAAACTCTTATAACACACGCCTATAATGGGAAACCCTTCGGTACAAATAGAGTGTGTACCGTCTGCATTCTTATTATGAATTTTTATGATAAATATTACAATATTTTATGATTCAAAAATAAAATGAAGTTACGTGTCCTAATAATAATGTTACACATTTTATGGTTAAAAAATTTTCGATGAAAAAATATGTAAAATTATCATAAAATGTTTAACTTTATTTTTAAATTACAAATTATTATAACTCAACTTAAAAATACTTAATATAAATTACTATATAAATACATAATAATATATACCAAAAAAATAAGTGCATCCAGCACATTCAAGTTGATGAGGTACCCCACCACACCCTGTGCCTATCCATTTCCATTTTGGTTGTACCGGTAACGTGTGGGCCTTCCTTTTGATTTCGTATCAGTTTAAAAATTGAATAAATTATTTGGAAGTTTTATTTAGAAGAGTATAAGTTTATTTAATCTTTTAAATACTCTAAAAAATTTATTACTTATTTTTCTTTTTCATTCTTCTTATGCATTCACCTTATCTTCCACTTTCTCTTCCTTCCAATGACCGGCACCTATTCCTTATTTCTTCTTTTTCTTTTTCTAATATATAGTCACCACCGACTACCATTACTTGGGATTTACCGGTAACCACCGATTATTGACTCCTAACTTTACCCTCACTGACAAGGAAAGAGACAAGTTTCCAACGAAGAAGATGAGTAGATCTATATTAGATCTGAGTAAATTTACATGAGATCCGACTAAATCTAAACCAAAAATAATTGTCAAAATACAATATTCTCTCTATATATGTTTCTTTTCTTCGATTTCTCAATTTTTCTACCTTCTCTCTACTATACACACTTCTATTTTCCTATTTTAATGGAAAAAAATTTCAAGTTCCAAAAAGTTATTTTTAATGTTTAGTTACAAGTGATGAAAATTGTAAAATTGTACAGTTTCAATTTTTTTGGTACTGAAATAAATCATGCTTTAAAATTATAAAATTTTACAGTTTCATAATATTCTTTAGAATTGTAAAATTTTACAGTTTCATAACATGTTTTTCAGTTTGATTAATAAGGATAAATGCTTAATAGAATCATGCTTTAAAACTATAACATTTTACAATTTTAAAGCTTATTTTTCAATTTGATCAATATTGGAGATTATTTTTGTTTAAACCCTACAAAAATTAAAAAATAATATATACTTTTTCCCATTATTTATTTGTTTTTTTTACTTTTAGTTTATCAATATTTAACACATTTTTTTAATGTTATTTCACTATAATTTCCCATTTATTCTTTTTTTTTTAAATTTATTTATGACAATATTATGGACATTCTGGTGAGTCTCTGATGATGTTCTTGACGTTCACGAACATTTTGGACATTCTGACGACTTCCAATGATACTTAAAACACTCCGGTGATATTCCGATGACTTCCTAGTGATGTTGAATATTCCAGTGAGTCTCTGATGACCGCCTGGCGAAAGTCCGGCGGTAATAGAATGTAACAGAGTTTTTAAAGTTTAAAAAAAATGATTTTTTGATAATAATTAAAAATATGTAGGATTAATTAGTGCAAATGTTTTATTTTGAAATTAGATAGATTTTAAACTTTATATATGAGACTTAGGGGTTGTTTGGGGTGTCCTAAATAAGTGTACTTTTTGTCTTTTTGAACTAAAAAATTGAGGTTGAAAATATGGATGTTTGGATTAACTTTTTGACTTTTTATGGAAAAATGTGTAATAAAAAATTGTAAAAATTGATTTGTAGGGAAAAATTTGAATTGGGAGTTGTGCAGCCATAATTGTTGACTTTTGGTAAATAGTGTTAACTTTTTAACTTTTTGAATAATTTTTTAACTTTTTAACTTTTTTACAAGTTCCCAA
Source organism: Camellia granthamiana (assembly GCA_036172215.1). Taxonomy (NCBI): domain Eukaryota; kingdom Viridiplantae; phylum Streptophyta; class Magnoliopsida; order Ericales; family Theaceae; genus Camellia; species Camellia granthamiana. The sequence goes on along the minus strand of CM069904.1, from coordinate 136,721,620 downwards.
ATTCGACCTTACTAGTAGGTGGCCCAATAAAATTTTCAGTGTTACTGTGATACTAATCAACAATAAATCAACATATGGTGGGATAAATAGTAAGAAATTATTAGATGGTGAAAAAGATTAGATGCCTACTTTTGAAAATGCCAGCCCATCAATGTGCCAAATATAAGCTTCACTTGGGCTTTTATCTGGGCCCGGTTTTGCAAATGCTAGCCGATGAATCACCCACCCTTCCACGTTAAAAAGCAGGAATGAGCCACCTTCATACCAATTTAGAGTCTATTTGGTAACAATTTTTGTTTTCTACTTTCATTTTTTAAATTTTTTTTATCACCGAAAACAGGAATACATTTCATAGGCTGCTTTTATTTCCAAAAAATTATAACATTTTTCAAAATTTGAAAAAAAAAAAAACAATTAAAATGTGTTTCTAACTTGTTTCGAAAATAAGTTTCCATTCGCTTTCTTTCGTCCCCACCCACCCTCTAATCCCCTCAAGGGGCCATGTCAGTCCGGCTACCCTCGTCTCACTACCCCTTAGGAAACTCGCCAAATATTGGTTCTCATTTTTATTTTTATTTTTATTTTTATTTTTATGTGTTTTGAAAACATATGTAACCAAACATATTAAAACATAGAAAACAAACAACTAGCAATGTTACCAAATCTTCCATTTTATGATTGGGTGGAGCTGTAAAACCAGCATCAAAATAGTCTCGCAACTTCCATGTCTTTATACTCGAAACTATTTGGATGTTATTCGGCAAAAACTAGACATGACAATTCATAATGAAGTAAGTCCTCAACCATGATAGCTTACATGACATCCAGAAGAAAAAAACTACTTCAGAACTGATAGAAAGACACCACACACGTGGCGGTGAAATACACACAAAAATCATGAATAGATGAAGGCAACGCAAATTTGAAGAACCTCAAAACACCAAACAACTGTTTATGTCCTCACAGTTATTGTCTGGAACCCAAAAAAAATAGAAAAAATAAGAGGAAATAAAGTGGATGATAAGATGCACTAGGATTATGACATGACCGAGGCCAAAAGGCTACAGGCCCTGATCAGTGAGGTAATCTCCAAGCCTCTCAACAACCATGTTGCACTGTCCAGGAGTTACAGGTTCCTCATAAATACCAAACACCAGAGCTTGCCCTGTCTTCTTGATAGTCACTCCTCCTGATCCCTACAAAATCCATGGAACAAGTAGTCCATTGTTAAACAAAAATATGCGAAAGCTAATAATATGCAGTTATTATGTTCAATTCAGATCATTTGGATGGGAGTCTTGGCCAAATTCTGGGTAAAAAGGAACTAAATGATAGTAGAGAAATATATGTGAAAAAAAAAAAAAAAAATAGGTTGGGGACTGCTCGCCCTACAGTATACCTCCTATTACACAACCTAAAAGAAAGGATTTTAAGTAGTGCCCTTAGAATCTAATCCTTTTAAAGCGGCAGTAGTTGTAATTGTGGGTAGGGCTTTCGAATTTTGTTCTTATTGCTATGAGTTTTGGTCTATATGACCTCTGAGCAATACAAACTTGTAATCTAAACTTTGAGTTTGTTCAATGGGGAGAATGCTTATCTATCAATGGAAACATCCCCACTTGTGGCATGATAAAGAATCCTAGAAAGATTATTGCGTAGTTGTCCCATCCAGGATAAGTGAGATTTTCCTATGCACACTATTTAAAAGGTTTATAACTTCAGTAAACATTCAAACAGGAGCCCTTCCCTAATCACATAATGATACCTTTAGTTGGCATGTTAACAACAAACATGTGCTTCGATGAAGGCTTTGTTGAGTTGAGAAGAACATTCATTTAAATGATGCTGGAGAATTATTCTAAATAAAAGGAAATTGAGTTGCATATACATCACACCTTCTTTCCACGGATGACAGCCCCAGGCTCTCCTTGGATAACCATGTACTTGGCGCCCGCTAGGTGTAACCCCGTAGGGGCTAGGTGTCCTGGTTCAGCAAAATCATTCATGATACCAGTGATCTCCTGAGGCTTCAACTGCATTTGTAGAACCAGAAAACATTAAAAAAAAAAATCAACTTCTGTCAAAACTAGCAGTTAACACAAAAGAAAAAAAGGGACATACATAATTACAGGACAATTGCATAGATATTAAGATGTACAAACAATAACATAACATAGCAGCACTGAATGTGATCAACTAAAAACACATCACAATTGCTTTTTTACAATGATGACAATAACATAACATTGCATGGCAGAAGAAATTCACGGAACACACTTCACAAAATCAGACTACCAAAAAAATAAAAAATAAAAGATTTGTTAATCAAAAGATTAAGCCAATCAACTGCGCATAATAATAAATATTGCACCTTCCGTAATGAAAAGCAACAAATCGAGCACTCCAAAAAGCTCATGCAAATCAGATAATTTGTGTATCATCTAAAACATTTTAAATTTATCTGATTCCTCCAAATTCACATCTAAATTTGAATGAATTGGGGCTTTATCAAATCCTTACATTCAAAACAAGCCAAAAACAAATCCGAAATCATATTGTCCCACTAATCAACATCCATAGCACTAGATCTAGAATATACAGATCGGTCTTTGTAATTCATCAAGCTAGCGATTCAAGCACAATGCTGATAAAAAAAAAAAACATACAACACGTGGATTCATTCATGAAACAGCCAGATCGAACCAATTAATCCCAATCTAAGCAATTAAAAATCTATATATATACTAGGAGGCATGTTCAGTTCAAATTAACGGAATAGTATAAGAATAGTGATAAAAAAAAAATATGCACATTTATTATGCGTTGCTCAAATGATAATGACATGTTTTGCCAAACTAATTTGGATTTCACGCCTTCTCCCTCTTTTTTTATATAAATATTAATAATAAGGATGTTTTGAAAAAACACAAAATATAAGATATGTGTCAACATCACCAACAACTTCACTTTGTATATTAGAATAGATATTACAATGACAACATAAATATATATATATATATAAAGAGAGAGAGAGAGGACCTGAGGAAAAGAAGAGCTCTGAGCCCAGATGCTACCATCGTGGCCGAGGATGGCGGCGGAGGAGAGGTGTTGGCCTTGGCCGTCGATATCACACATCAAATGCTCGTCCACGTAAGTTTGCCACGACATTCTTTCTCTCTTTATAAAACTATCACTCTGCTTCTCCCTGTGGTTTGAGGTCTGGTGGTGGTGGTGGTGGTGGTGGTGGTGGTGTTGAGAGTGAGTTTGGTTTTTTCAGTTTTTTTTGAAAGGAATATAAAAGAGAGAGCGTGAAGAGAGGCAAAATGAGCTGATCATCAGTTATCAACTACGATCTTCTCTGGACCGTCCGTTCCCACTCTATTCTGTTGAATTTAGTGCCACTCACGTCCGCCTTCTTTGCTCCTTTTATGCTCCTTCACCGTTATGTGGTTATTAATTGCTCTGCAATCATCCATTTTCGATAAATTACACTTTAGCTCCGTTTGGCAATAGAAGTTTGGGCTATTTTAGTCAAAAAAAAAAAAAAAAAAAAAAAAAAAAAAAAAAAAAAAGGCTGAATTAGCCAAATGGAGACAAAAACTTGTCCCGTGCTTGGCAACAACCCATGCAATAGTAAATCATAGTTCTAAATACCAGCCGATACGCTACGTATTGGCCAAAACATATCGGAAAAATAGGGTGTCGCGACGGATACAAGCCGGTATACAGCTGAGATTGAAAATCGCAGGATCGGCCGAGTCCCGGTACGTATCGGCTTGTAACCGTTACACAAGCCGCAACGGGCCGATACTTACCGGTTCGGACCGGTACGGAAAAGAAAAAGCTGAAAAACTTGTAAAATGATTTTTAAAATTTCACCGCCGCAACACCCGATTCCCGATACGTACCAATCAATACTACTAATACTGATACTTCGTGAGCGATACTGTTATGTTACCCGATACCGCGATTTAGAACCTTGCGGTAAATTTACCAAACTACCCCTACATGAACCAGATTGAGAGGGGCATCGCCTCACCACACACAAAGTAAAAAAAAACATTTTCCCAAAAAAAAACAAAGTAAAAAAAAAAAAATTAAAACAGAAATTAGCAATTGCCACGTAATTTAAAAATAAATAAAACACATGAAAAACCATTTTTGAAAAATAAAAAAGACAAAAACGTAAATTAAAAAAAAAGAACCACAAAAATACGCCTCATCCAAAATAAAAAATAAAAAATTAAGAACATAAATTAGCATTTGCCACGTAATTTAAAAATAAATAAAACACATGAAAAACTATTTTTGAAAAATAAAAACAAATTAATGTATACAAATAAAAATAAAAATGACAAAAACGTAAATTAAAAAAAAGAACCACAAAAATACGCCTCATCAAAAAAAATAAAAAATAAAAATTAAGAATAGAAATTAGTATTTGCCACGTAATTTAAAAATAAATAAAACACATGAAAATCTATTTTTGAAAAATAAAAACAAATTAATTTATACAAATAAAAATAAAAATAAAAATGACAAAAATGTAAATTAAAAAAAAAAAAAAAGAACCACAAAAATACGCCTCATCCAAAAAAAAAAAAAAAAGAACAGAAATTAGCATTTGCCACGTAATTTAAAAATAAATAAAACACATGAAAAACCATTTTTGAAAAATAAAAACAAATTAATGTATATAAATATAAATAAAAATAAAAATGACAAAAACGTAAATTAAAATAAAAGAACCACAAAATATGTCTCATCCAAAAAATTAAAAACAGAAATTAGCATTTGCCACGTAATTTGAAAATAAATAAAACACATGAAAAATCATTTTTGAAAAATAAAAACAAATTAATGTATACAGATAAAAATAAAAATGACAAAAACACAAATTAAAAAAAAAAGAACCACAAAAATACGCCTCATCCAAATAAAAATAAATAAAAATAAATAAAAAAAAGAACAGAAATTAGCATTTGCCACGTAATTTAAAAATAAATAAAACACATGAAAAACCATTTTTGAAGAATAAAAACAAATTAATGTATACAAATAAAAATAAAAATAAAAATGACAAAAACGTAAATTAAAAAAAAAAGAACCACAAAAATACGCCTCATCCAAAAAAAAAAAAAAAAGAACAGAAATTAGCATTTGCCACGTAATTTAAAAATAAATAAAACACATGAAAAACCATTTTTGAAAAATAAAAACAAATTAATGTATACAAATAAAAATAAAAATGACAAAAACGTAAATTAAAAAAAAAGAACCACAAAAATACGCCTTATCCAAAAAAAAAAATAAAAATAAAAACAGAAATTAGCATTTGCCATGTAATTTTAAAATAAATAAAACACATGAAAAACCATTTTTGAAAAATAAAAACAAATTAATGTATACAAATAAAAATAAAAATGACAAAAACATAAATTAAAAAAAAAAAAAAAAGAACCACAAAAATACGCCTCATCCAAAAAATAAAAAAATAAAAATAAAAACAGAAATTAGCATTTGCCACATAATTTAAAAATAAATAAAACACATGAAAAACCATTTTTGAAAAATAAAAACAAATTAATGTATACAAATAAAAATAAAAATGACAAAAACATAAATTAAAAAAAAAAAGAACCACAAAAATACGCCTCATCCAAAAAAATAAAATAAAATAAAATAAAAACAGAAATTAGCATTTGCCACGTAATTTAAAAATAAATAAAACACATGAAAAACCATTTTTGAAAAATAAAAACAAATTAATGTATACCAAAAAAAAAATAAAAATGACAAAAACATAAATTAAAAAAAAAAAAAAAGAATTCCAATTTAATATGCCTCATCCAAAAAATAAAAATAAAAATAAAAATAAATAAAAAAAAAAAGTACAATGACTCTGACGTGGAGGAAGGAGCCGGCTAGGAGTGGAAAAGGTATTACCAAGGGCAGTTCGGTTATTTAACATGTAAACACCTCACCAAAAAATCAAAAAGTCAAAAAAGCCAAAAAGCCCTTCACAAACCAGGCATTTTAGCCTCAGGCTAAATTAGCCAAAAAAGCCAAAAAGTCAACTCACTTCCCAAACGACACCTTTATCTTTTCTTTTTGCCTCGTTGTTTGTCGGATTAGATTAGGTATAATTATGAATATTATAAAATTCAGTAAAAAATTATTAGTATGATAATATTAAATCAGATATATAAGATAAAATATATTTATTTGTACACTAATATAGTGGTATTAGTTACTTGAGATTAAAATATATAAAATTACCTAAATACCCTTACCATATAAAAATGTAAACTTATTATTTTATAAAATAGAGCGTAAAGAGGTCTTTTACACAGCAACTCTTGTGACGAGATTAGCAATCTCAACTCTATCCATGGGAATACTAATCCTACCATTGAAGGAATTCATACTCTCATGAAATTATCAATCCCATACTAATTTTGTGTTAGATGTATGAGTTATATATAATAAAATATTTTTATATCATGTGCTGTTAATGTGTTATTTTCTATCTAATTTTAAACACAAGTTAACTTTTAAAGTAAATTAGAAAAAACTTGAAACATGAAGGGCCAAAGTGAAGGGAAAAAAAAATTAAGAACCAAAGTGAATAATGATGCTGAATCCCAAAAATTTGGGTTGGGGAGGTGTAGACACCCCATTTTTGACCGTCCTCAAGACTTGGGCATTACTGATGGTTTGCTCGGTGTTGAGAGATGTGCAGGGCACAGGTTTAGTTTCTTCGGCAAGAAGACAGGCAAATCTTTCCAAACACTTTGTTTAGGGGTTTGGAGTTGAAGAAAAGAGGAAAGGAGAGGAGAAAACTGGTCTGGGAGAAGATCGGCAGAGATCCGGGTAGAAGGGAGTCGAGCAGCCCTCGCTAAATCGGACTTATTCAATTGCATACTTGGAGTTGAGCTATGAGGCCACCACCATTGGAAAGAAGACTTCCGGGGCTTCATTTTTCATTCAAGAATCTCCTAGAGCCGAGTCAGGGTGGAGGAGATATGATCGGTTGAAGCTGGGCATCATCCCGGTTGGATCGAGTCTGCGCGACTTCACGGAAAAGGGCATAACTTTTTGCACAGGAGGAATTTTGATGCAAGGTTTGCGCCATTGGAAAGCTAACTTCCGGGGCTTCGATTTGCATACCCACCGGCCATGTTTTGACCAAGGAATCATCCATCGGAACTCTATTTAGCCGACCGGCAGAAAAGAGTGCCGACCGGCACTTTATTTTGGCCGATGATCACACCCTCTGGCCGACCTGAACTCTTTGAACCCCCCAAGCATAGTGCACACCAGCTGTGCCAGCTGGGATGCACAAAACCAGACCCACGTGCATCCATGTGCCTATTTTGCACCATTTTGCACCTTTTGGCCCTTATTTTGCACCCTTTGCTCATGGCTTCTTGAGGAAGCCTTAACCCTTTTGTCTTGGCTTCCTCAAGAAGCCTTACCAGCTGTCCAAGCTTCCCTTACAAGCCTTGCACCCTTTGACCCTTTAAAACTTAGCCTCTAAGTCTTGTTTTGCTTGGCCTATATAAGGAGGCCCTCTCCTCCTTTGATCAGGGTTGGTAGTTTGGAACAAAAACCAGAGATATATAGATATATATCTGATATAGATAGATACAACCCTCTATCTCTCTCTATATCTCACTCCTTTGCCTCCAAAAGTCCATTATTCTTGACCATTCCTTCACCAACCCATAGCACAACACCACCACTTCCATTTCCAACGAGTTGGGGCTGTTCTTCAGAGCTTAGGAGCACCTAAACTTGGTCCAAGAGGTGCTGGTTTGCTGGTCTTCAAGGGTAAGTCCTCATCTTCCCTTTTCTTGCAATTTCTTGATCCATATCTAAGCCTTGCTTGCAAGCACTTTTGGGCTCCGACCCAAACTTCAAATAGTCTTATTTTGGGGTCCTCTTCATGTTTGATTGAGGACCCCTTGCTGTTTGGTGGCTGCATCTAGCACCTATCTCAATATCCTCTTGTATGCCATGATTCTTGCATAGTATTTTTGACTGGTATTTATTCTGTTTCAGAGCATGATGTAAGCTAAGAATAGGCTTATTTTGAGCCCTTCTTCAACATTGTTGAAGGGCTCAACATTTTTTGCATACTCCATGTGCTACTTGCTTTGAAATCCACGTGATTTACCGTAATCTTGCATGCTTTCTTAGCCTATCTTGCTTCTGTTTTTGTGGTTGGTCATACACTGAAAATGTGCTTATTTTGTCATGTATAATATCTGTTTTTTGTTGTTTAGGCCATCCATGACATGCCTTATATAGCCACTTTGCATTTTGACTTGCTAGCCTTAAGTGCATGAGTATATAGCATGTGTTGCTTACATCATTTTAGTGGTTTGGAACCATCTAGCATGCTATTTCAGTCCCTTTGGTGTGCTTGTATGCTTACCTTAGTTGTCTCTTTAGTGCTCTAAAAGCATGTGTTGTGTACTCCATGTTTTGGCCTTAATGCATACCTTTGAATTTGAATCATCTAGATGCCATCTAGGGGATCCTTTGGGCTTAGTTTTATGTGTTAAAACTCTGACTTTAATTGTTTAAGTATTGCCATGTGTGGTTGTACTAAGTGTGGTTCAAAGCCTCATTGGCTTGCCTTAATGCTTGGACCATTTGCATGCATGCTTAGCCTACTTTGTTGCTTGATTTGGCACCGTGTTTAGCATGAATTTCAGAGCTCCATATGCATGTCAATTGTCCATGTTTAACTCATTTCAAGTGTGCTTGAATGTTGTTTGTTATGCTTAAGTGTTGGTACCTTAACATGTGTATGTGTGCATTTGTGTTTGGCCCTCATAACTTAGCATTATGGCCACTGTTTTAGGCCTACTTAGAGCTGCCTAATCCATGTTTAAGTCCATCTTGTCATTGTTTTGCATTGTCTCGTGTTAGCTTGTATGCTTGCACAAGTGTCTTGCCATGCCATGTTGCATCCTTAGCTCGCATGCCTAGGTTGCATTGCATTTTAGCATGCATGTCTTGCCTCTTGAATCACCATGATAGAGGTTGGGCCTCTTGTTTGTTTGTATGCATTTCATTTGATATCAAAGTTGCTAACTTGGCTTTCGGACCATCGTGCATTGAAATGCGTAATGGATGGCCCGGGGGTCGAGGGCCATGCTCCCTTGAGTCCATTACATGATAGGGAGTATGTCCATGCATACATTTTGCTCAAAATTCCATACCATGCACTGCTGGTCTGTTTTTGCTGTCAAAACTGTCTCCTGCAGGAATTTAGTGCCGACCGGCACTCTTTAGTGCCGACCGGCAATCTTTTTGTGCCGATAACTTCAGAAGCAGCCGATGGACACATACTATAGCCGGTGGATGTTTGCTTCAGCCGGTGATGTTCTGAGGTACTCAGGGGATCTGTCCCAGGACTTTGGCAATTTTCCAGAGAAGTAAGACAGCAAAACAGAGGCAGCAGTGGTGCGGTGTGGGCTTTCCGGGCAAGGCGGGCTCGAGCATGCATCATCCACGCCTCCCGAGGCAGGGGCTGTGGCCCCCCTTTTATTTCACATTTATTTATTCAGTAATTAGAATTTGTACTATTTATTCATTTATTTTTTTTTGGACTGTATTATTATTTTGGTCCCTCCGAGTGAGGGCGCAATTGTAATAAGTGTGTGTGAGTGGGTGTATGTCTTCCAATCCCCATTTCTTTCTATCCCTTTTATTTACCTGCTTATGTTGGTAGATTAGGGCATTTCTATCTTAGCATACCTTATGCAATGCATGCGTGCATTCATGCATTTGTTTACATACATCGGGCTCGGTACATCATGCAAACTGCATCGTACTTTCAATTCCAAATTGAATACGTGGTAGTTGCTGCATTTCATGTGCCATGCTTAGGATAGCCGAGCCTGTTTAGATTACATCCTTGTATGCGATGCATTAGCCACTTAACATGAACTAGGACACGCATGTTTGCTAACTAGTTTCTTGTCTTGGCACGGAGTACGATGTAAGTATTTACGCTTTAGCATACCACATGCGTGTGAATGTTGCCATGACAGTATGCTTGCCATGCGGCTAAATGCTTATGTGATATTACTGTTTGAATGCCTGTGGGTGGAGGTTGGATTGCTTGAGTTGGAACAACTCGTTGAAATCCGTACTTTAGCCTACTTGCGAGTAGCAAAATCTAACACGTTTTTCGAGACAAAACGGATATGCAATGTTTATTTCCAAATTAGGCGATCTAGTCTATACTTGTTTGCCGTGCGCATAACATAGTAATTCTAGGCTAATAACTGGAATAAGAACATATAATGTTTTCAAAAACGGATATCACGGTTAGTAGAGGCCGGTCTTCGGACCGGGCGAAAGGGGGTGCTCATAGCTGACCTTCCCCGATCGTACCCAAGCTCCCGAGCCAAGTCACTTTGGTGATGACGGACATGTGGCCTTCGGCACTGAGTCAGGGTTTCCTAAATTTCCCATTTTAAAAATATTTAGGTGGCGACTCTGTAATCTGGCAAAGCAGTCCATGTTTGGCACTTCTTTTCAAAATCTGTTTTTCTTCAAAACGATTTGCCAGAGTTGGACTCTTTGGTTCAGATTTAGAACCGTGACATTTTGAGTCCTTCGAACTGTAGTGAACCCATATGAACAGAACGGGACTTAATCCTCCCGGGGCGTTCGGGGACGTCTACAGTTTCTGGCGACTCTGCTGGGGATTTAGAGAGCTTGACTCGAACTCGTGATATCCTGTTTTGACTACACATATGTGTTTCTTTGCATTGCATGTGCATTGGTGCGCCTAGGACACCGTGTTGGCCATCTGCTATTCCTGAGCGGTTTGCCGGAGGCTCGTCTTGTCAAGGCATGACCATAAGGCTGACCGGTTGCGGGCTCTGCCAGTATGGGAACACAAACCCCGGTTTTACCGGGGCACCCTCTTTGACCATTCGACCTAGTGCATATCGAAATCCATAGTGACCATTCCAAATTAGGACAGGTTGCTTACCCGATATAGGTTGTTTGAAACCGCTGCGTGCGTAGTGAAACCCTAGCTCCTGACAAAATAGGACAGGGAAACCCTACCCCAACATAGGGGTGTATTGGCTCTCATTTACTTGCTATGTGCATTTAGAGTGTATCTCTACAGGGAATGCGTATACCAGTTTGCAAGACTGGGTATCCGGCCTGCGGGCACCAGTATCAGTATTTTGAGAATCAGTTATATCTGCGGGTATCAGATTCAGATTTGGGGCAGTGATTTTGGGGAACAGTGATCAGTAATAGAACACAGTCATTCAGCTCTGCTTGTATCTATTTTGGTGAAGTTGAGTTGAGATGCTGTCTGTTTTCCCTTTTGCTAGGTAGTCTTGGAACCATAGCTTCAGAAGGGTCTGATGTACCCCGGGTACTCTGGACCTGTGTTATTATGTGATCAGGGGATGAACCACCTGTCGTCGGTGCTCAGTTTACTTCCGATGTGATGGATGGCACGCACTATTTTGAGCATTTGCAAATGCTGTTTATCCTACCTTTTGACTTGGGTATTGAGTCTGTCTTGTTGTATCGAGTCAGCCGTGTTGAGTCTATCTTGTTATATCAGGTCAGTCCTGCCGAGTCTGTCTCGTTGTATCAGGTCAGTCCTGCCGAGTCTGTCTCGTTGTATCAGGTCAGTCCTGCCGAGTCTGTCTCGTTATATCGAGTCGGTCCTGTTGAGTCAGTCTTGTTGTATCGAGTCTGTCTCGTTGTGTCAGAGTCGGGTGATTTCGGGGGTGTTACCTCGGACATCACTTGCCTTCTTTTGTGTTTGTCTTTTCATTTCCTTTTGAGTCTGTTTCTGCCTTGGAGCCAGTTATGCCAACAGATCTGAATGGAACAGCAGTGATTTTCACACTCTTGTGTTTGCTTCTGCCGTGTGCCAGTTGTGCCAGAAATTCTAAACGAGATGGAAGTATTTGACTAAGAACTCTGTCTTTTCTGTGCCTTGAAGTCATTGTAATGACCTAAGTTTTTCAAAACTTTTTGAACACTGCGGTGAAAACGAAGAGGAAGGAATTCCTCAGGATTTGTAAAAATTTGATCAATTGAGAGAAAGAGAGGCGTGCTAAGCCCTTAATGATGAAATCATGCTTGTTAGTGTGAGTACTGGGAAGGATCCTGGCTTTGATCCAGTTTGGTCCTACACTGTCTTCAGCGCGAGCGATTTGTCGCTTTCTTAAAAACTTTCAAAAAATGTTTTGCGCGGTCCTGCAAAGACATGTGTGGAATCGCTCTTGAGATTGTGCAGCCTAGGATCGCTCTCAGCCTCGAGACTCGACCCCTCATTTTCGAACCTTGGACTCAAACTTAGAATGTTCAACGGTTAACTACAACGTGAGGCCTGTGTGGCCAGATTTGAAGCAGCCCCCGAACAAGAGGCCAGGAAAGTCAGATCAAGGAGATCAGAAGAAGCTTGCAAAGCTAGATCAGAAGCACCCCTCGAACTAGGGGCAAAAAAAAGTATCCGGTGCGCTCGAAGAGCCAAAAGTGGATTTTTCTGCAAATCAATACAACAGCCGCTCTCCTGGATACGGAGGGCTTCAATCTCAAAACCATTTGGCATGGACTTGTTACACTTTTACCCTTTGAGAGGCTCGCTGGGCCGAAAACCCCGAAGGGCGACCCAGGCAAAAGTTAGAGCAAGCAAAAAAATACATACAAAAGGAGCAAAAGTATACAGAAAAAAAAAGAAAAGAAAAAAGAAAAAAGAAAAGAAAAAGAAGCTCGCAAGGTCGAAAACCCGCATCGGGCGCCTTGGCAAAAGTTAGAGCCTAAAAAAAAAAAAAGAATGAAAAGAAATGAAAAGAATTGAAAAGAAAGAAAGAAAAACAAAGCTCGCAAGGTCGAAAACCTGCAACAGGCGCCTTGGCAAAAGTTAGAGCATAAAAAGGAGAGGTTAAATACCCGAGTGTACCTTAACCCCGAACTACGTAAGGCTTGATTCCCATGTTTGGGATACGTAGGCAACTTCATCTTGAAGTCCAGCCGTAAACACTTCAAATTCGATTATGTCCATGTGATGGTTCTGGTCTTTGTCTTCACTATATCCGAGGGTTTGGTTGTGTTCATCACTCTGAGGACTGCCTACAAATGCGCTGCGGTGCTATCCAAACAAGAGGCAACTTTCCGTTGCCATTCAAAATGTCGCGGTGTCATTTCAAACAAGGGGCAACTTTCCGTTGCCATGCAGTGTCCTTCAGACAAGGGGCAATTTTCCATTGCTATGGGTCTGAGGTTGCGCATCTCAAGAGTAGGTTCCGTGCTCGTTGAGCAGTGGCTGTTTGCAAAAACAGTTTTTGGGAATTTTTACTGAGGTTGACTATTCTCTCAAAAATCATTCCGTTTTTCCAAAACTGGACCATTTTCTTGGACCCAAAAAAGGAAAATTTTCAGTGCTTACAACCTGACTTGCATGATTTCAAATCAAAAATCGAATAAGCATGTTAATCTAACTTTCATGTTGGTCAAAATTGTTTTAAAACCAAAAAATGGTCAAAATGATGAACTAGGGGCACAGTTGAGTCAGGCTTCCTGTCTTTTCCCCATTGTCAACATACTCGCCCAGAAGGGCACTCTACTTGCCAGAAAAGGGCACAACAAAGGGCAGAAAGTTCTCTCATCCTCCAAACAACGAGGTATCAAGCCAAGTGCGAAGCCCAAATTGGAATGGATCAAGATGTTCCACTTCCTTCATCTGGACAGATCTAACCATGTCCAAACTCCCCAGCAGGGCATCATCAACCGATGTCAGCTGCAGGTTTGCTACACACCCAATTGTAGCGCAGCCCATCTGTGGGAGAAACTCACTGTTGTGAAGAAGAATCTAGCGGAATGCTAGGGGCAAGAACCCGCAACTTACTATTCATCCATCAATCACCCTGGGGAGGGATGAAAAATGAGAGATTAAAGAATAGAGAGGTGTAAGTTGAGAGAAAAGTGAGCAAAAGGGTTTTGAGAGAAAAACCGAGCCTGAGGGCCGAGTGATGCGAGAATCACAAATGAGAAAGGGTGGGAAACAATACCCGGTGAAACAGGCTCCCTGTGCACGTCTGTGTGTCGTGTCTTTGTTTTGTTTGTCTCGATTCTTGCGTTGAGTCGTTCCGAGCGTGTCTCGATGTGTTTAGGTTGTTTACCTTTGTTTTCCTTTATTGGGTCGTGATGCGCTGTGTCCAGTCGTAGACTCAATACCCAGTTGAGAACTCAATTTCAATTTCAAAATAAAATCGTTTTGTGCTCAGAGTGTTGTGCCATTCTCCACATTTGTGCAAAACAATATTCGTTCTTTCATAAAACCGCAGGGTTCAACCCAGGTCATGTGAGAACAGTGAAATCGGGATCTATCTGAAGCTATATAGGTTCCAGACTGCAAAGCAAAAGCAAAAGAGGAAAAATTAAAGCATCTGAGCGTGTTTCACCTCCAGCAAGCTCCGAGATTGTATTCCGGATGTACCTTGTCAAGCCTTGTCAATGCTACCGAAGTATGGGTGCGCCTCTACCTCAAGTGTAAGCCTGCTTCAAGTCAGAATGGCAATTCAAGCAGCAGCAGATGTTATCTCTCGCCAATACGAACAGGGAGTGCCCTTTTCGAGCTGAGTGTGTTGTTGCAAAGCCCTCTAACAGGTAAATCAGAGGCACCAGAGTGCCTGTTAAATGCCCCCATACTTGCATAGAAAATGCATTTTATCACACCTCTTTCGTGCACCTCATAACACTGTCTTGTGTACCTATATTGCATTGCTATGCACTTCTTATGCTTGCACTGTGATGCACGCACCATAATTGCATTGTTATGCACATTATATTGGCATTGTCATACACCTTTTCACTTGCATTGTCACGTACGTTTCCATCGCATTGTTATGCACGCCCTCTTTTCGAAACACTGGGATAGGTCCCTATGTTTCTCTCGGTTGTTTGGACCTCCTTTCACGATTTCAGCGTGGTTTGAGTGTCCCGTTCCTTACGCGATTTCAGCGTGTTTGGAATTTATCCTAGGTTGCGTTGTAGACGCGCTGGGCGGTTTGTGTTTGGACCTCCTCTCACGATTTCAGCGTGGTTTGAGTGTCCCGTTCCTTACGCGATTTCAGCGTGTTTGGAATTTATCCCAGGTTGCGTTATAGACGCGCTGGGCGGGTTGTTTTTGGACCTCCTTTCACGATTTCAGCGTGGTTTGAGTGTCCCGTTCCTTACGCGATTTCAGCGTGTTTGGAATTTATCCCAGGTTGCGTTGTAGACGCGCTGGGCGGGTTGTTTTTGGACCTCCTTTCACGATTTCAGCGTGGTTTGAGTGTCCCGTTCCTTACACGATTTCAGCGTGTTTGGAATTTATCCCAGGTTGCGTTGTAGACGCACTGGGCGGTTTGTGTTTGGACCTCCTCTCACGATTTCAGCGTAGTTTGAGTGTCCCGTTCCTTACGCGATTTCAGCGTGTTTGGAATTTATCCCAGGTTGCGTTGTAGACACGCTGGGCGGTTTGTGTTTGGACCTCCTCTCACGATTTCAGCGTGGTTTGAGTGTCCCGTTCCTTATGCGATTTCAGCGTGTTTGGAATTTATCCTAGGTTGCGTTGTAGACGCGCTGGGCGGTTTGTTGTTGGACCTCCTCTCATGATTTCAGCATGGTTTGAGTGTCCCTTTCCTCACACGATTTCAGCGTGTTTGGGATTTATCTTAGGTTGCGTGGAACGCGCTCCTGTTTGATTTTCGTTGTTCTTCCTCCACTCACGAGTCCAGCGTGGTTGGAGTATGTCACCCTTTGCATCTATTATGCTCCACATCACATAATTCTCTTACATCCTTTCTGCATTATAGTGTAGTCTGGTGTATGCTAGCTTAAAACTGTTGCATGTGTGCGTCGTTACAGCTTTCTTTGCATGATCATAAGTTATGCTCGGCTTCTTGCATTTTCAGTTGCATTTTGCCCATGCCTTCGGGCGCATACCTTATTTGTCTTGTTTGTTTGTCCAAGTCTTCGGCCTTATCAAAAATGGGTCGTCTCTAGGCTTTGACATTCACTCCCGTCATTGTTATGACTTTCGAGTTCTGTCAAAGAGGGGCAACTGTAGACACCCCATTTTTGACCGCCCTCAAGACTTGGGCATTACTGATGGTTTGCTCGGTGTTGAGAGATGTGCAGGGCACAGGTTTAGTTTCTTCGGCAAGAAGACAGGCAAATCTTTCCAAACACTTTGTTTAGGGGTTTGGAGTTGAAGAAAAGAGGAAAGGAGAGGAGAAAACTGGTCTGGGAGAAGATCGGCAGAGATCCGGGTAGAAGGGAGTCGAGCAGCCCTCGCTAAATCGGACTTATTCAATTGCATACTTGGAGTTGAGCTATGAGGCCACCACCATTGGAAAGAAGACTTCCGGGGCTTCATTTTTCATTCAAGAATCTCCTAGAGCCGAGTCAGGGTGGAGGAGATATGATCGGTTGAAGCTGGGCATCATCCCGGTTGGATCGAGTCTGCGCGACTTCACGGAAAAGGGCATAACTTTTTGCACAGGAGGAATTTTGATGCAAGGTTTGCGCCATTGGAAAGCTAACTTCCGGGGCTTCGATTTGCATACCCACTGGCCATGTTTTGACCAAGGAATCATCCATCGGAACTCTATTTAGCCGACCGGCAGAAAAGAGTGCCGACCGGCACTTTATTTTGGCCGATGATCACACCCTCTGGCCGACCTGAACTCTTTGAACCCCCCAAGCATAGTGCACACCAGCTGTGCCAGCTGGGATGCACAAAACCAGACCCACGTGCATCCATGTGCCTATTTTGCACCATTTTGCACCTTTTGGCCCTTATTTTGCACCCTTTGCTCATGGCTTCTTGAGGAAGCCTTGACCCTTTTGTCTTGGCTTCCTCAAGAAGCCTTACCAGCTGTCCAAGCTTCCCTTACAAGCCTTGCACCCTTTGACCCTTTAAAACTTAGCCTCTAAGTCTTGTTTTGCTTGGCCTATATAAGGAGGCCCTCTCCTCCTTTGATCAGGGTTGGTAGTTTGGAACAAAAACCAGAGATATATAGATATATATCTGATATAGATAGATACAACCCTTTATCTCTCTCTATATCTCACTCCTTTGCCTCCAAAAGTCCATTATTCTTGACCATTCCTTCACCAACCCATAGCACAACACCACCACTTCCATTTCCAACGAGTTGGGGCTGTTCTTCAGAGCTTAGGAGCACCTAAACTTGGTCCAAGAGGTGCTGGTTTGCTGGTCTTCAAGGGTAAGTCCTCATCTTCCCTTTTCTTGCAATTTCTTGATCCATATCTAAGCCTTGCTTGCAAGCACTTTTGGGCTCCGACCCAAACTTCAAATAGTCTTATTTTGGGGTCCTCTTCATGTTTGATTGAGGACCCCTTGCTGTTTGGTGGCTGCATCTAGCACCTATCTCAATATCCTCTTGTATGCCATGATTCTTGCATAGTATTTTTGACTGGTATTTATTCTGTTTCAGAGCATGATGTAAGCTAAGAATAGGCTTATTTTGAGCCCTTCTTCAACATTGTTGAAGGGCTCAACATTTTTTGCATACTCCATGTGCTACTTGCTTTGAAATCCACGTGATTTACCGTAATCTTGCATGCTTTCTTAGCCTATCTTGCTTCTGTTTTTGTGGTTGGTCATACACTGAAAATGTGCTTATTTTGTCATGTATAATATCTGTTTTTTGTTGTTTAGGCCATCCATGACATGCCTTATATAGCCACTTTGCATTTTGACTTGCTAGCCTTAAGTGCATGAGTATATAGCATGTGTTGCTTACATCATTTTAGTGGTTTGGAACCATCTAGCATGCTATTTCAGTCCCTTTGGTGTGCTTGTATGCTTACCTTAGTTGTCTCTTTAGTGCTCTAAAAGCATGTGTTGTGTACTCCATGTTTTGGCCTTAATGCATACCTTTGAATTTGAATCATCTAGATGCCATCTAGGGGATCCTTTGGGCTTAGTTTTATGTGTTAAAACTCTGACTTTAATTGTTTAAGTATTGCCATGTGTGGTTGTACTAAGTGTGGTTCAAAGCCTCATTGGCTTGCCTTAATGCTTGGACCATTTGCATGCATGCTTAGCCTACTTTGTTGCTTGATTTGGCACCGTGTTTAGCATGAATTTCAGAGCTCCATATGCATGTCAATTGTCCATGTTTAACTCATTTCAAGTGTGCTTGAATGTTGTTTGTTATGCTTAAGTGTTGGTACCTTAACATGTGTATGTGTGCATTTGTGTTTGGCCCTCATAACTTAGCATTATGGCCACTGTTTTAGGCCTACTTAGAGCTGCCTAATCCATGTTTAAGTCCATCTTGTCATTGTTTTGCATTGTCTCGTGTTAGCTTGTATGCTTGCACAAGTGTCTTGCCATGCCATGTTGCATCCTTAGCTCGCATGCCTAGGTTGCATTGCATTTTAGCATGCATGTCTTGCCTCTTGAATCACCATGATAGAGGTTGGGCCTCTTGTTTGTTTGTATGCATTTCATTTGATATCAAAGTTGCTAACTTGGCTTTCGGACCATCGTGCATTGAAATGCGTAATGGATGGCCCGGGGGTCGAGGGCCATGCTCCCTTGAGTCCATTACATGATAGGGAGTATGTCCATGCATACATTTTGCTCAAAATTCCATACCATGCACTGCTGGTCTGTTTTTGCTGTCAAAACTGTCTCCTGCAGGAATTTAGTGCCGACCGGCACTCTTTAGTGCCGACCGGCAATCTTTTTGTGCCGATAACTTCAGAAGCAGCCGATGGACACATACTATAGCCGGTGGATGTTTGCTTCAGCCGGTGATGTTCTGAGGTACTCAGGGGATCTGTCCCAGGACTTTGGCAATTTTCCAGAGAAGTAAGACAGCAAAACAGAGGCAGCAGTGGTGCGGTGTGGGCTTTCCGGGCAAGGCGGGCTCGAGCATGCATCATCCACGCCTCCCGAGGCAGGGGCTGTGGCCCCCCTTTTATTTCACATTTATTTATTCAGTAATTAGAATTTGTACTATTTATTCATTTATTTTTTTTTGGACTGTATTATTATTTTGGTCCCTCCGAGTGAGGGCGCAATTGTAATAAGTGTGTGTGAGTGGGTGTATGTCTTCCAATCCCCATTTCTTTTTATCCCTTTTATTTACCTGCTTATGTTGGTAGATTAGGGCATTTCTATCTTAGCATACCTTATGCAATGCATGCGTGCATTCATGCATTTGTTTACATACATCGGGCTCGGTACATCATGCAAACTGCATCGTACTTTCAATTCCAAATTGAATACGTGGTAGTTGCTGCATTTCATGTGCCATGCTTAGGATAGCCGAGCCTGTTTAGATTACATCCTTGTATGCGATGCATTAGCCACTTAACATGAACTAGGACACGCATGTTTGCTAACTAGTTTCTTGTCTTGGCACGGAGTACGATGTAAGTATTTACGCTTTAGCATACCACATGCGTGTGAATGTTGCCATGACAGTATGCTTGCCATGCGGCTAAATGCTTATGTGATATTACTGTTTGAATGCCTGTGGGTGGAGGTTGGATTGCTTGAGTTGGAACAACTCGTTGAAATCCGTACTTTAGCCTACTTGCGAGTAGCAAAATCTAACACGTTTTTCGAGACAAAACGGATATGCAATGTTTATTTCCAAATTAGGCGATCTAGTCTATACTTGTTTGCCGTGCGCATAACATAGTAATTCTAGGCTAATAACTGGAATAAGAACATATAATGTTTTCAAAAACGGATATCACGGTTAGTAGAGGCCGGTCTTCGGACCGGGCGAAAGGGGGTGCTCATAGCTGACCTTCCCCGATCGTACCCAAGCTCCCGAGCCAAGTCACTTTGGTGATGACGGACATGTGGCCTTCGGCACTGAGTCAGGGTTTCCTAAATTTCCCATTTTAAAAATATTTAGGTGGCGACTCTGTAATCTGGCAAAGCAGTCCATGTTTGGCACTTCTTTTCAAAATCTGTTTTTCTTCAAAACGATTTGCCAGAGTTGGACTCTTTGGTTCAGATTTAGAACCGTGACATTTTGAGTCCTTCGAACTGTAGTGAACCCATATGAACAGAACGGGACTTAATCCTCCCGGGGCGTTCGGGGACGTCTACAGGAGGGAAGCCTGATTGTGCATAGCTCTAGTATTTATTTGCAAGCAAAGTTCTCACAAAACATATAAATTATCCAATTCAGCATTGCATATTTCACCTCATCTCTCAAACCAACCTGTTTCTGCAGCTCTGCGAGCATAGCAGGGGCAACCAAACCACACCACAAGTCAAGATCAATCTTTAACCGGTCAATTTGAGATATGCAAATCTGTGATTCAAATTCAGTTTCTCATTGAGCCATGCTAAGAACTAATTCACGGTATAAACAGTCCCAACAGGTCACTTTCAAGCTATGATTCAAATTCATCATGTACACTGAAAAGGATTGTTGAAAATTTGCATGAATATGCCTGAAAAGCCAGAATAACAAAGAAAATTTGCTTGCTAAAACTAGTTCACAGTATAAACAGTCACACCAGGGCACTTTCAAGCTATGATTCAAATTCATCATATACACTGAAAAGGATAGTTGAAAATTTGCATGAATGTGCTACAAAAAGCCAGCCAAAATAACAAAGAAAATATGCTTGTGCTGCAGCTAACTGTCAGTACCCAAAAGCGATATCTTCTACGGTAGCATCATCAAATACGTAGGCTCCTCTTCTTGTTGGTGGCCTTCTCTAGGACATGAATCAGAAAGTTGAGACAAAAAATGAACGTTCCAACCCTGTTAAAGAGTGATGAAAGCACAGCAGCATCAACCCCCAAGCCGATAAGATCTCCCTCTAAAAGTCACGCCTTGTGTCCTGTCAGGCTGGGCATGACTATATGTTGGAGCTCCAATTCCCCATCTAGCAACCAGTTTATGTCTATGCAAAGTTAAGAAAATATGAAGCAAAAACTATCTACCTGTGAGCACGCCACAGGTAATGGATGGAATCATACTACTACTCAAGCTCGACTTGTGTACAGGTTCGTGATCGGCTCATTATATAAACAGCTCATTATATAAACAAGACAAACCTGAACACATTTTAAAGCTCATGTAGTTTTCAAGCCAAGCTTAAATAACCCACTATTTAGCTCAACTTGACTAGTTTGTAGCTCTACCCCCATCCTCCCCCAACCCGCAACCAATAAAAAAGGGAAAAGGGTAATATTGAAAAAAAATGCATTCAAGTATTAAGAACAATGTCAAAGAATTGAAAACATGCAGAGTACCAGTTTCTAATGGCAATACACGCTAGGAGTACTAAGTTGTACCCAGAGAATCATGTTCTACTTTAAAATATAATTTGCTTTTGGTGAGCTAATCAGGATTTGTAGTTAAAAACTCATCATCAGAGAGCGAAAGGATACACCCACATTGGAGTCTTCAATATGTTTTTCCCACCAGCAAGCGGATGCAGCACAGTCAGGAAGTAATACAGATGTCCAGCAACGATTCCCAACAGATCTGGCTGAAGTTCTGAACCAAAAATAACATCTAAAGCAAGCATTGCCCAAGGTAAATAAAATGCCTGCAAGTTGGAAAATATTAACACAGCATGTCAACAACTTCGAGAGAGAGGACTTCACTTGTGGTTTTACTAACAACTAATGTACAGAATCAGCATACCTTAAGAGACACAAGACCATAAATGTTGATATTGGCATTCGGGAATTCTCTACTCCAGACATAAAGAAGCATGAAGACCAGTGACACTCCTAAGAAGGGGGACCGGAACCAGGGTATGACAGATAATGCCTAAACATGCAAGCGAACATAAAACGCCAAAACAAAAAGTTAAAAATCCATTCAATCATCCAACAAATAGCTGATAAGCAAAGTAGGGCGATGAAAGGCAAATAGACAGGCTCAGCTTAACATATGCCTCATCATAAACTGAAAAAGTACTTGCAAAATAACTCTCAATAGAATGCAGGAAAAGGGTGGGGGTTTGCAAAAGCACCCCAAACTGTTTTGAGGTAGATTAATTTGCTCCTGAAAAGTCTCCAGATTACATGAGCATTGCTCTCCCCTATGTTACATGGACTCAAGTATGGGTGTCGGGTGCAAGTTGTGTCGTTTTGGACTTATCTAATTCTCATGCCAAGGACACTAGGACACCTCAATAGCACAGACACGGACACATGACATGATACAATAAAGACAAGCCAACCCGGCAATTTTCAAAAAAATACAAAACAGGATACACTTGGCACACTATAAATTCATATTTTTATAACTTTATTGTATGTCAAATATATAAATAGTTTATTCAGAGGTAACATTAAAAATAAAAATAAAAACACAACACTAACATAGCTCTCCTTCATGCGACCCATTTTGCAAGTGAGAAAAGGGACAAATAGAACAGGATGCACACAGAAACAAACGGAATTAACACGAACAACACATTTGGAGAACAAAAACATAACCTAAGCAAAATTTTAATACCATGTTAGCCGACCAATTATCCCCAAAGCTAAAGCTACTAGGAATCAATCAAACAATGATATCAAGCTCTCAGGATAGAGGGTTCAGGGAAAAAGGGATTCCTATCACAAAACTACATAAAGAGAATAAGTTGATCTCACACACCAATAATGTGAAAGCTCCAAAGATCATCATCCACAAGAAATCTGCTGTACGCCTTTGAAATGGTCCATTCTCCAGTTGGACTCCATATCTTGCTCTGTAACATCAAGAAGCAATAACAAAAGTGTTAGTATTTCAAAAACTCCATCACCTGTTTGCAGCTCACTACTGATCTCATGGTGTTTGAACTGGAAAAGCTTGGGAGGAGTTGCAGAGCGAAAAATGAACATTTCAAGAACTAATTGAAGTTTTATGAAATACTTACATCATTAAAAGGCGAATTCCAAAGTTGATAGAGAATTGCCCTAGGAAAAAGAAGTTGGTAATCAGCCTCCACACCTAGAAATGAAAGTAAAGTAGTTACTAAAAAGTTTTATTGACAAATGGAAAGAGAAACATTAACCATTTTAAGAACTAGTTGAAGTTTTATGAGATACTATTTTTTTTCAACATATTCTCAATGGTAAAACCTTGGCCTAATAACCTTGAGGTTATGGGTTCAAGTCTCGGGGTAACCACTTTGTGCATTATGTCAAAAGTTAGGTGTGTACCCAATCTTTTCCCTCCAAAACACACATTAATGTGTACTATTGGGCGTTGTTTTTTTTATATTCTCGATGTACCCGTATCCTATTTTTTTTTAGATTTTTTCATATTGTTGTATCCGTATCCATGCTTCACAGATAACAAACAATATCTAATGAAAAAGAAGACAACAACGGCTGCGTCCCTTTCCCTCTTGTCCCATTAAATTCGACAAGCTGACTGAAACAATGACAGATTGTCATGCCTGGTCTGATTGTAGCAGCCCATCCCTAAAAATAACAAGGCAAGTTTACTGTCTTGATGGCAAAAGCAGTTACCTCACGTGCCCTCTACAATGTACACTCTTCCTTGAAAAATCAAAGGTCAAAAGGAAAAGATATAATGTGAATTGTGAAATGAGCAAGAGTTTCAAGTTTGCTCAAATCCACTAATATAAGGCTTGGGGCTTTTAAGTATAATTCTAAACAAAAAAGTTTTTCAAATTACAATTGTCAAGATGGATACATCCTCTTTGATTAAAACTAATAAACAACAGAGATGGAAATATATACCTCAAAATGTAAGAATACTCGTTCATATATCAATGCAATATATTTAGGATGATATAGTCCAAACTGATATGCTGTTGTGAAGAACAAACATAGGGTCCCATAAGTTTTGCTTATAGGTGGAAGCGAACTATAGAATCTGAAGCAGAGGAAACAATGATAAGCACTTAATCAGAAATAGAACGTGGAGAATATATATATATAATGTAAATGGATTTTTTTTTAAAAATGGAACTAAAAAAAAAACATTTATTCAGGCTTTTCACATATTCCATTCCACAAGTACAGATCATGTCGCAATGACAAAATTGTAAGAGCTCCTCCAAAAGTAGTAGGGTCGGTTTAAATCATATAAATCTAAATGCAAAGACTTCTTGAAATAGAAATTGTCAAAATAAGGCAGTTGTAATACCACTCAATTTCTGATGAAGTGACAGTGGTGGCCAATGGTATATCCTTACCTATTGCTCATTCTAGTAAAGGTCTTCTCTATACACCTCATTTTCATCTTTCTAAAATTCTTCATGTTCCCTCTATCTCCAACACTTTGTCATTTGTTCATAATTTGAAAAAGATAACAAGTTTAGAGAGATTTGATTCTAGTGGTTTTTTTTGTTCAGGATGAATTCAACAATCAAGCTCTGCACAAGGGTTCATGTTACCAACTACAATGTTGTGGCACGCTTTGTAATCTTGCAAAAGGTCACAAGTTTCCTTTCCTTTGTCTGAAATAAAAACTACTTAGTAAAACATTTGAAATGAAGGATTTAAGCCCCTTAGAAGTTAAAACTATTTTCTTGGTATTCAGGTTCTGAGATCCTCTTCTGGACCTGTGTTGCATCAAACAAAACATGCTTTCAATATTATTCACAAAGCTGGATATGGCTGATTGTAAGCCATATGCTTTCCCTTCAGCTGTGAAGTCTACTTCTCAATTTCATGAAAATGATCCTTTTCCACAACCAGATTTGTATAGGAGTTTGGTGTGTTCTCTTCAGTACTTAAACATAACAAAGCCCGACGATTATTAGATATATCAAAGGCACTCTTCATCAAGGCTTGTGTTTTGTCAAAGGCCCTTTCTCTCTTATTGCTTATTTAGACTCTGATTGGCCTAGGGATAATATTATATTATTAATAGAAGGTCGACTTCAGGTTTTTGTGTTTATCTTGGACAAAATCTTGTCTTTTGGTCCTCAAAGAAATAGCATACAATGACAAGATCATCCACTGAAGCTAAGTACAGGGCTATGACCCAAAAATCTGTTGCATTAGCTTGGATGTCTCAACTTTTATCTGATTTGTCTTTGTCTTGTTCTGCTCCATTTGTGATAAATTTAAAAACTACACATACCTATGGCTCATGTACAATAATACATCATTATATTGATGTTTTATGTTCTGAACTAATTTCTATGATAAATCATATTACACCTCAATTTTCTTTTCTATTTACCAGTTTTATGCATATCCTGCTATAGATTCCTTGTCCAAAATTCTCATATGGTACCAAATTTTCACATTTGTCTTTTCTTATTTCCAAAAGAACCCTAATCAAGAACCTAGAAAGCGAAATTTCCAACATCACAAGATGGTCAAGAGAAACAAACATGAATAAAACAGTTGAAATACAAATTAAAAAAAAAAAAAAAACAAAAACAAAAAACGAATCGAAAATCAGTTCAAATTCAAAGGAAGGCAATGCAAATCGGCACGAACTACAAGTTCATGAGTTCACAACTATATCAAGCGAAACATCAATTGATGAGAAAGCACACATAGACATTGCATACACACAAACATGAGACAGAGAGAGAGAGAGAGAGAAATGTACTCTGCAGGAGAAGACATTGACGAAGCTCAGAAAACAAATGTACTCTGAGATCTCTCTTCTTTTGGGATTTGAATATTCAATTGCTTGACAAGAAAGACAAACCAGGAATGAAGTAGTCGTGTTTGTATTGGATCATCACGCCAATCTCAGTTGCCAAACAGGAAGGTCCAGAAGAACCTCCGCTATCATACCTCACACACGTCCCTGCACTTCGCACTTGCGAAGCCGCTTCGTGGACCAGACCAGAGTATGGACGGTTCACTTTTACTGGGCCGATTTGTTTTTTTGTTCTACAAAAGCCCATTAATAAAAGGATGTATGTATACTCCGCACTGCCCACAAATTCAAGCCTTGGAGATTGGACATGGTTGACAAACAAACAAGGGAAATGGACCTACGAGTTTTAAACCAACTAAGTTACTCCAATTTGATTTGTGTTTGATTTGTTAAAAATTTATTTGAGATCAACTTGTTATATAATAAATTAAACTTAAATATAATTTAAATTCGTTAAGTTTTCAAGTTAATCTTGAATAACTTACTACTTGATTTAATAAGCTTATACGCACGATAAAAAAATCAAATTATAACTTATGTTTGACTAATTAAAAACTCGTTTTAGATTGATTCGTTATGTAAACAAACTAAGATTGAATATAATTTTAAACTCTTTAAATTATCAAATTAAATTTGAACAATATACTATTTAACTCAATTAGTTGATTTTTAGTCCTAAATATATATATATATATATATTTTTTAGATGGTGTCCTAAATATTTTTAGCTATTAACTATTAAACGTGAAGAGTGGGGACTGGAGTGGAGCAATTTTTTTTAATTTTTATTTTTGGCCATTTAATTTATATGTCAATTAAACATTAAATAATTGTAAATGTTGTTATTCACAAGCCGTCCGTATATAACTTAATCCCTTTTAAAAATTGACTCAAGTTTATGACAAAATTAGATCAACTTATCACATGATCTTATTCATAAAAAATTATAATGATTCAATAATTAAAATTACATAATTTTATTATATTTATTTATCAAAAAATAAAAAATTGTGTTCACAAAATCATATATGTCATATGTTATTATACTTATCGGAGCATGTTATCTCCTAAAAATTAAATAAAAATTATTATTTCCTATTATTTTAATTAATAAAAATTAAATTAAGACAACTTATTGTTACCCCCACCAAATAATTTTCCTCATTTAGGACATTAGTTTATGCTGCACCAAATTAATCATTGCAAGGCACTCCTTGCTGGTCAATGATCACAATTCACACAAAATCATAGTTAACCACCATTAGTTACTTTTGCTTTCTCTGCATTAAAATCAGTGCAAATCAATAGGCCCTTCATTAGTGATGAACAGCTAAATGTGGGGATATCTGCATATAGGTGGTGGTGGCGGTTAGGGGTGCAAACGAGCCGAGCCGAGCCGAGCTTTGCTGGGCTCGAGCTCGGCTCGTTAAGCTATCGAGCTCGTTTATTGAGCTCGAGCTCGGCTCGATAAAGGACTGGGCTCGAGCTCGGCTCGGCTCGTTAATTTTTGTCGAACTCGAGCTCGGCTCGGCTCGGCTCGATAAATTTTTTTTTATATTATTTATATTATTTAAATATAAATTTTTAAATAAAAAATATTATTTATATTATTTAATATATAAAAAATGCATTTATATTATTATTTATATATATATTTGTATATTTTTAATATATAAATAATGTATTTATATATATTTATATATTATTTAATATATAAATAATATATTTATTATATAATTTAATTATAGATAAACGAGCCGAGCCTACCGAGCCGAACACAGTCGAGCTCGAGCTCGGCTCGTTAACGAAACGAGCCCAATAATCGAGCTCGAGCTCGGCTCGTTTAGTAAACGAGCCGAGCCGAGCCGAGCCCTTACCGAGCCGAGCAGAGCCTGTTCACGAACAGCTCAGTTCATTTGCCGCCCTAGTGGCGGTAGGAGAAGTCATTTGGTGGTTCGTGGATACGATCACGTGGTTTTCAGATATATTGTAATTAGTAGAGATGATAAATTTTATAATTTTATATTAAATGATTGTACAACAATAAGGGACATAATAATTTTTTATTAGTTAGAAATATATCTATATGATATTCTCAGGGCATTCACAATGGGATAGTTAAAATTGTTTGTTAAAGTGTGTTATATGACAAAAAGTGATAAAAGTGGGGTCCAAAAATATTTGTTAA
This sequence comes from Camellia granthamiana, assembly GCA_036172215.1. Taxonomy (NCBI): domain Eukaryota; kingdom Viridiplantae; phylum Streptophyta; class Magnoliopsida; order Ericales; family Theaceae; genus Camellia; species Camellia granthamiana. The sequence continues at coordinate 136,693,777 of CM069904.1, read as the reverse complement.
GATGTGTTAAGAGTTTGTTAATTTTAGAGAGTGAGTGGTGGTGCAATGGATGTGTTAAGGGGTGTGTTAAAGTATGTGTTAAATATATATATATATATATGTGTGTGTGTATAATAAATAAAATAAATAAATAATTTAGTTTAATCAAAAATTTCAAGCCCAAAATTAAATTTCAAGCCAAAAAAAAAAAAAAAATCCCAAAAAGTTTAAAAAAAAAAAAATTTGCCATTGATCGGTCAACCGGCCGGTCAACCCGGAAGACAAAAAACACACTTCCCCTCCCTCGCTAGAATACTCGCTGCAGATAACAAACAACTTAGTAGCTGACTCTAACACACCCCTAACACACGCGTTAACAGGTCCACTGCAGCACCAAACTTGCCCCTCAGCTAGCCAAAAGTTGACAACTGACACTAACACATAACTTAGTGTGTCCATTGTGGATGCTCTTAGACTATGAAATAATTTTTCGTCGTGGTGGTCTAACCAACACTGACCCCAACTTGATATGCAAATCCATTGATAACAGAGTTTTCTGGCCCTGTCCACCAAACTCAAAGTTGGTGTAGTCTGGCACTGCTAATAATCTGAATTCCTGTATTTGATGACAAACATTTCTTGACCTAAAAAGGATAACCTCAAAGTCTTTTTTAACACCACAATGGTGTTTGGATAAAGAATTTAAAAGGAAATTTATAAATAAAATAAATAAAAATGATTGTAAAAAGATAATAGAAAGGAAAATTAAAAATATGTCTCAATTCATAACAAAGAAAGTTTAAGTTGTGTTTAGAGTATGAATTTAAATAGAGATTTAAAAGAAAAAAAAATCAAAATGTATATAAAATATAAATGAAATATGTTTTTAGAAACCACTTGTGCAATATATTTGTGCGTACTGAATACTACACTGATGAAAGTGGATCGGAACTCCACAACTGAATGGGCTGTCCAGGAACCGAGGATCTGCAACACAAAACACCATCAAGGCTGTCCGGCCAGGGTTGGCCAGAAAACCCCTCCAGCTTGGGAATGAGTGATCGGAGAAGATGAAGGACTCTCTCTAGGTGTGAAGAGAGGAAAGGAAAATTCGGTTTTGTTCAAGTTTAGATTCGATACCTTCAATGTGAAAAGAGTAAGGCTTATATAGAAAACTTTGCATGTTGCCCAAGATAGCTTCATGGAGCTTTCGTGCTTCTAGGCTTCCTTTAACATTGCTCAAGGTAGGGGACCACAAGGTAGTATAACATATCACATTCTCTTTATCAACTGTTTCCATGATTTTAGGGGGGAAGGGACTAGCCGAGGTGGCAGCCTACACATGTATGCGCTCATAGCTTCCACGTTTCTCTGAGAGGTTCCCTCAACTCGGTACCATTGTGCCTTGGTTCGGTCTTTTGTGGGATTGTTTGTAGAGATGAACTAGTCCATTTGGATATCTTCGTATGGGCTTGGCCCACTTTGGTTGTAATGATGGGTTTAGCCTATCAGTTCGGTCCATAGATTAAGTCTTGCAGCTCGGCCCAGCCTAGTATCGCGGTTGGACTGGTCTTTTCATTGCGAGTTTGGCCCAAGTGCTTGAGGACTTGGGTGGACTGTTGATCATGGAGTTAGGCTTAATTAGCTTGCCCACATGTTCACTTGACCCACTTGGATTTGGACTTAGAGGATTAGACTGGCCCAAGGCTTAGATCTGACCTATTTCATATTCAGCCCCTTCAATATTGGATGTATTCAAATTCCAAAAGAACATATTCTTAAATGTTTATTGTGGGGACATAATTTTTGAATGACAACAAGTGGCTGAGGTGTCACCGAAGTGCCAGTCGACGTGCCACGTGTCCTGGTCATGACGCCAAGATCATCTCGGCCAGGCCGAAGTTATCTGCGAAGAAATCGAAATCCGGGATAAGCAGATAAGGGATAAGAGTCCTAGAATGGGAGAGGACTTCAGTTTGGATAAAGATAAGACTCTTAGAGAGTTTATACCAATCCTTCTGGGAGTCCAAGATTAGCAATAATCCTAAATCCACTGGAGCTAGGCTTCTATTAGGATTAGGTAAGTGTTGGCTATAAAAGAGAGGCACCATCGTGGGTCTAAGGTATGCTTTTTATGCTCTGAATAGTGAGTTAAGCACTTTTGCTATCTTTGAGAGATAACTGACTTGATCGTCGGAGTGCCCCCAGGTGGACGAACTACCACCGGAATTTCTTTTTTTCTATGACAGGTCGTTCGGGCAATCTATTCTACCAGTGTTCTCCAGCGGAGTACCAGTTTGGCAGTGTGGTCGGAAATTGACACACATAATTTGGCGCCGTCTGTGGAAAAGAAAGGAGAATAGATGGCCAACGACGGACAGAAAGAGAAGGTTGGGGACGACACTCCTACTGGGAGTGGGAAACCTATTGACCTTGACGTCGAAGAAGACAACTGCAACAAAGAGACTCAAGATAAGAATCGCGGAGAAAAAGACGTCGGCCAGGAGGGCGACACGTCGAAGAAGTCAGACCAAAGCAAGTATTATAACGAGGACGACCACCAGGTGTGGAAAGAAAGATGCCTGCGGAGGGACGACGAGATGAAGGGAATGGTAAACAAATTGGCGGACCTGCAAACGGTCGTCAACTTCATGATGCAGAACAATGTCATACAGCCACCGTACCCGTTGCAAGATACGCCGATTCTAGCAGCCAAGAAAGATGCCCGAAAAGATGGGCAGAAAACAGTCCCTACAGTCCCCTAGCACACCAGGAGCAAAAAACACTCTCACCGGCCTTCAAGGGAGGTCGGGCGAGGTGAGTCAAGAAGGGAAGAATCTAGAAAGACACATCGCACCAAAAAAGCATACCCCAAAGAACACCGACATGTTCAAGGGCAGAAGTTGTGCTTCGACGCAACTAATAGAGAAAGGTCGAGAAGGGCTCACAACGAAGCTGAGAGTAGTGCACTGAAAAGGCTGAAATCAGGAGATAGTCGAACTCCTGGACGGACCAAGGAGGATCTAAGGGATTACCTACAGAGGAGGCAACAAGATGCCGAGGTAACCTCCTCAGTCAAGCCGAGAACGCTGTTCTCGGTAGAATTGGACAAATTCGAAGCACTGAAGAGGTTTAGCATGCCAAGATTCCAGATCTATGATGGTAAGTCGGACCCCAACTTTCACGTCGGTTTGTACCTGAACTCGATGGTGTTATACACCGGAAATGAGCAATTGCTTTGCAAGGTGTTCCCCTCATCCTTCGGAGAAATTGCATCGGACTGGTTTCGCAAGTTGCCGAAAGGAACTGTGAAAACCTGGGAAGGTTTGGCCGAAATGTTTGTGGCTAGGTTCGTGACAAACAAACTACAGCCATTGAGGGTGGACACCCTGATGGCCTTGAGAATTAGCGAGGACGAAAGCCTTAGGGCCTACGCCAAAAGGTATTATGAGGTATTCAACGGAATACTAGGATGCAACCAAGAGGTGGCGGTTGTGTCGTTTAAAAATGGCTTGAAAAATGACTGCCTGTTTCGGAAATCACTGGCAAAAACATTGCCAAAAAGCATGGAGGAGCTTATGGCCAGGATAGAAAAGTATATCAGGGCCGAGGAGGTTACGCCGGAGACAAAGGCGCCAAAACCAGATAAGAAAAACGGCTCGCCGAAGTGAGGCCGAGGTGATGGTGGCTACAAGAAACCAAAAATAAGATTAAGGGCTGCTCAGGCAGTCACAACCGTATTCCAAATTCCGGTTTACAAAGTCTTGGAGAAAATCCGCAATCAGCCCTACTACAGAGCACCAACAAGGGTACCAGACGAGTTTATGGGAAGAAGCCTTGACAAGCACTGTGCTTACCATAATGAAGCTGGACATCTGACTCAGGGGTGCAGAGCCTTGAAGACACATCTCAAAGACCTGGTAAGACAGGGTCATTTAAGGGACATGGTAGATGAAGCTAGAACAAGGGAAGGGCAAGCAAGACTGCCCTAGGCATCAACAGCACCACTCCCACCAACACCACAACCACAGGCAGGCGGACCTCGAGTGATCAATGTGATCCACTCAAAGGTGAATGAGAATGAGATAAGGGGGGAAACCCAAAAGGTAAAATACCTGCAACACGTATATCAGGTCCGGAAAAAGAGACCTAGGGCAGGTGAGAGCCAAGGACCAGTGGTGTCCTTTACTGAGGAAGACCTGGAGATGGTACAGCATCTACATAACAATACCTTGGTAATATCCCTCCAGATTGGAGAGTGCCAAGTGAAGCGCATCTTAGTTTACCAGGGTAGCTCTCATGACATCATGTATGTCAGGTGTTACAAGGAGCTTGGCCTTCACCAAGATGACTTGGAGCAATCCAATGGCCCAATAGTTGGGTTCAATGGAACACCGACATGGCCACTAGGAGCAGCAAGTCTGGAGGTGCAGACTGGCACCAAGAGGATAAAAATAGAGTTCACCATAATCAACACCCCCTCCCCTTACAATGCTATCCTGCGAAAGCCATGGCTACATGCAATGGGGGCTGTTCCCTCAACATTGCATCAGCTATTGCGATTCCCAACAGAGTATGGAATAGAAGAGGTCAGAGGGGATCAGCTGCAGGCAAAGAATTACTCCATGGCAGCAATGAAATCCACCTACAGCATACGAGAACCAGAAACAGCAGAGATCAAGGACAAGGACGTGGAAGTCCTGGAGGACGTCGGCAAAGAGCCAGCTGAGAAGAGTGAAGAAGCCCTGAAGAAAATCCTTGTCCAGCAAGGGGATGAAGAACGCTTCTTCCTTCTCAGCTCGGGCTTAGTCGAGGAAGAGGAAAGAGAACTAGAGGCATTCGTAAGAGCAAATCTGGAGGTATTTGCATGGACGCCCTACGAGATGCCTAGCATTGACCCCGAGGTCACCTACCACAGGCTGAATGTAGACAGGTCGGCCAAACCTGTCATCCAGCGAGCAAGGAGGCCGACATTAATGCATGTTGAGGCAGTGGAAGAGGAAGTATATAAACTTCTGGAGGCTAGAGCCATTAGAGAGGTCAATTACCCGACATGGCTATCAAACATAGTGGTGGTGAAGAAAAAGAACGGTAAGTGGAGGGTCTGCGTGGACTTTACCCGCCTAAACAAGGCTTGTCTCAAAGACAGTTTCCCATTACCCAAGATCGACCAATTGGTGGATGCCACTTCAGGGCATGGAAGGATGAGCTTCCTAGATGCCTACAGATGGTACCATCAGATAGCTATGTACCCCCCAGATGAGGAAAAGACTGCATTCATCACCCCAAAAAGGCTATATTGCTACAGGGTAATACCTTTTGGATTGAAAAATGCAGGAGCAACTTACCAGAGATTGGTAACCAAGATGTTCAGACATCTAATTGGCAGAACAGTAGAGGTATACATAGATGACACGGTCGTGAAAACCAAGGAGCCTGAAAATCATCTGGAAGACTTAAAGACAGTCTTTGACATCCTTAAAACATATCAGCTCCGACTCAATGCATTGAAGTGTGCATTTGGAGTTGGGTTTGGTAAGTTCTTAGGATATTTGGTAACCAGAAGAAGCATTGAGGCAAGCCCAGATCAGATCAAAGCTATCTTAGAATTGAAGAGCCCAACATCGGCAAAACAAGTGCAGATGTTGACTGGAAGGGCTGCAGTCCTGAACAGATTCATAAGCAGAAGTTCTGATAAATGCAAGCCTTTCTTCAGCCTGGTAAAGAAAGCCACAGACTTCTTATGGACCGAAGAATGCGAAGCCGCCTTGGCCGACTTAAAGAAGTATTTGACCATAGCTCCAGTTCTCTCAAATCCAGTACCTGGAAAGGAGCTGTTCTTATACTTGGCAGTTTCATAGCACGCAGTAAGTGCAGTAGTAGTCAGAGAAGAAAAAAGAGAGCAAAGGGCTGCTTACTACGTAAGTAAAACCCTGGCAGATGCAAAGACCAGGTACCTATCCTTGGAGAAGTTAACACTAGCTTTAGTAATGGCTTCCAAGAAGCTGAATCATTACTTTCAAACCCACAAAATTGTGGTGTTAACTGAACACCCTTTGAGGTCCATGTTACAGCAAGGAGATCTGACAGGAAGAATAACCAGATGGGTAGTAGCCTTGGGCCAATATGACCTGGAATTCAGACCCAAGACAGCAATCAAAGGCCAAGTCTTAGCCGACTTTATGGCCAAATTCACACCAGACGCTGTTATACATCGGGCTTCGTTGAGCCGAGGTATACAAGGTCAAAATGAGCAAGGAAAAGCCCAGTAGGGGACAACAAAACAAAGGACGGAAGAAAAGCTCAGGCCCTGCAGTATTTACATCGGCGACTCATTCCGGCTGTTCGTTGATGGAAGTTCAAACCGACAAGGAGCGGGGGCAGGAGTAGTGCTAGTATCTCCAGATGGACAGATACTAGAACAATCCATTTGTTTGGGGTTTAAGGCCTCAAACAATGAGGCAGAGTATGAAGCACTAATCGCATGGTTAAAGCTGGCAGTAGCCATGGAAGCCGATGAGGTAATAGTCTTATGTGACTCCTAACTTATAGTCAACTAGACAACAGACGAATATGCAGCCCGAGATAAAAGGATGTCGGCCTATGCAAAGGAAGTGGGCAGACTGGTAGCCTTATTTCAAAATTGCCGACTACAGCAGGTAAGCCGAGGTGACAACAGCCATGCCGATGCTCTGGCCAACCTGGCTAATGCAATGATGTCCGGAGAGGCAAGAACGATAATGGTTGACTACTTGACAGGTCCAAGCATAGAATCACTGAACACAGACGCGAAGCAATGTGTGTGGAGATGGGACCAAGTTGGATGGATGCAATAATAGTATTCCTAAGAGATGGGAAGCTGCCAGATGACCGAAGAGAAGTGCACAAGATCAGACTTAAGTCGGCAAGATTCAATTTGACCGCAGAAGGACATCATTACAGAAGATCTTTTACTGGACCCCTTCTGAAGTGCATGCATCCTGCACAAGTTAAAGACTTTCTGTATGAGATACATGAAGGAGTATGTGGAAGCCACGCTAAGGGCAGGTCACTTGCTCATAGGGCCATTACTCAGGGGTACTGGTGGCCCTATATGTAAAAAGATGCCGAAGCCTATGTCAAGAAGTGTGAGACGTACCAGAGGTTTGCACCGTTAATACATCAACCAGCAGCAGACTTGAACCCGGTGTCCAGCCCTTGGCCATTTGCCCAATGGGGCATGGATCTTATTGGAAAACTACCTCAAGCAACTGGACAAAGGAAGTACCTGCTGGTAGCAACAGATTACTTCACCAAGTGGGTAGAAGCTGAACCCTTTGCCAAGATTCGGGACGTTGATGTGAAGAACTTCATATGGAAGAACATCATCACTAGGTTTGGAATCCTAAGAGCAACAATAGCTGATAATGGCACACAGTTTGACAGTAAGCTAATCAAGAGCTTCTGTGCAAAGTTCAAAATCAAGAATTATTTTTCCACCCCAAGTTTTCCTCAAAGCAATGGATAAGCAGAGGCATCCAACAAAGTTATCTTGGATGGGATTAAGAAGAGGCTGCAAGCAGCAAAGGGAAAGTGGGTGGATGAATTGCCCAGTGTAGTCTGGGCATATCGGACTACGCCAAGAAAATCAACTGGGGAATCCCCATTTGCCATGGTTTATGGCACAGAAGCAGTCATTCCTCTGGAGGTCGGTATCCTAGGGATCAGAACCCAGGGAGTGGAGAATGGAACTAATAATGTATTTATAGCCCGAGATCTGGATCTACTAGAAGAAAAAAGGGAAAAAGCAGCAATTCAGCTGGGGGCATACCAGCAGTAGCTTGCCAGGGCTTATAATAAGAAGGTGAACCCGCAAGAGTTCCAAGTTGGTGACCTCGTCCTGAGAAAGGTCGTCGGCAACAAGAAGGATCCCAGATAGGACAAGCTTGGCCCGAATTGGGAGGGACCCTATAGAATCATCTCGGTCTTGGGCAATGGGGCATATCAGCTTATGGACTGTGAAGGCAAAGAATTGCCAAGACCCTGGAATACTTGCAATCTGAAGTTTTTCTATCACTAGATTTTCTTGTTTTCTAAGTTTTCTTCTTGTCTTGTTATTAGCAGAAGTAATAAAGTTTTAGCTTGATCTTTAAACTTGTGTAATGTGATTGACCGGATACTTGACAATGTTTCTAAGCGAAACATGACGAATAACTTAGACTTATTATATGGCAGAGTAGAACTTTTACTTGTATATAATAGAGTTGAACTAAGTTGGCGATGTTTCAAAGCGAAACATGACGAATAACTTAAACTTATTATATGGCAGAGTAGAACTTTTACTTGCATATAATAGAGTTGAACTAAGTTGGCGATGTTTCTAAGCGAAACATTGACGAATAACTTAGACTTATTATATGGCAGAGTAGAACTTTTACTTGCATATAATAGAGTTGAACTAAGTTGGGATAACTTGGACTTGTCATATTGGCATAATCAAACTCAGATTGGAACTAAGTACATATCAGTCAGATTAACAAAGAGGCCGAGGTTGGTTACCTCGGCCAGTCTTTGTTTGAATCTGACCTCTGCAACAAGGCCAAAGCCCCAGGCTTAAATGAGAACCCAAGTGGAACTTAGGTTCACATTAGGGGGCAGAGAGCTGGAAAATTATGCTTGGAAGATTGGTTTAACACTTGTTGAAATTTGAGAAAAATTTACAAGTTGAAGTTAAACCGAGGTCATGTTTAACACTTATTGAAATTTAAGAAAAATTTACAAGTTGAAGTTAAATCGAGGTCATATTTAACACTTGTTGAAATTTAAGAAAAACTTACAAGTTGAAGTCAAATCGAGGTCATGTTTAACACTTGTTGAAATTTGAGAAAAATTTACAAGTTGAAGTTAAACCGAAGTCATGTTTAATACTTGTTGAAATTTGAGAAAAATTTACAAGTTAAAGTTAAACCGAGGTCATGTTTAACACATGTTGAAATTTAAGAAAAATTTACAAGTTGAAGTTAAACTGAGGTCATGGTCAAACACACTTGTTGGAATTTTGAGAAAAGTTTACAAGTTAAACCTAGGTTGTGATGAAAAAAGTACTTAAGTACTTACCGAGATAAACCGAGGTATGTCACCCCGAGAAGATTGCATAGTTAAGTTGTACGTAGACGACATACAAATTTTCTAAGTCATATAAAGAAGACAAGCGTACAAGCATTCAAAAGAGCGGAAGTTGTATTTATATTCAAAGAAAGGGAACTTCGGCCTACGAAAGGATTACTTGTACGGATTACAAAAAGAAGGCACATCGGTCAAATTAAAGATTGTTTCAAGAGCAAAAAAGTACAAGAAATAAAGAAGGGAACATCAAAATAAATTACTCGGCGTCAGCGATGGGTTGTGTCTCACCCCCAGAAGACAGTTAGGAAGACTTCTCAGCTGCGAGTTCAGCATCAATCTTCTAAAGAGTTTGATCGAGGCTCTTCTTAGCGATTTGCACATCGGAGTTTGTCTTTAGAAAAGAGGCATCTTTAGAGACCTCACCCTCCTCATCCTGAGACAAGTCCACGACTTGCTCATTCAGAGTAAGGGTCTTGGCCCCAGTAGCTTCCTTCTTCTTCCTGACAAAAGCTTCCTCCTCGGATTCAGAATCGTCCTTGGATTGGCTTAGAGTAAGGGGGAATGGCAGGGGGAGGTCGCCGACATTCTTGAAGGGGGAGTCCTCGGGGACATCCAGCTTTTTGAGAGCAGCCATCCAACCAAGGGTGAAACCCTTATTGCATGCCTGCTTCACCTATTTTTTGTAGTCGTCCTTGACGTTGGCCGCCCCCTCTGCGTACGCCTTCTCATCGGCGGCCTTGATCTTAGCCTCTTTTGTGGCCAGGGCATCTTGAAGCTCCTTTTGGGCCTCGGCCATCTTTTCTTCGGCCTCTTTCTTTTCAGTCGTAAGGACCTTAGCAATGGCCTCCGCAGCATCAACCTTTCCTCGGCCTCATCTTTTGCTTTTATGGCTTTCTCGGCTTGGTCTGATAAAGTCTTCATCTTGGCCTCAGTCTTCTTAATGGCCCTTTGCAGACTAGCAACTTCCCTCATCTTGTCAGCCAACTCCTTCCTTATTTCAAAAGCTTGCATAGAGAAGGAGTGGCGTGCTAGATCGCCTGAAAGAAAATGGACAGGACAAAAGTTAGTAAAAATCCTTTAAGTATGGAAAAATAGAGAAAGAAAAATACCAAGTGTAAGGAATTTACTTGAACGGAATGCTGCAGCATCAAAGCGAAGTTTTCATACTCGCTCATCTCGGCGTTACGATTAAGATCATTTGGAAGGAGCAAAGCCGTAGACAGGGCAACGTTGACCTTGAGATCAGTCACGCTATCACCAACTCTGACTGGCTTGTCCTCTATAGTGATGGGAAGGGCCCAGGGGGCATCTGATTTCATGGATCCCGAAGCTGTGGCCGACTTTGACCTCGGCCTCTTTGACCGAGTTAATTGGGATGGTTCGGCCTCGGCAGGCCTCTCCTCAGCGGCAGAGGGGGTCTTCTCACTCTCAACCAATTTTGAAATAGGCAAGATGTCCTCAGTATCAATCTGAGTCATCGTTGCCTTGGGCTGAGCCTTCTTCAGTCTTTTGGGCTTTGGCTTTGGTTGAGGCTGGGATTGCGCTAGTTGAGCGTTGACAGTGTTAGGGATGTCGGCCAGAAGATCATCTTCGACTGCCTTCTTGCGACCCATCTTGGCGACAGTTGTGATTCGACGTCGGCGTCGGCGTCGGTGTTGAGATGAAGGGATCAGCTGTGGAACCGAGGTAGATGGCTGCTCTGCTAGATCAGAGGTTGACCCTTGATCTGGCCGAGATGATGAAGTTGTTGGAGGTGTGGTGGTGGACGGAGGAGACTTGCTCTTCTTCTTCTTTGGGACGTTGGGCAAGACGGATTTGTAGGTTGTGATGAAGTTAAGCAGTAAGGGAGCTTTCCACCGCTCCACTGGCAGATCTAGCAACCTTTTGAGGTCCTTGCTGGGAAAGAAGGACTTATGGAAGCCTTTTGGCGGCTACGGAAGCACTGCACGAAAGAACACAGACATTAGAACATACGGAAAAAAAAATAAAAGTTTTAAATGACTTGAAAAATAAGTCTGTGTAATTCTTGGTTCTTACCATTACCCTCTATGAATACTGTTCGGTTAAGAGGGTAGAGATGAAGGTCTTCATCTGGAGCGAACTCATAGTTGTGCGAGACAATGAAGTAATCATCCCCGACTCCCTTGTTGGAGTCTGGGAGGTCGGCAACAAGTTTATATTCTGTGGACCTCGGTTTAAGATAGTAGATGTAGCCTTTTTCTAATTTAAGGCCACACATGGTATAGCAATACTGGATGTCGGCAAGGGTAACCCTAGCTTTCTCCTTTTTGACTAAAGCAATTATACCATTGATAACTCGGTAAGAGTTAATGGCAAGTTGCATCGGGTTCAATTTGTAGTAATTGAGGACTTCTCAGAAAAGGATATCTAGTGGAAACCTAAGTCTACATTCTGTAAAGGCAACAACAGGAAAAGGCATGAGGTTTTCATCAGGCATGATGGAGTCGTCCTCTCCAGCCAACCTCAGGTGAACGTCGGCCGGGATGTCAAACTCCTGCCTGAAGTATTCTAATTTAGTTGGGGTGTCTACCCTATGCCTCCACATACCCATGATATCGGCTTGGGGGAAGGTGTTGGAGTTCAGAAGGAAATGTTTTTGTGAAGGTTTGAAATACCTCGGCTACCACCTAAATGTGCACTGTGGTAAGAATTTGTGAAAATCTAAGGGGGATTCGTTTCAGTTTTCCGTAAAATTTGTGGGTTCTACAAACAAAACCCAAATCTAGATCTATGGAAACGAAGATTGAAGGCAAGAATCTGGAGAAACCACAAAAACAAGAACAGTGATTCAGAGTCAGGAATAGTGATCAATCGCCAAGAACGCTGTAACAGAGTGTGTACAAAGGAACGAAGCCAAGAACAGTGGCAAAAATCAACAAGTATGTGAATAGTGTGTGTACATTCAAGAATGGATTGGGCAAAAACAAAATCATAAAAACAAACATGTTCAAATACATGATGGAATTCAACATACAGGTTAAATGATAAAAAACATAAGCAGGATTGCAAAGGCAGTAAGTAAAACAAAGGAGTTCGTTAAAGAAAAATAAGAGATTGGAAAAAGAAATTAAATGGGGAAGAAATAGTGACTCACCGAAGAAAAATGAAGCCGGTGTTGCGTACGCCGGAGTCAAATAGTGACAGCAGCCGGAAAAGATCAACAAAAGCTTCGCCAGAAGGGAAGGCTGGAAGAAGTTGCAGAGCTTGAAGAGCTTGGAACAATAGCGAATTTGGGAAATCAAAGAGGGAGAGTTTGCACGAGAATGAAGATGCAAAAGTGAAGCGACGAAGAGAGAGGGAAGAAGTTTTGTTAAAACACGAAACAGCGGCAAAAAGGCAATTAATGTGCCTAAGACGACGTGCGTGTTAAACGGTGCGCACAAAAATGATGCGACTTAGTGGCGTGTGTCAGGTACGGCCCAGAAAAGGAAAGACACGTGGCAAGAACGGTTGAGTTGTTGTGCATGACAGCTCATACGCGTGAGGAAGCTCTTGGAGTTTCTTGATTTAATGAAGCAGTACCTCGGCTTTTAGGATGATCTCGGTTAAGAAACTTGAACGAAACCTGGTTAATGGTTCTGAGGAGTTAATGAAAACAGAAAGTCTTGGTCATATTTAAGTTGACGAATGATGACTTCGGCAATAAATGATGAAACAAGCTTAGCCGATGTGCCAGATGGAAGAAATGATATAGGTTTCATCACCTCAGGATGCCGAGGGAATAGAACCTAGGGGACAGTTATGGGGACATAATTTTTGAATGACAACACGTGGCCGAGGTGTCACCGAAGTGCCAGCCGAGGTGCCACGTTCCTGGTGACGCCGAGATCATCTCGGCCAGGCCGAAGTTATCTATGAAGAAACCGGAATCCGGGATAAGCGGATAAAGGACAAGAGTCCTAGAATGGGAGAGGACTTCAGTTTGGATAAAGATAAGACTCTTAGAGAGTTTATCCCAATCCTTCTAGGAGTCCAATATTAGCAGTAATCCTAAGTCCATTGGAGCTAGGCTTCTATTGGGATTAAGTAAGTGTTGGCTATAAAAGAGAGGCACCCTCGTGGGTCTAAGGAATGCTTTTTATGCTCTAAATAGTGAGTTAAGCACTTTTGCTATCTTTGAGAGATAACTGACTTGATCGTCGGAGTGCCCCCAGGTGGACGAACCACCGCCGGAATCTCTTCTTTTCTGTGACAGGTCGTTCGGGCAATCTATTCTTCCAGTATTCTCCAACTGAGTACCAGTTTGACAATGTGGTCAGAAATTGACACACACATTTATCAAATGCTTCTCATATATTTACAGCAAATCACTACAAGAAAAGTGACTTTAAAACTCGGAATTTTTTGCGACGGCGTGTATACCATCGCAAAAAGTCGGCTTTTGCGACGGCATTCAAAGTCGTCTCAAATAAATGTATCTGCGATGGTAATTGCCCCGTCGCTAATAAGCAGACAAGAAAAAGTTCCTTAAACACGGAAGTATTTGCGACGCATTGTGTGCCGTCGCAAAAAAAAATTCTTTTGAGACGGGTGGAAATTACCGTCGCAAATAGTGGGCATTTGTGACGACAATTGACTGTCGCAAAAGAAACCTTATTAAAATGGCGTCATTTTAATAGTTGGATTTTATCAGTTGCGACCGTTTATCTATACCGTCGCAAAAGGTAATGAATTTTCAACTCCCTCCTTTTGCCCAAATTGGCGGTCGATCAAAACCCCAAAAATTTCATCCCCAAATCCCTAACACATTCTCCCTCACAATCACAGAGACTTCAAGTTCTCAATCTCAGAGACGATTTCGAGTTCGTGTTCACCGACGATCACAGAGATTTCGAGTTCCCAATCACAGAGATTTTGATTGTTCACCGACGATAATCTCTCTGTCGACGAGCGACGACGGCTAGCAGTGGTGTGGCGACGGCGTAGTACGATCCCTCTCTCTCGCGCGACCTCAGTTCTCTCTCTCTCTCTCTCTCTCTCTCTCTCATTTCAATCTCTCTATCTCAATCTTCTTTCATCTTTTGTCTCTTGATTTTGATATCAATCTGTCAAGCAATCACAATCGATTTCAAGACCTTGTGTTCTCTTAATTGATTGATCTTTAATCTCTCACTTTCGGCGTGAATCAGCCTCCGGCATAAAGAAGACAGTGGCATGAATCACTCTTCGGCGTCTCAGCTCTTCAGTGTCGATCTCCTCTTCGGCGTTGATCTCCTTGAATAACATCTCATATGATCTAAGGTAATTCGAACTAAGTGATTTTTTTTTTTTTTATTTTACAAAATCAGTTAATAGACTAAGGTTTCTTAATCTGAGAATATGATAAATAAATTTTTGACTCTCTTTTTTATTTATGTTTTATTTTACTGCTCTTTGGGGGTGAAAATTGGGATTGTGATATTATTTTTTGCCTTATCAATAGCCAATAACAGAGATGTTTTGTTCTGATTACTTTTCTGCATTCCACGTAGAAGGTTAAAGTGCAATATTGTGTATGTTTAATTTTGGATTGTTCCCATGAACTGCTATGGAGTTTTCTTAAGTTGTTTTTCTACTCTGTACAAATTAAAATTTCAACCAAAAGATTTCACTTTCTTGATAGAAACTAATAAATCCAAATAGTAACTAATCTACTCTGCTCTCCATTGTTTCTATGAAACTGCTATGGTGTATTTTATTTTATTTTAAATTCTTTTATGTTTTTAATAGTTGTCCAAGATGTATTTTATGATAGATTGATATAATAATAAAAGTTATATTCGTTATTCATTACTTATATATATATATATTTTTGGAACAAATGCCAAAACCGGTAAACCGCACTGAACCAGACCGAAAAGGTACTTGCCAGTCCTGTGAGGTTCACTTGTTTGTGTCGGTCTGTTTGGTTTGGTCGGTGTAAAAAGCTGACCCTACCGATTCTATCCAAAAAACATGCAAAAGTTGACCGAACCGAACTGATTTCACCCCTAGATATCAATGCGATGACCATACCATTTTGGGATTGGCTTTGGTCAACCTGTCTTTACTATTGAAGAAGATCCAAAGAATCCTATTAAAAAGAAATTCCAAAAATTTTGGTTTTAGAGATTGCAAAAGGCTGTCAGCTTCATGATCTGTCAAGGCTTCTATTGCCTAGTTGACTTTTGCTTCTTGGAGATACTACATTATTCCATGTGTGGTTGTTCATGTAGCTAATGGAGTGAACAACTAGAACCTATACGCGGTGAAATGATGAAGCTCGAGGAAGTGTGTATTAGAAAGAGGCTTTTAAGAGAAGAAATGTGCTCTTTGGGTAATTATTAATGTGATCTATTCTTCCTGAACTTAACCAACTCAGTTCTCTCAAGTAGCTAGCGCTAGAATTATTTCACAAAGCTATGTATCTAACCTCATCAATCACCAATCCTCATGTGAATATGGGTTGTGCTCTAGGGCTATAAATTAATTGGACTTGCCAATGGTAAGTAGCCATTTTATTTAATTTGCTTTCATTTTGAAAAGAAATCCCTTGTGTTTTGAGATAATAGTGATGACATGACTGATCTATATCATTTCGATCTGTAGAATTGCTTCCTTTTTTATGGTATTCGTGGTATTCAAATTTTTTCAAAGAGAAATATGATCCCCTGGTTCAGAATGCTCACTAGTCATCATTAGCCCTTGTTTATTTGTGTTGCTCGTTAGTCTTGTTTTATTAATCTGTGTTAGTTGAACTCATATTTTTTGAGTTGTAACAATACTTACTATTTGCTTGGTACTGATTTTTCATTTTGTGCTTGAACAATGTCAGAATAAGGGCTCATCTAGTGAAGGTTCCACCACATCAACTGTGCCTGCAACTAAGGTAAGAACAAAATAATTTTCATGTTGTTTGTGTTAATGTTGTTGCTTATACAAACAAAGAGAAATGTTATTTATCACTGCATTTGCTTCTCCCTTTTACTTCTCCTCCTATTTGTATTCAAAATGCATGCCATGTATGGGTTCACTACTAATCAGTTGTGCAACAAGAACTGCACTTCGGGGGTTACAAAGTTGTAATAGAGCACAAAAACTTGCATCTTCTTTCGAGAACCTTGTATTATGACATCAAAATGTGGTAGATTACTTTATTTTTAGTGTAGGACCTATTATAATCAACTTGATTATGTAGAACCTTGTATTATTTTTTTCATCTCAAGTGCTCATTACTTTTGGCTTTGGAATGATTACAATCTCATAAACCAACTAAAACACAAAGTGTGACCACTCTTGCTCACGATCTTTATTGTGTGAAGAAAATTTGGATTATTTGCTTAAAATAGGTTTTATTTTACTGTGATTTTTTTTAACCAAAATGAATGTTTCCAAGTTGTAAAGGTGATCTTTCTCGTTATTTGAATTTGGTTGTCCCAATTATTTATGGTGGGCATTGGGTCATAATGTTGTCATGCCATAAATTATCATTGTATTTGTTTTACACAGAAAACAGTTTAAGGTTGTATTATCTCACTCATGGTCAGTTTTCTAGTTAGCTTTATGTAGCTTGTTTTGCTACCCGATATTAAAGGTTTTTTGGTAGATAAGTTATGCTAAGGATTTAAATAGTTAAGATACACCTTCTTTAACAACTTTAGAAGAGGGAATCTTGACTATGGTTGAAGGGCCATCCTGCCCTGAAATTTGGAAAGTCTTCAAATTTATATTAAACATTTGATCTGATGACCACTTCACGCATTTGATTATAATTTATATTTTCTCATGGATGCATTCACAAACACATAATAAGCATATCACCTATCAAATTCCCTTGGGTTTGGAAATATATATTTTGAGGGCTCAGCATATGGTCTTTGACAGGCGAAAATGAATCATGTAGTCGACAAATTTAATATGAATGACTTTTTATTTTTCCTCAAAAAAAAAAAAGAAAAAAAAAAGAGTTATTGCAGTGACAACCAGGAGGAGAAGAAATGCATTGGGTTAGACCATATAATGGTTCATATACTGGAAATAAACTTCTAATTCTGCGTTTCATATATACAAGTATCAGTTAAGTTTGAAAAACAACAATGGCAACCAAGAAAGTCTATATTGAGAATTGGTCTCTAAGATTCAAGTTGTGATCATAATATTAGGCAAGATTTTGTTACAAATTCTTGTAAGACTGTAAAAATATGTGATTAAACATCATGTACATGTAAACACATAGTTAGTATTTAAAGTTGGTAGTAACAAGATTTTTTCACAAGAAGGTCAAGATCTAAATTGCCCACAAATCCAGCACCCAATGCTATGGAAAAGCTTAAATTTTTTTGTTGACATGAATTAATCTTTTGGAGTACGCTATGCCTATGTCTCATTTAGTATAGAAACTTGGAGTTGGAACAAAATGTAACTTATTTGTCCTCATATTTAAAAGTTTTTGAAGCTTCAAGGTTAAACCATGTTTCGGGTGTTCAGTTAGTTTTATCTATGACTTTGCCATATTCATTACACAAATTTGATCTGTTTACTTCTCAAGCTTCATTATCTGCTCTATGCTATTGTTTTTATATATACTTATTTCCAACAACTTATGTAATTGGGCAGATACACCTCAGGTATTATCTCTTGTCTCATTTTATTTTGGTAATTGACAATGGGGAGGTGCATTGAGCACGGGTGACAATTTAATGCTCTAGGATACAAGTCTTGACCAGATTGATTTTCTTGGTTTTGCTTTCTGATGCTTTGGGCGTTCAACCATATGACTGAAGAAAAATATGACTTTGTCAGTCTTTAATAAAGTGATTAGAAGCTAACTGTGCATGTTATGACTGTAATTAGCAATTACTTAGTGTTTTTTTTTTTTGGTTGCAACTTTCCTGTTAAAATCTGATAAATTCAAATATGTTTTTAGTGGATTTTATACTGTGGCATTGTTTTAGTATTCATTTATGCTTAGTTCCTTAAATAGGTTCTAAAGTACAGTTCTATTACTATCTTAGGGCACATTACAATGTCATTTTGAAGTCAATTGAGGTGGGTGATGCTGTTCTACAACTTCCATCAGATGGATTTGACACTGATTCTGGAAAATCGATGATAATGGATAGTGGTACAACCTTGGCATATCTTGGGGATGAATTGTTTAACCCACTAATGAAAAAGGTATGCCAAGTATTTCAAAATATATTTATTTAGAGTTTGTTAATTAAGGATGTATGTACTCTTTATTGATTTATTTATTTATTTTTGTTATTAGATTTTGGCTGCGCAACCCAATTTGAAATTGCTTAGGGTTCAGCAGCAGTTCACATGTTTTAAGTTCTCTGGCTCAGCCTGCACAACCAACACCTGTTCCTTCGACTGGACCAAATGCAAATCCATTGGATCTTTTCCTCCAGGTAGCTAGTCCATAATCATTGTTAAGTCAAATTTGGTGTAAATTATTTGGTGGAAAAAGGGCACTCCAGTGCACAAGGTTCCCACCATTGTGGGGTTCGGGAAGGTCAAAATTTGTTGTAAATTCTTTTGGTGATGACTTATATTTTTCTGACAACAGGGCCTGCCAAACATGGGTTCGAATGCTGCTGGTGCAGACACGCTGGATTTTCTTCGCAACAGTCAGCAGGTATGTGCCTGTGCGTGTGTCGCGCACGCATGCATACATTTGTGTGTGTTTGCCTACACCAATAGGGTTAATTTTTTATGTTTTTCTGTAATTAAAATATTAACACAATTATATTGTCATTAATTATTTTTATTTTGTTATTTTCAGATATTTCCGGAGTAGTAGTTTGCTTCTTGTGGAATGCAGGCGTGTAAAGATTATGACTAACTTTTGTTTTTGTAACCTACGGAAGAAGCATGACGAAAACTTTTGTTTTTGATTTACGTTATTTAGATTTGTGAACAACATTATGTATGTATTATGCAACATTATGTATTGGGATAATTTTGCTGATGTATTGTTATGAATGGAAGAATATTTTAATTATGGATGAATTTTTATTTATATACTGGACTTTTTGTATTATTATGTAATTATTGATTTTTTTTTAGTTATTTTTCATTTAATACAGGTTATTTTCATATTTTTAATAATTTTATTAAAGGTTTTTTTTTTTTTTTTGAGACGGCAGCCCACTTACCATCTCAAATAGGGGTTTTTTTGTGACGGCAGTAATGCTGTTGCAAAAGATAGGGCATTTGGTTGAAAATGAGGACTTTTAGCGACGGTGTAATTTGCCGTCGCCAATAGTACTTTAGCAACGGCACCAAGTGCTGTCTCAAATAACCCTTTAGCGATGGTACTTGTGCCGTCGCAAATACCCCTTTTAGCGACGGCAAAACAGTGCCGTCTCAAAAAAAGTCAGATTTTCACGTGTTAATGGTGACGGCATTTTTCCGTCACAAAAAGGCTTCTTTGCCGTCGCCAACCAAAGGCGACGGCATCATACCGTCGCTAAAACCCTTTTGCAACCCTCTCTATTGCGACCCCCCAGTTGCCGTCGCAAAAGGTCACTTACCGTCGCAAAAAACCTTTTGAGACGGTATTTTGGGTATTTGTGACGGTATTTTACCGTCGTAAAAAATCAAAATTTTTTTTTTTTTTGTAGTGAATACGTATTCTTTTTTGAAAGAAGAAAAATAGGAATGGGTACAAAAATGTCCACCTCACACCTTTGTCTCCATTATGCAATTGTAATTGTATCACAACTAATTCTATGTATAAGCACAATTTTTTATTTTATTATTATTATTATTATTATTTTTCTATAGTATGATGTCGAATATTTACCTTGTCTGCTCTTACCACTTCCCAACCTTCCCTATCATGTCATGAGAGTTTTTTTTTTTTTTTTTTTTTTTTTTTTTTTTTTTTTTTGTTACAGGAAAATCCTCCCTACCCTCCCGCAGGTCCAAGGCAGCGCCCCTTGCAGAGATCACCAAGGTGTCCTATTAGCCGTTCCGAGCGAGGAGACTATAACCTGGGAACTTGCCCCGACATGATCACCAAGGTGTCCTGTTAGCCGTTCCGAGCGAGGAGACTATAACCTGGGAACTTGCCCCGACATCCCAAGACAAGCTCCGCTTAAGTCAGGACTCGCACAGCGGGGGAGTATTGAACCCACACCAAGTGTGGACTAGACAACTTGAGGTCCAACCTCCTAACCAACAATGCTTCGCCCAGGAGATTGGCCCAATGAGAGAATTGAACTTGTGACCTTGGGACTTAAACCCCAAGGCCTTACCACAATGCCACAACCCCTTGGGTTATGTCATGAGAGTTGTAAAGTAGATTTTGCTCTTCCTTCTAATTCGAAAACTTACTGCCAGAATCATGCCAACTATAAACCCCACCTATAAATAATCATTCAGCCTAACACTTTTTAAAAAATAACATTTTAAGCCCAAATTCAGGCCGAAATTAGCTGAGGCTTGAATTATGCAGTATTTTAATAGTAATAATATTAAAGTGATCACATTTATGTATTGTAAAATGTCGCCTAATTATTCATCTGTTACCAATATAAGAATGACACATGACATGATAAAAACTCAAGGATAATTTGGTTGGCTCGATTTTGACACTAACTTTTTGAATTTGTCTCAATTTGATCCAATTGATTACAATTGTTAGTTTTTTTTTTTTTCATATATAAAAAATGCGCATATGAACATGTCATGCCATGTTTATAGGAACAAAGCTGTAAACTCGATCAATTCAATGAATCAATCTCAACCAATTTAATAACTATTTTTTATCAAAAATTTTAACAGTATTATCGGTTGGACTAAATTGACACAAAATTTAAAATTAAGAAACGAAATTAAATCAAATAAAAATATAAAGATGAGAATAATACAACCAAAAAAAAATAAAAAATGGAGAAACTATCCCTGCCCAACACATTAACATGATAATTATAACATTGTTTTAAGTAGACTCTCTATACTATCCCATCCCAACTGAGCACATCAACTTCAAAATCAATGTTATGCATTATTAATAGCAATCACACTATAGAATTTGTCACAGTTATGTGGATGATGGATTGGTAGCGTATCAATGCAACAACCATCATGTTGTGATTGAGATCGCAAAAAAAACAATTAAAATCGCATGTCTGCAACTTTGCCCCCCATGATCCAATCACATAGATGACAGAATGAGGGCCCACTCTTTGGGTTGTCAAAGAACAAAGACTAGAAGTGCACCAATTGGATTAGGAAAAATAATAATAATAATAAATAATTAAAAAATAATTAAAAAAATAAAAAATAAAAAGGAAAGAAAGAAAGTATGGTGAAAAGCTCTAACAAGACAAGAAACTTTTACTCATGTTTGGAAAGATAAAGCAAAGTCTAGTTAAGAGCTCATGTTTGATGCTCAGAGAATAAGAAAAAGTGTAGAAGAGAATAGGAAAAAGTAATGCAACAAAGGTAATTAGGTAATGATCTTAAATGGCATAACATCAGCCAAAAATCACTCTACAAAGTGATGGGTGGGACTAAAAGTCTAAAATTAAAGCATATGGAATGTTATTAATTATAAGGATAAAGATTATAATGGACATCCTCTATATTATAACAATGTAATTGAGAAAATCAAAATTCGTGGTCCCATTCCTATGTAAGAAATGTAAATAAAATTTGATTTGAATTGATCATAAATGCCTAACCCTTTATTATAAGTGAAAAAAGGCTCCATCATGTGTTAACCCATAGATTAGCATGATGGCCACAAAGACTATGTTTTGAGTGGTATCAGTCCGTTTGAGAGTTTACCTAGGCATAATTTAAGGTGCAAAGGAATTGTGATATGCAAATCTTCATCAAGGGCTATGGCGGGACAATGAAATGTAGAGAGGGCAGTTGTGAGATGGGTGGATTGTGGTGGTGGTGGATTAAGTGGATTGTGGTGGTGATGATGAGTTGGGTTGTGGTGATATTGTTGGAGGAGTTGGATTGGTTGTGGTGGAAGTGGGTGGGCTATATGGTGGTGATGATAGAAGAGATGGTAATGGTGGAGGAGATGGCTGGGTTGTGGTGGTGATAGTTGTGATGGTGATGGTGGCATTGAGGCGATCCAAACATTTTTGAGGCCTAGGCGAGATCTTAAATTGAGGTATTTTGATATTTAAATAACTAATTCTTACTTTCTCAAATTGTAATTTTTTTTTTTTTTATTTTTTTTTCATTTAAGTTTCGCTTTTTAGCTTTTCAAAATAAAAAATTATTAATTTATTTATTTCATAATCAACTTTGCTAAAATATCTTTAATTTTTTGTATAATATCACTAATTCACTAAGGTCATGTTTGATTCACAAGACTAATAGTGAAGTATTAATAATCCTATTAAATTAATGTAGTATTCACCATCCACTTGGATTAATATCCATTGGATTAATAATCCCACCCCTACTCCATTACTAATAATTCTACAAATTTGTTGGATTAATTATCCATTGGATTAATAATCTTAAACCAAAATGTTAAAATAAACATATGATAATTAGGTCCACGGATTAATAATTTCAATTCCATACTCTAATCCACTCAATCAAATCTGCCCTTAATATCACTAAATTTTTGGAGGACGTGAGTTGACTATATGTTGGAGGTGGATAGATTGGGGTAGTTATGATGGAGGACATGGACATGGGTTGTGGTGGTAATGGTAGAACTTAGAAGAGGTGGATATAGGGTAGAGAAGGCCTCGAAAGGGAAAAGGAATAAATTGACAAAATTAATTCCTTTCGTTAATGGTAGAAGATAGATTGATAATTAAAATTGTATTCAATTTAAATAGATTGGTAATTAAAATTATATTAAACTTACAAATTGAGGATTTCATTTGATAATCTATTGAAGTGCTAAATTTTAAGATTATTTATGTAATTTTTCCAAAATTAAAATTATTTAATAAATATAAAAGATGTTTTTGCCCTCGCTACGTGAAAAAAGAATGGAGAATTGCAGTTCAGTGTATTTAAAAAATATTATAAATACATTAAAAATTTATGACTTTAATTATTAATATTTATGAAATTTATTATTAATTTATAATTATTTTTTAAAATATACACTGACATATAAATTTTTGGAGCATTTACATACAAGTCTTAATTTATGAACTTACTCCATTAAGTCCTAATTAAGATTTTTTGGACCTTTAAGTTCCATTAAATTTTTAATAATCAGAATTGCCCTTCAAATAATGATTGTTTATCATTTATGATTATCTATAAAAAGAACATGATGATTTGATATTTTTTTGATTTTCAAAACTTTAAAATATAACCTTTCAAATAGAAAAAAAAAAAAAACTAAAAAAAATTATGTGCAAAATATATATATATTTTGAAAAACTTGAAAATTTTGAATTATTTTTTTGTGCAAAATTAAAAAATTTATATCTATACATAATGATAGAATATTAATGTGCAAAATTGAAAAAAATAAAAATAAATAAAAAAACTTTAAAAATGAAAAAATTGATAATATTCTCAATTTTAAAATTATAAAAAACTGTTAATATTCTCAATTTTATTGGATAGTTGAATCAAACCAATAAGTAGAAGAACAAAAACGTTTAATCTCATGCTCTATTTTTTTATCAGTTAGTGAAACAATTATCTGAAATATTACTCTGCAAAATTGATAATTTTCTTAGTTTTAAAATTTTATAAAAACTGATAATATTCTCAGTTTTACTAAATATGGCTTATTGATTCAAAAAATCTTAAATAAGATCTAAACTACTATAACATTTATAAATAAAATTTTTACGTAATTAACTCTAAATTTAAAAATAAAAATAAATGGAGCCATACTCGTAGGGGCCTAACATCAGACAATAGCCGTCAAAAGAATAAAGATTGAGAACTTTAAAGAGAACTCTAATAATGTAACAATGAGTGCGATCTACATGTGATGTGATATCATTAAAAAAAATTAAAAACTCTAAAATTACATCTCTCTATCATTATTAGCCGTCAAAATTAGGGATGCAACTTGGGCGGGCTCAGCCCAAGTAACTCGAACTCAGCCCGAATTTTTTTAGGGTTTAGACAAGATATTTTCAAATTCGGTATGGGCTTAGGTAAAAATTCAGAAACCTGAATTAAATTTGAACAGGCTCAGGCAAAGACATCAAACAACCCGAAACCCGAATTATACATATATAGATATATAAAAATATTAAATATATATAAATTATTACCCATTACATGATATTTAAGTAATTTAGATTATTACATCATATTGAATATATATTATATATACAAATAACATAAATCTTACTTTTTTTTTATTCACATAAATTGTAAAGACTACTATAACGGTATCTCTCTTATATTATATAAATTATTTGTTTTGATGATATTAATGATTTTTTATATATAAAAAAAATGTAAATAGAGTCAAATTTTAATAATTTAATAATGTAGCTGCAAAAAAAAATACAATTCGGGCAATTCGAACAACTCGAGCAATTCGAGTTTAACTCGGGTCTAACTCGGGTTGAGCTTGAACAGGCAACCTCGGGTTATGATTCAGATTTGGATGAGTCTAAACAAATCTCAACCTCGGATTAAATCATATTGAATATATATTATATATACAAATAACATAAATCTTTTTTTTTTTTTTTATTCACATAAATTGTAAAGACTACTATAACGGCATCTCTCTTATATTATATAAATTATTTGTTTTGATTGTATTAATGATTTTTTATATATAAAAAAAATGTAAATAGAGTCAAATTTAAATAATTTAATAATGTAGCTGCAAAAAAAAAATTTAAAAAATACAATTCGGGCAATTCGGACAACTTGAGCAATTCGAGTTTAACTCGGGTCTAACTTGGGTTGGGCTTGAACAGACAATCTCAAATTACAATTCGAATTTAGATGAGTCTAAACAAATCTCAACATAACTTGAACTAAACTTAAACTACTTCTCAACCAGACCGAGTCTGTCCAAATTTAGTTGGAAGGCTTCAACGACTGCCACCGCAAGTCTATATATATGACAGCGTGGTGACAGCCCAAACCTATCTGTCAAGTGGAAAAATGGATCCGACGAATGGTTATCGATATACTTTCTTTCTTTTTTGTTTTAAAAGTCCGAGGGGCAAAAAAATTTGTTTAGCAAATTTATATAGATTTTTTTTTTTAATTGATTAAGAGAGTAATTCCAAGTGTAGAAAGTATAATATTATCAAACAGATTATTAAACCTATAATATTTAGAAAGTTAACAAAGATAATCACTTCACTTAAGGATAGCAAATTTATTTGATCTGATAGTATTTGTTCTAATCCAATTTTAAGAAACAAAGTCAACCGGTCTTCACTATTATTTCAATACAATCCCATAATGTAGAAGAAATAAATATCATCATAAAGAATATCAAACTTTTTTACATAGGAGTTAACACCACAAAGAGTGTTATACAACCATTAGGCCAAATGTCTTTATTCGATTATTGGATTAATTTTAGAGAATTCAAACCAACAATTTAAATTTCAAATTTTTGAGACAATTGTCTAAAACCTTTTCTATTTTTTTTCTTTTTGCCTGTAAGAAGAATAGTAATTTGAAATAATATATTACCTTCATGTATTTATCTATCTATCTGTTTATGTGTTCACATATTTGTTCATTTGTCCACTTATTTGCTTACATATCTATCTATCTATCTAACATCATCCATGATGCCTGAATAATGATAGTAGTGTGTGAGACCAGAAAATATATGTATATATATATATAATGGCAAAATTGCCTTTTAAAATAATGATTTGTACTTCTAAATAATATGTTTCACTAATTGTGTCCTTAAAACCAAGACAAATTAATTAGTGAACTCAATGTTATATATACGAGTAGTGCTAGAGACTCACAAATTGGACTCCTAAATCTATCTACAATGATGTGGCAAGGGAGATAGGCTCCACACCATATAACAAATCAAAAATTGACATGTATCGTGCCACATCATTATGAATCAACTTGTGGGAGATTTTTGGTGAATATTAAACATTTTCCTATATACACCCATAAACATATACTTATCACCAATTTTTCTGTAATTTTATACTAACCAAACCAATTAGAGAATTGTCTACATATTTTACACATCTTTATATATTATATTACTATCGGTTCGCATAAAAATTGTGGGTATTGATTTTTGACCTCACAACCAAACATGGAACTTAACTGGAGAGCACGCAGTAGAATAGATTAAACCAAACACTTGCATACAAAAAAGTAAGAATACCACAGTGGCTCGTTCACCAGAGCTACCAGAGAGCACTCCGACGATCAAATCAATCAACTTATCTCTTAAAGATATCAAAACAAAATAATACTAGTTCCGAACATACCTTAGACTCACGAGATGTCCTCTTTATATAATGATAAGTTGCCAACTTCCCTTACAAGTCTTATTTTATGGGACTCTATCCTTTACAAGGATATTAGACTTCTCCGATTTGGATTAAGATCAACTCCTTACCAAAACAGAGAGTCTGTTATCATCTAAGAATCTAGTTATTCATTCGAACATCTTAGATTCAGATGTAGTTTGACCACACCTTGGCCAATCAAAATCACCCACGTGACACTTCGGCTAACCATCTAGGCTACGTGAACAACTCAAAATTATGTTCCCACAAAAATAATAGTATAATTCAAAAAAAAAAGTAACAATATAAAAATAATGATAAATACATACATACACATGTGTTGTTCAAGTATTTTCTTTATCAAACTGATGATTTCATTTTTAAGTCTCACCCTTCTCTTAATATAATTTTTACATAAAAATTAATTGTAGGGATATTTTGAAAAAATAAAAAATATGAGATGTCAATGCTAAGAATTTCATTGGTACTAAAAGTCTTTAAGATTTCAAATCTTAAGATGATAAGAACAAAATTTAATATAAATCGTCAAAACTAACCTTAATTATAATCCTAAAAATCCTAAAATTCTCCATCACTTTTATCATTTCTCTCTCTATGTGCTTGTGTGTGTCATTTCTATGTTTTTATATCATCTTTGCCTTTCTATCTCTGGCGTTGGGTTTACATATTTACTAGATGCCTCGACATCTATCACCACCACCTCAATCAAATTCACTGTCACTACTATCACTGTCTATGTTATTTTCACTCGAAATTATTGCCGCAACCACTGATCTTTCAGTCTTCGTCATTCTTCAACACCAAATGTGCTTTATTCAATTGAAACGATTATTGTTGTCACTAATCTGTCAAGTACTAGTTCTCTCTCTCTCTCTCTCTCTCTCTCTCTCTCTTGCATCTCGCTAAATTAGATCTGAACGTTGCTTACTTTCAATGTCATTTATTATTTTATTTTATTTCTTTATTTGCTAATTTGTATTTTATTGGTTGATAAAAATCTGAATTATTGTTGCTTATTTTATATTTTTTTTCTTCTTACTGTTTTCTACCATATGTTGTACTTAGTAAAATCAATGAAATTATTATAGTCGGTGAAATTTTACTGACTTAAAC
This sequence comes from Camellia granthamiana, assembly GCA_036172215.1. Classification (NCBI taxonomy): domain Eukaryota; kingdom Viridiplantae; phylum Streptophyta; class Magnoliopsida; order Ericales; family Theaceae; genus Camellia; species Camellia granthamiana. The sequence continues at coordinate 136,666,148 of CM069904.1, read as the reverse complement.
TAAAAGTCAGTGAAATTTCATTCACCTTGTAAAATTTTATTGATTTTGGTCAATAAAGTTTCACTGACTTTGTTCGTTTAGTTGATTTTATGTAATTTGACTGATTTTGGTTAGTAAAATTCACTAAACTAGGTGAAATTTCATTTGGCTTTGATTAGTAAAATTTTGATGAATACTTTGAAGATAGGGAAAATTCAACTGACTTTCATTTTTATAAATTTTAGTAATTAATTAAAAAAAATGATTTTAGCAATTAATTTAAAAAATGATTTTGAACGATATAATTTCATTAATTTAATATAGTGAAATAAAATTTTATACCTGTTAACTTGGTGACTCTTTGCGTCAAATTCATACCGATGAAAATAAGAGAAATAGCAATCAGCAAAAAAGTTTAAAAAAAAAAAAATTACGTATCAATTGTAAATTTTATAAATATTAATAATTAAAATTTTAATTTTTTTTATATATTTAAAAAAAGAAATTCAGTAGCCCACTCACTGAACTGTATTTTCCTCAAGAAAATATGTGAATAAGGCATATTTTGAGAATAAGGTTAAAAATTAATTTTTAAATTTTTTTAAGTTACATAATATGTTTGATTTTAGTTTTTTGAATTTAATTTTTTGAAAATTGAGTTTTTTTTTTCGTGTTTTTTTTTAGTGAATATTTTTTAAATTTTAAGCAATTCTTTTACTTTTTTAGATGTACATTACTTAGATGTATCTAAATAGTAAATTATTAATGAAAAAATATTTTAAAAAATTAATAAATACACAAAATATGAAAAATGTACTGAATTTTTATATTTGTTTATATTTTTGGTATTCAGTGAATTTCTTAAAGATTTTTTTTATAAATATTATACTTTCCAAGTATATTTATGTTATGTGTGTTTAAAAATTAAAAAAATTATTTAAAATATTAAAAAAAACCAGTGAAAACAAAAACAAAAAAATACCAAAAACAAACAAGTTAAATTTTCTAAAAAGTAAATTCTGAAAATTGAAAACAAACCGAATGATTCATCTTTTTATTTTAGGAAAAATTAGTCTAAAATCCCTCTCCTAGTTTTGATAATGAAATAGATCCATAATATTATTATTTGATGTCTAAGGTCCCTCACAGAGAAATTTGATATCTCTATCCCGCTGCTCTTCTCTCTCTCTCTCGATGATCTCCACTACCAGTTCAAAATCCTAGATCTTTCTCTCTCTCATTCCCTGGATCTATCTCTCTCCCACTGACTTGCTCTTTATAACTCAGCCAACTCACCGAATCTTCTACCAGGCCCAATCCGTGTTCAGTTCGGGCGGCGGGAAGATCCCCCTAGGGCTAAAACGCAAGGGTCTTCGGATCGTCGTCACGGGCAGAGCCGGATTCATGGGTAGCCACCTAGTGGACCATCTGATCGCGAGAGGAGACAGCGTGATCGTCGTCGATAATTTCTTCACAGGTCGAAAAGAAAACGTGATGCACCATTATGGTAATCTTAGGTTCGAGCTCATCAGACACGAATATAGATCCAAGTAAGGCTTCTGTGCAAACTAAACAAAGTAGTTTTTGATTTAGTTCAAATGTAGCACCTTCGTATTTATCATTGATGAGATATATAATTAGAGATACACAAATGGATTGTGGTTGACCTATATCCAAATGCATTGGGTAATATTTGTTTATAATCTAATAACAAAATGCTCGTGTTTGGTTGGCCACAAATGTAAAATCACTTTTCCCTTAGGCTCGATCAATTATAAACTAGCTGAAGATTTTGCATATAAAATCTCTCTGAAGTCCACTATGGTGGGTTGTGGTTTTGAAAAGAAGGGCATAAATCTTCGAAAGTAGCAAGCAGAAAAGTATAGAAGAAAAAAATGATTCCCTGACAGTCTTTATAACATGAAAGCTAAATTCATTTTTCAACGTTTCGGATGGAAAAATCCAAGTTAGACACAACTCTGTTGCAAATAGAGAGAAATTCTTTGGATTTCTCTACTTTCAATCCAGAGAATTTCTCTGATCTGTTTGGTTTGGAGAGAATTTCTCTGGTTTTGGACCAGAGAAATTTGTGGATTTGTTAGTAAAAATTGTATTGTTGGCTTACATATTACACAAAGTCAGAGAAATTCTTTGTGAATAGAGCCAGAGAAATTTGTCAACTTAGAGAAATTTTCTCTGACTCTATTCACAAATAGAATAATGCTTGGGATCCCCTTTTGGGGGTCATCCCCTCACCCTCTTTGCCACGTGGCGGGGGGTGATTGGAGGAACAGGAAAAAAAAGAAAAAGAAAAAGAAAAAGTAACCAATGAGAGAGAGAGGGGGTCAAAGGGGGTGGGGGAAAAGGGGGGATGAATCATTGTTGTTCACAAATATTTGGAATTTCTCTGGATTTCATAAAATAATAGTGTCTTTACAATCCAGAGAAAATTAGTTAAAATAAATCCAAAGAAATTTAAATTTTCTCTGGTTTATAAATGAACTCAGAGAAATTTGAATTTGAATTTGAACCCAGAGAAAATTGGACAAAATGATTTCATAAAATAATGTTGTGTCTTTACGATTCAGAGAAAATTGGTTAAAACGAATCCAGAGAAATTTGAATTTGAATCCAAAGAAAATTGGTCAAAATGACTTTCTCTGGGTTGCACCCACAGAAATTCTTTAGGAAATTTAGAATTTCTCTGGGAAAAATTTCTCTGGATTGAAATTTATCTGGATCAATGTTGAGGGATCTTAGATATTATGAAAATATTAAATGTTTTTTATACTATAAAATCTTAATATCAAAGATTCTAAAAAAAAATCTCTTTATTTTTTATACGTTTTAAAAAAAAAATTTTAAAAATTAATTTTTAACTTATTTTTTAAAATAAGCCTAAATTCATTTTAAAGTTTTTCTTTTCATATGTTTTTGACCATTCAAATGTCTAAGGCCTTGTTTGGGTACTCCCAAATAATTTAAAAAATCAAAAAGTTACTCAAAAAGTTAAAAAATTAACACTATTCATCAAAAGTCAACAATTACGGCTGCACAACTCTCAATTCAAATTTTCCTCTAAAAACTAATTTTTACAATTTTTTATTACACATTTTTCCATAAAAAGTCAAAAAGTTAACCCAAACATCCATATTTTCAAACTCAAATTTTTAGTCAAAAAAGACAAAAAATACACTTATTTAGTCTTTCCAAACTTGGCATAAATCAATTTATGTGCATATGGAGTAATTCTTATGGAGAAATCCCACCATCCAGAGACCCTTTTCATACTTATTAACTGACGGAAAAGTGAAAGGTTAGAGATGAAGTAAATTTTTTTTTTATGAGAGTGATCGTGAAAAATTTATGATTCTTGAATTATCTTAATTAGTATATGATATTTTATTCTAAGTGTAATTTAAAAGTTACAAAATTTTTATAATTATTTTCATGAACTTTTTTTTTTTTTTTTTTTTTTTTTTTTTTTATTATGATATCTAGCATTGCTGGACGGAAAATAGATCAAAACAAGAGAGAGAGAGAGAGAGAGGGGAGAGGGGCATGAAATATTGATGTTTCCGAAGCTACTCTTGTTATCTGGCGTGCATTTTCAATTTTCTCTCCACTCTCCGGCTACTATAGCTCTAGAGTGAGAAACCTATAGATATTGATCATATCTATACATAGAGAGAGAGAGAGAGAGAGAGTAGCAGAGGACGACGAGAATGGATCCGTGTCCGTTTGTTCGGCTGATAATCGAGTCGCTGGCTCTGAAACTACCTTTACGGACTAAATCGGCCGGTTCAAGGGTTTTCCCTACAACCACGCCGTGTTATTGTACGGTCCGACTCAAGAATTTTCCCTCCCAGACCGCTCTCCTCCCACTCTCCTCCGCCACCGTCACCAACACTTCTCCGCCTTCCTCCACCACCTCCGCCGCCGGCTTCCACCTCGACGCCGCGGCCATCCGCGGCCTCTCCGGCAAGCCTTTCACCCTCCGCCTGTCGGTCTACGCTGGCCCCATGGGTCGTACCTGCGGAGTCTCGTGCGGGAAGCTACTGGGGCACGTCCACGTCAGCGTTAACCTCGACGGCGCGGAGGCGAGAGCCGCCGTGTTTCAGAATGGGTGGATGAAGCTCGGGAGTGAACAGGAGAAGCCGACGGCTCGGCTGCATTTGACGGTTCGGTCTGAACCGGGACCCGAGGTTTGTGTTCCAGTTCGGTGGCGAACCGGAGTGTAGTCCGGTGGTTTTCCAGATTCAGAGGAACATCCGGCAGCCGGTTTTCAGCTGCAAGTTTAGCGCCGACCGGAACGCTAGATCACAGTGAGTTTTTATTGACACCCGGCGCATTTTATCTATTTGTCACCTACGTGCGCCAAGGTGTTGGATTGTTGTGAAGAGTCATGCTACCAACAGGAGTACATAATTTTAAAATACGAGAATGTGTTATGTTATAGATCTGAAATAATTTATCAAATTTTATAAATTATAAATAATTTATTTTTTTTTTAAATTTGATAAATTATTTTAGAACATATTTTTTATATATTTTTTTAATATTAACAACATTTCTAATATTTTCTTTACAAAACATAATTTTTTATTGATGCAAAATAATGGATTGTATTTTTAGGTAGGCAATACAATAATCAATCAAATTTTGTGTTCTGTTCACATATTTCAAAGAATTTGGCTTCTATCAAATTGTTATCTCAATTTGAGGGAGCATTTGAGTTTGAGAGATCTATTTTGAAATCAATTTTGATAACCTGATTTTGATTTTTTTTTTTAGATTTATTGGGTAGAACATTCATGCAAAAAATTAAGATATTTGAATCATATTTGTTTTAAAAAAATACCGGATAAATATAATTTCAAAAATAATTATTCATTTTTTAAATATAAATTTAATTCAAATATATAGCTATGCGATATCCGATCATCTTATTTTTTATGTGAATATTATACTTAATAAATTTTAAAAAATAAATGGTACAAATCATCGAAACGAAAATTGTGATAGATTTCACGAATTTTTCAAATTCTCTCATGTTGATATTTAAATATATGATAAACAAATACCCCATTCTTCGAGAAGTTATCACTGTATAAGTGTTATGAAAAAAATTTAGAATTGTTCTCAAAAAAAAAAGAAAAAAAATTTAGAATAATGCTAGGATACCAAGGGTGTGTTTGGTTTGTTTTTTTAGAGAGTAATTTTCAAAAGAAAAATTGGAGAGAGAGTTGAGAAATTTTTTTAGTTTGTTTGATTATATATTTGAAAGTAGTTTTTAGAGTTTGAGAGTTTGGGATGATTTGATATTTTGTTGTAATTGAATATATGTATGTAAGAAAAAAAATAATTGAGAATGAGAGAGGAAAAAGAAAAAGTGATTGATTAATGTGTAAGAGAGAGAGTTATTTTGAAAATTATTTAAGAAAAACCACAAATCAAACAAAATTTTGAAATTTTTTTTCAAAAACAACTCTCTAAAAAATAAACCAAACAAATCTCAAATTTTTTTACTAAATAAATAATCAAATGTCTATGGGTGGGATTTACAATTTTGTAAACCCCACATTTATGTCAAACATCTTATCATTTATTTAATAAAAAATTTAAAACTTATAGCGTTTTTCAAAATTTTTATCACCAAACATAAAAGTAATGAAGCGGGCATTAATAAATGTGCAAGGTGGAATTTATTTTTGCGTCTAGTTATAAATAAATAAATATATATATATATATATATATATATATCAAATGAGTGATAATTTTGAAAAAGTAATTATAAATTAATGGTAAATTTTATAAATATTAATAATTAAAATTATAAAATTTTTATTTTTTTAAAAAGTTTACTAAATTCTAATTTTTCCTTAAAAAAATAAAAAAATCTATTAGATATAACATTTTGCTTTCACAATTCTCATTATTTTTTTTAGAGTAAATTACACTTACATCCCTTGAAGTTTGGGTTTAATATATATCACCTCCTGATATTTGGAAAATTACACTAATCTCTTTGTCATTATAATTATTTAAACAGAATGAACACATTGAACTCATGCATTCTCTCTTTTCTTACTTTGCTTTACTTTCTCTGTTTTTTTTTTTTCCTTTCCTTTACTTTACTTACTTTTTTTTCAATGTAATTTTATCTATTTTTTTTTTATTAAGAGTTACCTTTTATATAAGCAGGGGTTTGTGAAATAAGACTATTAACCATAGGGATAAAAATATAATTTTCAAAGAAAAATGGTTGAGAGCACTAAAAGTGGTGTTCTAATAACACCACTAATAATGTGACAGTGAGCCCCACCCACCGACTATATCATTTTTTTTTTGTTTTGGATATGAATTATTGTTGAATTTTCAAAACGTCTAGAGATGAAATATAATTGGACCAAACCTCAAAGTGTCAGTGTAATTTATCCCTTTTTTTATATGGTAGTGTCATTATTTTTGGGGGGTCCTTCTTGTTGGTAGGGCTAAGACGCTGGTAAAGTACCACCCATGTGGGTTGTCAATTTTAATAGCTGTTCACTAAAAGCTTCACATGTCAAGTTGGGTTCCACATTTTATACTTAAATCTGTTTCATTCCCTTGTTTTGCTATAATGTTTTCTGCCTAAAATGCAATCAACGTCACTAAAATAAAAATTGTGACCCATCAAAAATAGGAAAGCATCAGGACTCGACAAGAAAAGTGTACAGTTATCCCCCAATATGTAGTTGTGCTTTCATTTTCTTTGTTTTGTTTTTTTTTTTTGTAACATGTAGTTCAAAAGCACCTGTTTGTTTCATATTATTTTCATTTTGTATGAAATTAGTTCTCAAATTTAAAAAACTCTTCTTTTTTCAATTTTCTTTTTTAATTTCCAAAAAATTGGGTTGTTTTTAAAAATTTTTTAAAAAAAATCTATGGCTTTTGGACTATCTAATTTGTGCATTACACTATTGGCATTTCCTTGTGGGAACAGTTGAAATTTATAAAAAAAAAAAAGGTTGATTCTAGATATTTTTAAACTTCGGCTGTATCTCACTTAATTATAACCAAAACAATTTACAAAATTTTAACAATACTCTATTGTTGATTATTACCTTTTACTTCTGTACTTGAAAGTTGAAAGTAACCATTAAAGTGAGCTTTAACAATCATTTATACTTGCACAAATTGTGGGTTTTAAGCAAAACAATTATGGGTTATCGTAGTCATCTCATCATGAGCTGGTCGTGTGTTTTATTGGTTATTAGTCGTAAAATTTGATCATCTAGCTGTTAATGTGCGAAAAATATTATGATCTTTTTTTATGCCTTCTTGGTTGTATGTTGTAACTAACATACAAGTTTTTTTAATTAAGTCTACAAACTTGTTTTAATGATAGCATACCTAATTTTGGTCAAATTAATAATATCAAAACCCCCACAACTGCCTTACACAACTATCATGCAGTCCCCTCCATGTGCTCATAGATTATGTTATGTTTTCTATTATGTATTGATATTCCTGTTTGACCTTTTCTCACTTGGTTTTTTTTTTTTTTTTTTTTTTTGGGGGGGGGGGGGGGGGGTAATGTATTTGTTGTGTTCTTGATGTGTTTTGTTTTGTTTTTTTGAAAAACCAGATACCTCCCATCGGATTTCACTGTCAACAATAATAGAGGATGGATGAGAACATTTTCTGGTGAAAGAGAGAAACCGGGAAAGGAGCGAAAGGGATGGATGATTATAATCCATGATCTCTCTGGCTCTCCGGTTGCAGCTGCCTCTATGATCACTCCCTTTGTGCCTTCCCCAGGGTCTGATCGAGTCTCTCGATCAAACCCTGGTGCATGGCTCATTCTTCGTCCCCATGGATTCTCTTTTAGTAGCTGGAAGCCTTGGGGCCGCTTGGAGGCTTGGCGAGAGAGAGGACCTATTGATGGCCTTGGTTACAAATTTGAACTTGTTACAGACACCGGTTTGGCTAGTGGGATTCCTATTGCTCAAGGCACAATGAGCGTGAAAAAGGGCGGACAATTTTGCATCGATAGTAGATTGAAAGATTCTGCACTGAGTTCATTGTCGCCAGTTCGAGGATTTGTGATGGGTTCAAGTGTGGAAGGCGAAGGAAAGGCAAGCAAGCCTATGGTCCAAGTAGGGTTGCAACATGTAACTTGCATGGCAGATGCCGCCCTATTCATGGCACTTTCAGCCGCCATTGATCTTAGTATGGATGCTTGTCAACTTTTCTCTCAAAAGCTTAAGAAGGAGTTTTGCCATGATGAACAATTCTGCTTCTCTTAAACCCTTGTTGCAAACTCTCCCTTCCAAAGAGCGGTTTAGCCCAACAGTAGGATTTGTCATCAGCATCCCTGGTGGCATGAGCTCAAGTCATGAAAACGGTCTCTCCAGAATTAAAAGTAATGCTATGTAGATCCTGCCCTCTCAAACTCCACCTTAACGGTAGTCTCATTTATGGGGATTGCCCTCTCAATCTCTTCCAAATTGTCTCTTCATATGCAGTGATAACCAATGAGTTTTTGGTTCGAGCATGGAAGACATTTCTATCTTTTCCCCAAACTATTTCATCCAATTTTTTCCCACCACACAAAAATATATTAATTTTTTCCTCAAATGAGAGCTTGCCCTATGATTTGGTGTGTGAATTTAATCTTGTTAATTAGCTGCGATTTTTTTTTTTTTTGGGGGGGGGGGGTTGCATAATTGTTTTTGCTGATTTTTATGTTTTGGTCTGTTTGGGTTCTCTGATTAAGGAGTCTTGGTTCAAGATTGTTCATGTGTAAATTTATAAAATACTGATTGAAACTGTACAGAGACAAAAATGTGCAATTGTTTGCTGATATTATATTTATTATGTTCTTGTATTATTTTATATCACTTTTCCTTATCGACTTCTATGTTTTTTGGTTGAATCAAATTGTTTGCTTATATTTTATTTATGAAGTTCTTGTATTATTTTATATCACTTTTCCTGACCCACTTCTATGTTTTTTCGTTGAATTGTTGAATCAAATTGCATCTCATCTTTTGAGCTTATTAAATTTGATTGGAACTCAAAATGAAAATAAGTCTAAAAATATGTTTAAAATTTGACTTGTTAGTATTATAAGATAATCTTAAAAGATTACCACGCTAATATGCAATACATGATTACGGTATATTTTGTGAATGAGATTTTTTTAATCCATCTTGCAAATGTGTTCGTCAATTTTTTTTGTTGAGCATTTATTTTTGTCGACATGATAGAGTTGAAAGGTAAACTTTTTTGATAAAATTAAAATAAAAAAGGAATACTAAAATAAAATTAGTCCCAAAAAGCCTAGAAAGAGTTCACTTTTTTCTCTCTATTTTTTTTTTTTTCGTTTTCGGTTTAGACTTTTCTCACAAATGGTTGCATGTTTTAAAAGAAATTTAGGGCCTTCTAGTTTAGTAGGAATTAAAAATATTTCTAAAGAAAAAGGACAATTAAGAGAAAAAGCTCAGTGAAGATTCAAAAGACAAAGAAAAAAGAAAACAATAAACCAAAAAAACAAAAAACAAAAAAAATTAGTGACTTTTAAGCTAAAAGTTAAAAAAAAAATTAAGTTGCTAGAAGCTTACTTAATTTTGATTGAATTATAACTACTTATACATAAGTATTGACGTGCACATTTATGACCTCACTATTGTTTCCGCCAGTATTCCTATTGCCGCCACCATCACAATTATTATCACTACCACCACTACAACCTCCATTACCATTACCTTCACTACGCATTACACAACTGCCACTACTACTTTCTTTCACTATTGTTGCCGCTTCTATTACTACAACCTCAAAATTACAATATATAAATTGGAAGATAAATTATGAATATTTATATATATATATTAATTTCATCATGTAAATATTAAATAATTTATTTTACTTTAACACTTAATTTTTTATCAAATAATTTGTTCTCTTAAACAATTTAACATTCAATTTTTAATCTTGTAAAACACCACCTTAATGTGTTGATGGTCTCTTTCGCCAAATGAATCGGGCCACAAACCAAGTCAAAGCCCATAACAATTTTTCGGGCTCAACTGGGCCACACCAAAATAACAAATACAAATGGGCCACACAAAAAAATATGGGCCAAGATGAGGCCCACAACAAGTAAAAGGGCGATGTCTCACAATCAAGGATGGGCCCTAAGATTCTTAAAGGGCCAACCAATCAGCCAGCAAAGTCCATGACCTAAAAGCTTGGAACCAACCAACCAATAAATATCAAGGAAGCCTTGGATGGATGGAACCAATAACAAAGAAGTCTAAGTTCCCCAAGCTTAGCATCAATAGCTCTTGTTTGGTGTAATTTATTAAAAATTAATAATTAATAATTAGAAAAGAAAAGTAAAAAGCACGTCTTTTTTAATTTTTAGATAATTAATTTTTTTAAAGTTTTTTAAACTATTTTTACTTAATATAAATAGAAATTGCACCAAATAGTTAGACACAAACTCTAAAAATAAAAAATAAGGTGAATTAAACCTATGGTCCCTATAATTTCAGACTTGTATCATTTTAGTCTCTGACTTTTCAATTGTGACACATTTGATCTTGAATTTTGAATCTTATTTCAAATAAGGACAATTGAAGGTATCATTGGATTTTTCAATGGCAAAACTGTCAATTTGATAAAATAGAAACTAATTTGATAAAAATAAATGTAAAAAAATATTTTTGAATTTTTAAAAATTATTTCTACCCACTAAAGATAAAATTATGTAAAATTGATAAATTTTTTAAACATTTATTTATTTATTTTTTATCAAATATTATTATGTGTTTGGATGATAATTATGTAATGAGTGGTTGTTTTTGTTAAATGTGAGTAGCGGATATTCCGATCCAACCGAACCGAACCGATCCGTTGCATTTTGAACGGATGTGTGATGACCAGCGGACGGTTGCAGATTGATTTTTCGCAATCTGCCTAATTTTAGACGGATGGCAGATTTGAAGTTCCTTTGGTCGCAACTGAACCGCCATACTGCGAGCACCTTTAGTAAGATTTTGTGTTTTCAATTTATTTAGATATTCTGTTTGTGTTTTCAATTGAAAAAGAGTTTAGATATTCTATTATATTTTTAATTTGAAAATCCTTTTATCAAATGGTAAGGATTGATATTTGATATTTTTGTGTGGAAAATATAGGGCTTAATTTTGTTATTTTTTTTAAAAAAAAACCAAATTAAATAGTTTTTGAATAAAAAAAAGTAATGAAATAGTTGTGATAATGCATGGTTTTCTTATATGTATTTATTATTAATATTTGACATTTTACTTGATAATCTTTTGGTTATGTTGAGTTGGATTATTATAAAAAAAAAAATGTTGATAAATTGTTGTATTATGTTCAAAATTTATAAAAGTTTAAACCGCCAAACCGATTCGCATCAATTTGCCCAATCCGCTTAATCCGCATCCTTCAATTCGGCAGACGGATGTAGATTATTTTTTCCAATCCGCCCATCCAGCGGACGGATGGTGGATTAGAGATTCCCAGGCTGCAACCAAACCATAAACACCCTTAGTTTTTGTTTTCATTAAATTTGTTTCTATTTTTCTCAAAAGTCAAATATGGCGACAACTTTGATATCATTATTAAACCAATCCATTAAATCAAAAAATTCAAAACTAAAAACATTTCATATATTAAATATAACAATTATACATCAAAAACTTAACAATTACCCATTACATGATCATCATCCAAACATATAATAAAAATTAATTTGGTAAAATAAATAAATAAATAAATGTCTAAAAGATTAATCAATTTTATATAATTTTATCTTTGGTGGATAGAAATAATTTTTAAAAATTTAAAAATATTTTTTTGACATTTATTTTTGTCAGATTAGTTTATATTTTATCAAATTAATGATTTTGTCATTGAAATTAAGTAATGGCATCTTCAATTGTCCTTATTTGGAATAAGATTCAAAATTCAGGGTCAAATGTGTCATAATTAAAAAGTCAAAGACCAAAATGACACGAGTCTCAAACTATAGGAACTATTAATGTAATCTGTCCTAAAAAATAAATAAAGTCATGAGTAATTCAGATAATTTACACCAAGCAACCCTAACATATCAAGCTCAAAGATAAAGAATATTAATATTTAACAATGGTTATTAGAGTTTAACCAAGCCATTAGAGGTAGATTTTCACTATCTCTTGAGCAATCTCACACTACAAAAAAAATTATTTTTTGCGACGGCAAAATGCCGTCGCAAATACTCCGCACACCGTCTCAAAAGCTTTTTGCGACGGTAAAATATCTTTTTGCGACGGCAAGTGGGGGTCGCAACAAAGGGGGTTGCAAAAGGGCTTTAGCGACGGCAAGTGCCGTCGCCATTGTTTTTGCGACGGGAAAATTTCTTTTTTGCCACGGCAAATTTCTGTCGCCAATAATGGATGGAAATCTGGGTTTTTTGCGACGGCACAATCTTGCTGTCGCTAAAAGAGGTTTCTGCGACGGCAAAAATCCCGTTGCTAAAAGTGTCGTTGCTGTTGACTATTGTTGACGGCAACCTGAGCCGTCGCTAAAGACTATTCTCGACGGCAATTATACCGTCGCTAAAGCCTTGTTTTTCAATTAAATTCCATACCTTTTGCGACAGTACGGGTGCCGTCGCAAAAAGCCTGGTACACTTTCTTTTTTGCGACGGGGTGTTCTGCTGTCTCAAAAAAAATTTTAAAAAAAAACCCGGTTTTAAAATTATTAAAAATATAAAAATCACCTGTATTAAATGAAAAATAACTAAAAAAAAATCCAAAAATTACATAATAATATAAATACATACATAAACAAAAGTTGGCAAATGATGAAAATTCATAATGTTGTTCCATTCATAACAATACATAAATAAAAATTCATAACAATAAAAATTATGCCACTACATAATGTCACATAATACATACATAATGTTGTTCACAAATTTAAATAACATAAATCAAAATCAAAACCAAAAGTTTTCGTCTTGATTCTTTCGTGGGTTACAAAAACAGAAGTTGGTCATAATCTTTACACGCCCGCATTCCACAAGAAGCAAACTGCTACTCAGAAAATATCTGAAAAAAATAAAACAAAAATAATTAATAACAATATAATGGTGTTAATATTTTAATTACAGAAAATATAAAAAAATTAACTACTATATAATTAGAAAGATAGTTTAGTAAATAATTTTGACTAGACCGAAATCCGACTCTAACTCCCAAACCAAGAATCCAATTCGAGCCCCGTCTTCTCCCACAAGCCTATCGTGCCTAGGCGGTCGTGTGTGCCAAGTTTCGTGCTAAACCGACACCGTTTGGTGATTTTGGGGGCATTAACACCTGGAATTCAAGTTTCTTAAAGAACTAGTTTGCCTAAACTGAAATCCGGCTCTAACTCCCAAATGGGGAACCCGATTCGAGCCCCGTCTTCTCCCACAAGTCTCTCATGCCTAGGCGGTCGTGTGTGCCAAGTTTCGTGCTAAACCGACGCCGATTGGTGAATTTGGGGCATTAACACCTCGAATTTAAGTTTCTTAAGGAACTAGTTTGCCTACAGTGAAATCCGGGTCTACCTCCCAAACCGGGAACTCGATTCGAGCCTCGTCTTCTCCCACAAGTCTCTCATGTCTAGGTGGTCGTGTGTGCCAAGTTTCGTGCTAAACCGACGCCAATTGGTGATTTTGGGGCATTAACACCTCGAATTCAAATTTCTTAAGGAACTAGTTTGCCTAAAGTGAAATCCGACTCTAACTCCCAAACCGGTAACCCGATTCGAGCCCCGTCTTCTCCCACAAGTCTCTCATACCTAGGCGGTCGTGTGTGCCAAGTTTCGTGCTAAACCGACGCTGATTGGTGATTTTTGGGGCATTAACACCTCGAATTCAAATTTCTTAAGGAACTAGTTTGCCTAAAGTGAAATCCGACTCTAACTCCCAAACCGGGAACCTGATTCGAGCTCCGTCTTCTCCCACAAGTCTCTCATGCCTAGGTGGTCGTGTGTGCCAAGTTTCGTGCTAAACCGACACCGTTTGGTGATTTTGGGGCATTGACTCCTCGAATTCAAGTTTCTTAAGGAACTAGTTTGCCTAAAGTGAAATCCGACTCTAACTCCCAAACCGGGAACCCGATTCGAGCCCCGTCTTCTCCTACAAGTCTCTCATGCCTAGGCCGTCGTGTGTGCCAAGTTTCGTGTTAAACCGACGCCGTTTGGTGATTTTGGGGCGTTAACACCTCGAATTCAAGTTTCTTAAGGAACTATTTTGCCTAAAGTGAAATTTGGCTCTAACTCCCAAACCGGGAACCCGATTTGAGTCCTGTCTTCTCCCACAAGTCTCTCATGCCGAGGCGGTCGTGTGTGCCAAGTTTCGTGCTAAACCGACGCCGTTTGGTGATTTTGGGGCGTTAACACCTCAAATTCAAGTTTCTTAAGGAACTAGTTTGCCTAAAGTGAAATCTGGCTCTAACTCCTAAACCGGGAACCCGATTCGAACCCCGTCTTCTCCCACAAGTCTCTCATGCCTAGGCGGTCGTGTGTGCCAAGTTTCGTGCTAAACCGACGCCGTTTGGTGATTTTGGGGCGTTAACACCTCGAATTCAAATTTCTTAAGGAACTAGTTTGCCTAAAGTGAAATTCAGCTCTAACTTCCAAACCGGGAACCCGATTCGAGCCCCGTCTTCTCCCACAAGTCTCTCCTGTCTAGGCGGTCGTGTGTTCCAAGTTTCGTGCTAAACCGACGCCGTTTGGTGATTTTGGGGCGTTAACACCTCGAATTCAAGTTTCTTAAGGAACTATTTTGCCTAAAGTGAAATTCGGCTCTAACTCCCAAACCGGGAACCCGATTCAAGCCCTGTTTTCTCCCACAAGTCTCTCATGCTTAGGCGGTCGTGTGTGCCAAGTTTCGTGCTAAACCGACTCGGTTTGGTGATTTTGGGGCGTTAACACCTCGAATTCAAGTTTCTTAAGGAACTAGTTTGCCTAAAGTGAAATTCGGCTCTAACTCCCAAACTGGGAACCCGATTCGAGCCCCGTCTTCTCCCACAAGTCTCTCATGCCTAGGCGGTCGTGTGTGCCAAGTTTCGTGCTAAACCGACGCCGTTTGGTGATTTTGGGGCGTTAACACCTCGAATTCAAGTTTCTTAAGGAACTAGTTTGCCTAAAGTGAAATTCGGCTCTAACTTCCAAACCGAGAACCCGATTCGAGCCCCGTCTTCTCCCACAAGTCTCTCATGCCTAGACGGTCGTGTGTGCCAAGTTTCGTGCTAAACTGACGCTGTTTGGTGATTTTGGGACATTAACACCTCGAATTCAAGTTTCTTAAGGAACTATTTTGCCTAAAGTGAAATTCGGCTCTAACTCCCAAACCGGGAACCCGATTCGAGCCCCGTCTTCTCTCACAAGTCTCTCGTGCCTAGGCGGTCGTGTGTGCCAAGTTTCGTGCTAAACCGATGCGGTTTGGTGATTTTGGGGCGTTAACACCTCGAATTCAAGTTTCTTAAGGAACTAGTTTGCCTAAAGTGAAATCCGACTCTAACTCCCAAACCGGGAACCGATTCGAGCCCCGTCTTCTCCCACAAGTCTCTTAACTTAGATTGTAAAGAATGCAAAGATACATTTTAGCTTAGAATGCAAAGATACATTTTATACCTGATCTTCTGGTGGTGGTGTATATGGATTCTCATCTTCTGCAGATTCCCTAAATGCCCGGTGGCCACTCGATGCATCAGGAACCTATGATAGTAAATGCATAATGTGTTAATCATATTCGAATTTTATACATAATCTTGTGTGAAAAGTGAACTATCAAACAATTTAATTTATATCGAACCTGTCTGTTGGGATCCACACTCGCCCTCTGTGACACAAAGGCCATTATCTCAGCTCTCATCTGCTGTAAATGTGTAGAGAACTCTGCTCGCAACTCCTCCCTCAACTCATCCCTTAGCTCTGCACGAACCTGCTGCGTGATCTGATCAATAGTCGATGGCTGGGGTGTTGACTGTGATGGCCCAGCACCATCTTTATACACCGCTCTCCGAGGCACAATTCTCCCGTATGTGCGACAATATCCATGTCCGTCATGACCTATCAACTCATGGAAAATGGCATTCCTAGCCTCCAAAGTCCGACCATCCTCAGGTAGCATAGAGAGTTGACGATTAAACTCATCCTGTATTGAATAAGACATACAAGTATATGCCAAATTAAGATGGTTGACACACAAAAAATAAACTTTAAATACAATCAAAGGTGTTTGGAAACTACCAAGGTCTGGATAACCTCTGGGTCATCTACTCTACGTGTCATAAGCCCAACATTCATCTTATCAGTGGACTCCCCCTTACTGGTCATCTACATTTTTTTAGAAATATGAAAATTAGAATCCAAATAATTTGCAAGTATACAGTGTTTATTTATATACAAAAATAAAACAATAAAATGTAAACCTCATGCCGTATCTGAGAGAAAGTAGTACGCTCTGTGGTATGAGCTTGTAGACACCCCATTTTTGACCGACCTTAAGACTCAGACGTCACCGATTGAGCGCTCGGTGATGTTGCATATTGTGCTCGTTCAGAAGTCTCAGAGTCTCGGCCGTGAGCCCTGCCTCTGGACTTCCGAACCCTCATCTGTGCCTTGCCTCGGTTTGCGAACCAGACTCGGTTTTCTCTGTTTTCTTTCCTGAGGGGAGGGAGAGGTCCCGTAGACTATCTCTCAGTGGCCGTGGGCTACATTTCGTGGCCATAGGCCATTTTGCCCATTTCGGAGCCCGGTTCCCGGTTTTCGGAGCCGTCAGGCCGTGTGCCTCGGTTCGGGACCACCCAACCATCTCCGATTCCTCTGGTTTTCGGCATGCATCTCATTTACTCCCTTTTGAGGGACACTGGGGTCTTAGATACCCACTTCGTGGCCAAACACCACTTTCGGTGCTTAACAGCCGGTTTTTGGGATCCCGAACTGCGTGTTTTAGCCCCCGAGCATTCGTTTTGCATTGGTTTTCGTTCATTTTTGGCAGGTACCTCTGTTTTACCATAAGGAAGGTCACTGGAGGGTGGGAGGATAGTAATTGTCTCAAACAACCAGTTATGCTCCTCCGGCGCCCCCTGGCGCCCGTTTTTCTCACTTCCGGGCTAATGTTGAACACCCTAGGGCCATTTTCTTCGAGCCAAAACCACATATTTGTGTTTTACACACATGGGAGGACCCTAAAAAGTAGTGCTCGGCCAGTAATTCAACTTTTCATTTTTGAACCCCTCCGAAAAGTGGTCTATTCTCTCTCCTGTTTTAGAGTTGCCAATTTTGAACCACATGGTTGTGAAGAGGAGACCTGGGAGGACACCAATATGTGAAGCTCGGCCATTAATTCTCACTTTCCATTTTGACCCTAGCTGGCCGGCCACCTTTTCTGGCTGGCCGGCCACTTACCAAAAAAAAGTGACTTTTTTCCCTTTTTGAGCTGGCCGGCCATTTTCCTCTCCCTCAGTGTATTCCAGCTGTGCCAGCTGATTTCCAGTTGGACCATCCTCCATACACGTGTATGGAGGATTAGAGAGGTCTTGGAGATATTTTCATGCCTCTCCTCTACAAAGGAGAGGCTTGGCTTCTTGTTTGAGGGTTGGACATTGTTAGACACATTTTGGGAGAGTTCCATACCTTCCACCTTCCATTTTCTCTTCATTTCCAAGCTCCAAAGTCCTTTTCTTGCACCATTTCTACATCAACCCCTAGCACAAGACCCCCACACTCCATTCCAATACTTGGAGCTGGTTTTTCAGAGGCTTAGAAGCAACATTCCTCAAGCCAAGAAGTAGAAAAAAAGAGGTCTTCAAGGGTAAGTTTCAATTTCCCTCTTTTGTAGCATTTTCTTGCCTCATTTCTTAGGCCTATTTTCTCACTGTTTCAGGCTCCGACCTTAACTGAAACTAGGTTTTTTTTGAGCCATTCTTCATCTTTGTTCAAGGGCTCAACCCTGTTTGAGCCCTCCATTTGGTACTTGTTTCAATATCCTCTTATATGCCAATATTTTGCATGCTTTTTCTAGCCTACATGTGATCTGTTTCCGAGCATAATATAAACTGTGAGTGGGCCTATTTTGAGCCCCTCTTCAACATTGAAGAAGGGCTCAACCCTGTTTGGCCTCTCTATCATGCACTTGCTTCATAATTTCTCACATTTACCGTAAATTTGCATGATTTGTTTGGCCTACATGTGATCTTTTTTGGAGCATGTCATGAACTATGAGTAGGCTTATTTTGGGTCCCTCTACAACATTGTAGAAGGGATCAACTTTGTTGGGGGTCTCCATGTTATACTTGTCATTATAACCCTCTTTGACCCCCATTTTTGCATGCTTTGTTAAGCCTATCTAGATTCTGTTTTTGGCCATCATCAGGTCTGGAAAAAGTCATATTTTGGTCTTCTTGACATATTTCATTAAGGGTCTTTGCTTGTTGGATGAATGTTTGGCCTACTTCATGTTATGCCCTCTTTTGGCTCATATTTTGCATGCTATGTTGAGCATATCTACATACTGTTTTGGGGGTTGTCATCTACTGTAAATGTTCATATTTTTGGTCCCTCTTCAGTGTTGTAGAACTATATTTTTCAGTTTGAGCATTTCATATACCATTTACTTCATTATTTCCCTTTTTTCCCCCATTTTTGCATGCTGTTTTTGCCCCATCTATGATTGTTGTTTGGTCATGCTTTGTACTGGAAAAATGCTAGTTTAGGGACTGCCTAGCATCTGTCTTTACACTTCATGTCCATATTGTGCATGTTTGACATAGCTGTAGGCCACTCCATGGCATTTCGGGACTTATTTCGGGCATCGAGTATAATTTTGCTATAATTCGGGGGCTGTTTTTGCATCATCTTGGCTGCTGAAATTTGCATGTCCCATATTCCATATATCATGTCTCATTTCGCATGTCATTCCATGCCTTCGGGCCATTTCTCGGTTTGCGTGCCCGTGTGCACGCATTTCGAGGCATCTCATTTTCGTCCGACAGCCTCTTATGTGAGTGTGGCTGAGGCTCACTCATGTTAGTGTAAGTCCGCTTTGCATTCTGTATGCCATTTTAGCATCACTGCATTCCGTATGCCATTGCCTCGATTTGAGTGCCTGTGTGCATGCATTTCGAGGCACTTCACTTTTACCCGACGGCCTCTTATGTGAGTGTGGCTGAGGCTCTCTCACGTTAGTGTAAGCCCATATTGCATTTCGTATCTCATTTTAGTCCTGTTGCATTCCGTATGCCATTTTCTCGGTTTGCGTGCCCGTGGGCACGCATTTCGAGACATCTTATTTTAGTCTCATTGTATATCATATTTCAGGCCATTTCATGCCTTTATGTCATTGCCTCGGTTTACGTGCCCGTGTGCACGCATTTCGAGACACTTCTTTTTTATCCGACGGCCTCTTATGTGAGTGCGGCTGAGGCTCTCTCATGTTAGTATAAGCCCATGTTGCATTGTATTTGTCATCTTAGTCTCATTGCATTCCGTATGCCATTGTCTCGGTTTGCGTGCCTGTGTGCACGCATTTCGAGGCACTTCATTTTCATCTCATCGGCCTCTTATGTGAGTGTGGCTGAGGTCCACTCGTGTTAGTGTAAGTCCAATTTGCATTGCGTATGTCATTTCATGCCTTAGGATCATTGCCTCAGTTTGCGTGCCCGCGTGCACGCATTTCGAGGCATCTCATTTTCATAGCATTGTGTATGTTAGGATTGTATATTAGCTGCATTTCATGCATATTGCATCGTGTTCGGAATAGGAGTTAGCCCGGGCACGGGAAACGAGGCGCGTTTCGTACTCCGAGTAACGGAACGTGTCTCAATTCCCAAGTCACCGACACTCCGGATTATCCGTGATGGAGTTAGGTTTTATTGTAGCATTCATATGCATTCATCCTATATTGAGTTGTGCAATTCGACTCCTCGGCCATCATGCATCGAGATGCGCGATTGGTGGCACGAGGATCGAGGCATGCATATATTTGTGAAATACATTGCTATGCCCCTTTCCTGCTCTCTGTTGCAGCAAAATGAAGAATCAGCAACTTTTCGGAGTCTGACACGCATTTCGAGAAACATTGCAAACAGAGGCTAATTGGGGCATCCCAGTGGATTTCAGCGCCAAAGCAGCCTAAACGTACATCATTCATCAGAATCAAGGCAGCCCCTGGCTTGCATGCCAGTTTTATATTTTTCTTATTTAATTTGTTAATTAATTAGGAACTTGTATATTATTTGGGACTGTAATATTTTGGACTGTATTATTCTTTCATTTGGGACTGTATATTTATTTAGACCCTCTGCGCGAGGGCATAATTGTAATAAGTGTGGGTGAGTGTGATGTATGTCTTCCAACCCCACGTCTTTCTTCCCTTTTATTTATCTGCTTATGATGGTTAGATATAGGGCATATTTCAATTAGCATACAGTATGACAGCATGTTTGCATCATTCATCTGTTTTGCACGCACCGGGCTCGGCGCATCATACAAACTGCATTTGTATTTCAATTCCTAATTGAATACGTGTTAGTTGTAGCATCACCATATGCCATGTTTAGAATAGCCGGGCCTGCTATAGTTGTATCTTGCATGTGTTGCATTAGGCATTTCAGCATATTTAGGATCATGCATGATTTCTAATGAGCTTCTGTTTTGGCTTGGAGTACTCGGTGAGTTTTATGCTTTAGCATCCTTGCATGCGTGTGAGTGACTGCCATGAATAGCATGCTTGCCATGAGGCTATTTGCTTATGTGATATAACTGCCTTGAATGCCTGTGGGTGGATGTTGGATTATTTGGATTGGAACAATGCAGTGACTGTTTGTTTTAAGCCCACTAGATAGTGGCAAAATCACTGTTTTCTAAGCCCACCTGAGGGTGGCAAATCCACGTCTTAGCCTACCTGCGGGTAGCACCATCAAACCATTTTCAAACAAACAAACATGAAATGTTTTGTTCCAATACAGACGACCCGGTCTATACTTGTATGCTGTGCGCAGTAACCTAGGCTAATAAACCGGAATAAGAACACACAATGTTTTCAAAAACAGATATCATGGTTAGTAGAGGCCGGTCTTGACCGGGGCGAGCGGGGGGTGCTCACGAAGTGACCTTCCCCAATCGTACCCAAGTTCCCGAGCCGAGACAACTTTGGTGATGACAGACACGTGGCCTTTGGCACCGAGTCAGGGTTTCCTAAATTTCCCCATTTAAAAAATATTTAGGTGGCGACTCTGTATCTGGCAAAGCAGTCCATGTTTGGTACTTCTTTCAAAAAATCTGTTTTCAAAATGATTTGCCGGATTTGGACTCTTTGGTTCGAGATTTAGAACCGTGACATTTGAGTCCTTCGAACTGTAGTGACCCAATATCGAACCAGAGCGGGAGGGGACTCGCACTCCTTTCCCCCGGGATGCGTTCGGGGACGTCTACAGTTTCTGGCGACTCTGTTGGGGATTTAGAGAACTTGACTCGAACTCATGATATCTGGTTTTGACTACACTTGTGTGTTTCTTTGCATTGCATTTGCATTGGTGCGCCTAGGACACCGTGTTTGCCATATGCCATTCCCGAACGATTTGCCGGAGGCTTGTCTTGTCAAGGCATGACCATAAGGCTGATCGGCTCTGGGCTCTGACAGCATGGGAACACAAACCCCGGTTTTACCGGGGCACCCTTTTTTACCATTCGACCCAGTGCATATTCGGATCCATAGTGACCATTCCAAACTAGGACAGGTTGCTTACCCGTTTATAGGTTGTTTGAAACCGCTGCGTGCGTAGTGAAACCCTAGCTCCTGACAAAATAGGACAGTGAAAACCCAACCCTAACATAGGTGTGTTTTGGCTCTCACTTATCTGTTATGTGCTTGTTAGAGTGCGTCTCTACAGGGAATGCATGTATCAGTTTATGAGTTTGGGCACCAGGCCTGCGGGCACCAATTCAGTATTTTGGGTATCAAGCCTACGGGCATCAGTGTGTGAAGAATCAGTATTACCTGAGGGTATCAGTTTACAGGCAGAGATTTGGGCAGAATTCAGTAGAGGGCACAGTCATCCTGTTATGCTCGTATCTGTTTTGGTGAAATCAGGCTGAGATGCTCTCTATTTTCTCTTTTGCTAGGTAGTCCTGGAACCATAGCTTCAGAAGGCTCCGATATCCCCCGAGTACAATGGACTAGTGCTGATAGACTTTGTTAGGTCAGAAATTCAATTCAAGGGCAACCAGTGTTCTTTCGCTGAGGCAAGGCAAAGAAAGGCCAGTCAGGGCCTCACCGGTTCATCTGATCCGTCAGTCACCAGTCACATCACCTTTGTTCAGGCTCAATAGACCGTGATGGCACAGGGTTCGGAAGAATTTGTGGCCGTGATAGCGGCGCTAAATCAGGGAACTGCCACGCAGGCTGAGACCAATATTGGAACGCAGTGCCCATCTGGGACATCTGCCTCACATCCAGCTTTGGGACCCCAGCCGAACTTTGACCCACTTCCGCCAGTTGAAGATTTGCAGTGTCCGAATCCTTGAGAAAGGTTGACTCAAGCTCAGGTGCTCAGACCCCTGGTGCAGCCTAATGAGAGGCTTTATCCCCTTGATGCTAATGACCTCGATCTGACTGCAGTGAAAATTACAAACCTTGAG
Organism: Camellia granthamiana; assembly: GCA_036172215.1. Lineage (NCBI taxonomy): Eukaryota > Viridiplantae > Streptophyta > Magnoliopsida > Ericales > Theaceae > Camellia > Camellia granthamiana. The sequence goes on along the minus strand of CM069904.1, from coordinate 136,643,474 downwards.
AAGCAATTCAAGAAGGCACAGGGCCTTAACTCCATTCCCGACATTGAGGATGGGCATACTGAGTCTGCCGTTCGGCTCCCAGACAGATTCAAAATGTCACATATTGACCGTTTCGACGGGTCTGGGGATCCAATGATACATATCCGACTTTTCTTGGATATCCTAAAGCCGATGGGTCTGACTAAGCCAAAGAAACTCTCCCTGTATGGAAGAACCCTGTCGGGTGTAGCAGCCACTTGGTACGCTAAGTTGGAGGACAAAAGTGAAGCAAAACTGGGAAGAATTGGCTGAGGCCTTTGTCGATCAGTATTCCTACAATACCCAAGTTGAAATGACCATCCAGGAGCTTGAAGCAACCCACCAGAACCCAACAGAGTCTTTTGTGGAATTTGTTGCGAGGTGGAGAGCAAAGGCAGCACAGATGACAGATCGCCGCCCTTCTGAGAGGGATCAAGTGCAGATGATGGTGCGAAGCCTCGAGCATGATATGTTGCAAAAATTGATAGTCGCTCCATTATTCACTTTCAAAAGTCTGCATGAACTGGGGGTTCAGGTCGAGAATGCGTTCAACAGCGGGATCATTCCCAGAACAAGTGCACCGACAAGGAGGGTGATTTCAAGGGGTACCAATGCTGGAAGTAGTACTATTCCCGAACCCACTGAAATCAATACAGTCACCACAGCCAACCCTTTTGCCAAATCAAGCCTACAAACAACCAGCCCAGCCCAAGCTCAAGGCAGAACTTTCACCCCTCTCTATATGAGCCTGACTAGCGCACTAAAAGTCTTGATGGAAAGAGAGCATCTCAAACCCCTCGATCCTCAACCTCTTCCTGACCCACTCCCAGCCAGACATAACCCCGCCAAGTACTGTATGTACCATCAGCAGTGCGGTCATGGCACTGACCGTTGCTACCGCCTTCGTCATGAGGTCCAAAATCTCATCGACAACCGGACGATAGCTCCACCTTCAGACCCAAATGACCAAACATCTCCTGCCTACCTCAATCTTATCCATATACTGCCATCCACCTATGACCCCAGCATAAACATCACCCCGGCCCATCTACCCAAACCTGAGGTGTTTATCCCAGAAAGCATGGACTTATGCATGATGGGGTGCACCTGAACCCTAATCATCACAAACCCACGAACCCACTACTTCTGAGTTGATGGGAATGATAAAAGATCTTCAAAGAACCATGACAAATCTGGCCTCCGGGACATTGGCTCCATCATCGACCACACCACATACTGGGAACTTCATGTCAAAAGGCTCCCCAGTCTTGGGGCGGGCTACATTTGAGGAAGGCCAATCCCTTGGCAAAGTGGAAGCAAGTGGAAAGAACAAGGTAGGGGCGGGCATGGATCCCCATGAACATCTTCTGTTGGCTGTTGAGGCTTTGAAAGCCGAGGGACTAAACAAAGAGCAGGTCCTCGCAGTTGTTGCAAAAACTGTGGATGACACTTTCGCTACTCAAGTTGGGGGGCAGTTTGAATCAAGGGGCAAGCCGGGAGAAGGGCCGTTGTACCAAGAATATTCCTTTCAACTCTAATCCCGTGCTTGGAAGAGATCAACAAACTAGGCCAGCACCTGCCAATCCCTTTGCTGGTGCGCCCAGCAAAAATCCACAAACCCAGAAGTACCAACCCCGAGGTCAGAGGGTCTTCCATTGCCCTCCACATGCCTTTATCCAAAGCTTTCCAAATCCTTGTTGGACAAGGCCATCTCAAACCCCTTGACCCTCGGTCTCTCCCGAACCCTCTTCCGGCTACACATGATGCTACCCAGTACTGCGCATACCATCAGCAAACTGGCCATGCTACCAACAACTGCTTCCGTCTTCGCCATGAAGTACAGGATCTATTTGACAACGAGGTCATCCTCCCGCCGAGCTCAGCAAAGTCTATCGGCACTGGGTCAGTGAACTTGGGGGATAATGTTATGTGAATGGGGGATGAACCACCTGCGGGCGGCGCTCAATCAACTCCAGACGTAGGAATGGCACGCACTGTTCTGAGCAATATGCAAATACCAGTTTTGTGCTTTCTGACTTGGGTATTGGGTCAGTTTTTGTTACTTTGTTTTGAGTTAGTCTTTTTGTTTTGAGTCAGTCTCTTTTGTTTTGGGTCTGTCTTGTTGTATCGAGTCAGTCCTGTTGTATAGGAGTTGGGTGATTCCGAGGGGGGTGTTACCTCGGGCGTCACCATTTTGTTTCGCGTTTGTCTTTTTGTCTTGTTTTGAGTCTGTTTCTGCCAGGGAGCCAGTAATGTCAACAGATTTGAATAAAACAGCAGTGATTTTCACGCTCTCGCGTTTGCTTCTGCCGTGTACTAGTTGTGCCGGGATTTGAATGAAATGGCAGTGCATTCCACCTGCTCTCTTGTGCCTTGAAGTCATTGTAATGACCTGAGTTTTTCAAAACTTTTTGAACACTGCGGTGAAAACGAAGAGGAAGGAATTCCTCGGGATTTGCAAACTTTGATCAACTGAGAGAAAGAGAGGCGTGCTAAGCCCTTAATGAATGAAATCATGCTTGTTAGCGTGAGTACTGAGAAGGACCCTGGCTTGATCCAGACTAGTTTCATACTATCTTTAGCGCGAGCGATTTGTCGCTTTCTTAAAAATTTTCAAAAAACAAAATGTTTTGCACGATCCTGCGAAGATCTGTGTGGAATTGCTCTTGAGATTGTGCAGCCTAGGATCGCTCTCAGCCTCGAGACTCAACCCCTTTGCTTCCAAACCTTGAACTTGAATTCAGAAGGTTCAACGGTCAACTATGATGTGAGGCCTGTGTGGCCAGATTTGAAGCAGCCCTCGAACAAGAGGCTAGGAAAGTCGGATCAAGAAGATCAGAAGATCAGAAGAAGCTTGCAAAGCTAGAACAGAAGTACTCTTCGAACTAGGGGCAAAGATATCAGACATGCTCGAAGAGCTGAAGATGAGTCCTCTTGCAAATCAACAGCCCACTCTCCTGGATACAGATGGCTTCGAAACCCTACAACCATTTGGCATGGACCAAGCTACACTTTTACCCTTGAGAGGCTCGCTGGGTCAAAAACCCGGAAGGGCGACCCAGGCAAAAATTAGAGCAAGAAAAAAAAAACAAAAAAAGAAAGCAAAAAAAGAATGCAAAAGAAAAGAAAAAGAAAAAAAAGAGAAAAAATGCAAAAAAGAAAAAAAAGAAAATGCAAAAAAAAAAAAGAAAAAAGAATGAAAAGATACAAAAATTGAAAAAAAAAAGAAGAAGACCAAAGCTCGCAAGGTCAAAAACCCGCGACGGGCGCCTTGGCAAAAGTTAGAGCATAAAAGGAGAGGTTAAATACCTGAGTGTACCTTAACCCCGAACTACGTGAGGCTTGATTCCCATCTTTGGGATACGTAGGCAACTTCATTCTGAAGTCCAGCCGTAAAACACTTCAAATTCGATTGTGTCCATGTGATGGTTCTGGTCTTTGTCTTCACTGTATCCGAGAGTTTGGTTGTGTTCATCACTCTAAGGACTGACCACAATGCGCCGCGGTGCTATCCAAACAAGGGGCAACTCTTCGTTGCCATTCAGTGTGCCGCGGCGCCATTCAAACAAGGGGCAACTTTCCGTTGCCATGCAGCTCTCTTCAAACAAGGGGCAATTTTCCTTCGGATCTGAGGTTGTGCATCTCAAGAGTAGGTTTCATGCTCATTGAGCAATAGCCGTTTGCAAAAATAGTTTTTGAGAATTTTTACTGAGGTTGACTAATTCTCTCGAAAATTATTTCAATTTTTCCAAAACTGGACCATTTCTTGGACCCAAAAAAAGAAAATTTTCAGTGCTCATAGCCTGACTGGCATGATTTCAAATCAAAAATTGAACAAGCATGTTAATCTAACTCTCATGTCGGTCAAAATTACTTTAGCAAAAGCTCAAAAATAAAAAATGGTCAAAATGATGAACTAGGGGCACAGTCGAGTCAGGTGTTCTGTCTTTCCCCTATTATCAACATACTTGCCAAGAAGGACACTCTACCTACCAGAAGAGGGCACAACTGAAGCTAACAACAAAGGGCTGAAAGCTCTCTCACCCTCCAAGTAGCGAGGTATCAAGCCAAGTGCGAAGCACGAACTGTAATGGGGCAAGATATTCCACTCCATCATCTGGACAGATCTTATCGCGACCAAACTCCCCAGCAAAGCATCATCAACCGATGTTAGCTGCAGATTTGCTACACACCCAGTTGTATCGCAACCCTTCTATGGGAGGAATTCACTAGCTGTGAGCGGAAGAAAGAGAATCTAGCAGCATGCTAGGGGCAAGAGCCCGCAACTTTCTATTTAACCATCAACCACCCAGGGGAGGGATAAGAAAATGAGAGATTGAAGAATAGAGAGATGTGCGATGAGAGAAAAAGTGAGAAAAGGGCTTTTTCAGAAAACAGAGCTTGAGGGCCGAGTGATGTGAGAACCACAAATGAGAAAGGGTGGGAAACACTACCCGATGAAACAGGCTCCCTGTGCACATCTGAGTGTCGTGTCTTTGTTTGTCTCAATTCTTGTTTTGAGTCGTTTTGAGTGTCAATGGATGTGTTTAGGTTGTTTTATCTTTTGTTTTCCGTTGTTGAGTCGTTTTGCTGTGGTCAGTTGTAGGCTCAATACTCGGTTGAGAATCCTTTTCTCATTTTCAAAAGAAAAATCATCCTGTGCTCAGAGTGCCGTGCCGTTCTCCACAATTGCGCAAAATAGAATTGGTTCTTTCATAAAGCCGCAGGGTTCAACCTAGGTCATGTCAGAACAGTAAAACAAGGACCTATCTGAAGCTATTTAGGTTCCGGACTGCAAAGCAAAAGAAAAGAGGGAAAATTTGGGGCATCTTAGCATGTCTCAACTTTAGCAAAATCCGAGACTGCATTCTAGGTGCACCTTCTCAGGCCTCGCCGTTTCTCTGGAGTATGAGTGTATCTCAACCCCAAGTGTAAGCCTGCTTCAAGTTAGAATGGCAGTCCAAGTAGCACCCGAGGGTTTCACATGCAGATGTTATCTCTCGCCAACATGAACATGGTGTGCCCTTTTTGAGCTGAGTGTGTTGCAAAGTCCTCTAAGAGGCAAATCAGAGGCACCAGAGTACATATTTGATGATCCTCTATTGCATAGAGTGTGAACTTTCATATACACTGTTGTTGCATGCGTGCCGCGCATCGTTATGATTCTTGCAGAGAATATGCTTGCTTTCAAAATTGCATAGAATATGCTTCCATACTTGCATAGAAGATGCATTTTATCGCACTTTCTTGTGCATTTTATCTCACTCGCACTGTCTTGTGCACTTACACTTTGTATCTCACTTGCACTGTCTTGTGCATCCTGTGGTTGTATCTCACTCGCACTATCTTGTGCATTTCAAATCACTCGCGCTGTTTAGCGTATTGCACTATCTTGTGCATTTCAAATCCATTGCACTGTTTTGTGCAGTTCATCATTCGCGCTATTTTGCGCACCTCAATCGCACTGTTTTGTGCAGTTCATCATTCGCGTTATTTTGCGCACCTCAATCGCACTGTTTTGTGCAGTTCATCATTCGCGCTATTTTGCGCACCTCAATCGCACTGTTTTGTGCAGTTTACATTCGCGCTATTTTGCGCACCTCAATCGCACTGTTTTGTGCAGTTCATCATTCGCGCTATTTTGCGCACCTCAATCGCACTGTTTTGTGCAGTTCATCATTCGCGTTATTTTGCGCACCTCAATCGCACTATTTTGTGCAGTTCATCATTCGCGCTATTTTGCGCACCTCAATCGCACTGTTTTGTGCAGTTTATCACTCGCGTTGTTTAGCGTATCGCGCTGTTTAGCGTATCGCGCTGTTTAGTGCATTTCAAAGCAATCGCGCTGTTTAGCGTATCGCACTATCTTGTGCATTTCAAATCACTCGCGCTATTTTGCGCACATGAATCGCACTGTTTTGTGCAGTTAATCAATCGCACTATCTTGTGCATTTCAAATCACTCGCGCTATTTTGCGCACTTGAATCGCACTGTTTTGTGCAGTTTATCATTCGCACTGTCTTGCGCATTACATTCATCGCGCTATTTTGCGCACCTCAATCGCACTGTCTTGTGCTTTGCATGTCACATCGCACTATTTTGTGCATTGTATTACTCGCGCTATTTTTGCGCATCGCACTATTTTGTGCAAATTACTTGCATTGTGCATGCATTTTATCGTGCTATCTTGCGCATCTCACCTGCACTTGTTAGTGCGTCGCATCGCGCTATCTTGCGCACCTTACCTGTATCACACTGCTTTATGCATTCATCCGCCAGCACCGCGTGTGTCAAACTTTCGGAATCACAGGAATCCCATTGAATATATGTTGTTAGCATATTGTTCTTGTTGAATTTCTCTCTTTTGCAGGCACGATATTGTATGTACGGTTCATTCGAGGTTGGTGCGACCAGACGAATCGCGCAGGTATCGTATCTTCTCCGTGTGAGACGCGACGAGAATTAAATAATTCTCCACATTCCTAACTGCATGAAATGTAGTTGTTGCTTTGCATTCTTGCTTAAAACTGTTGCATCTATTTGCGAATACTTGCCTCATTACAGCTTGCTGCATTTGCATGATCATTTGGCTCTGTGCATGTCGCTTTGCATTTTTGCCCCCCCTGCCTGCGGGCACGCCTGCGGGCACATATCTCTGTTCACCTTGTATGATTGTCTAAGTCTTCGGCCTTGTCAAAAATGGGTCGTCTCTAGGCTTTGACATTCACTCCCGTCACTTCTTGACTTCCGAGTTCTGTCAAAGAGGGACAACTGTAGACACCCCATTTTTGACCGACCTTAAGACTCAGACGTCACCGATTGAGCGCTCGGTGATGTTGCATATTGTGCTCGTTCAGAAGTCTCAGAGTCTCGGCCGTGAGCCCTGCCTCCGGACTTCCGAACCCTCTTCTGTGCCTTGCCTCGGTTTGCGAACCAGACTCGGTTTTCTCTGTTTTCTTTCCTGAGGGGAGGGAGAGGTCCCGTAGACTATCTCTCAGTGGCCGTGGGCTACATTTCGTGGCCATAGGCCATTTTGCCCATTTCGGAGCCCGGTTCTCGGTTTTCGGAGCCGTCAGGCCGTGTGCCTCGGTTCGGGACCACCCAACCATCTCCGATTCCTCCGGTTTTCGGCATGCATCTCATTTACTCCCTTTCGAGGGACACTGGGGTCTTAGATACCCACTTCGTGGCCAAACACCACTTTCGGTGCTTAACAGCCGGTTTTCGGGATCCCGAACTGCGTGTTTTAGCCCCCGAGCATTCGTTTTGCATTGGTTTTCGTTCATTTTTGGCAGGTACCTCTGTTTTACCATAAGGAAGGTCACTGGAGGGTGGGAGGACAGTAATTGTCTCAAACAACCAGTTATGCTCCTCCGGCGCCCCCTAGCGCCCGTTTTTCTCACTTCCGAGCTAATGTTGAACACCCTAGGGCCATTTTCTTCGAGCCAAAACCACATATTTGTGTTTTACACACATGGGAGGACCCTAAAAAGTAGTGCTCGGCCAGTAATTCAACTTTTCATTTTTGAACCTCTCCTAAAAGTGGCCTATTCTCTCTCCTGTTTTAGAGTTGCCAATTTTGAACCACATGGTTGTGAAGAGGAGACCTGGGAGGACACCAATATGTGAAGCTCGGCCATTAATTCTCACTTTCCATTTTGACCCTAGCTGGCCGGCCACCTTTTCTGGCTGGCCGGCCACTTACCAAAAAAAAGTGACTTTTTTCCCTTTTTGAGCTGGCCGGCCATTTTCCTCTCCCTCAGTGTATTCCAGCTGTGCCAGCTGATTTCCAGTTGGACCATCCTCCATACACGTGTATGGAGGATTAGAGAGGTCTTGGAGATATTTTCATGCCTCTCCTCTATAAAGGAGAGGCTTGGCTTCTTGTTTGAGGGTTGGACATTGTTAGACACATTTTGGGAGAGTTCCATACCTTCCACCTTCCATTTTCTCTTCATTTCCAAGCTCCAAAGTCCTTTTCTTGCACCATTTCTACATCAACCCCTAGCACAAGACCCCCACACTCCATTCCAATACTTGGAGCTGGTTTTTCAGAGGCTTAGAAGCAACATTCCTCAAGCCAAGAAGTAGAAAAAAAGAGGTCTTCAAGGGTAAGTTTCAATTTCCCTCTTTTGTAGCATTTTCTTGCCTCATTTCTTAGGCCTATTTTCTCACTGTTTCAGGCTCCGACCTTAACTAAAACTAGGTTTTTTTTGAGCCATTATTCATCTTTGTTCAAGGGCTCAACCCTGTTTGAGCCCTCCATTTGGTACTTGTTTCAATATCCTCTTATATGCCAATATTTTGCATGCTTTTTCTAGCCTACATGTGATCTGTTTCCGAGCATAATATAAACTGTGAGTGGGCCTATTTTGAGCCCCTCTTCAACATTGAAGAAGGGCTCAACCCTGTTTGGCCTCTCTATCATGCACTTGCTTCATAATTTCTCACATTTACCGTAAATTTGCATGATTTGTTTGGCCTACATGTGATCTTTTTTGGAGCATGTCATGAACTATTAGTAGGCTTATTTTGGGTCCCTCTACAACATTGTAGAAGGGATCAACTTTGTTGGGGGTCTCCATGTTATACTTGTCATTATAACCCTCTTTGACCCCCATTTTTGCATGCTTTGTTAAGCCTATCTAGATTCTGTTTTTGGCCATCATCAGGTCTGGAAAAGTCATATTTTGGTCTTCTTGACATATTTCATTAAGGGTCTTTGCTTGTTGGATGAATGTTTGGCCTACTTCATGTTATGCCCTCTTTTGGCTCATATTTTGCATGCTATGTTGAGCATATCTACATACTGTTTTGGGGGTTGTCATCTACTGTAAATGTTCATATTTTTGGTCCCTCTTCAGTGTTGTAGAACTATATTTTTCAGTTTGAGCATTTCATATACCATTTACTTCATTATTTCCCTTTTTTCCCCCATTTTTGCATGCTGTTTTTGCCCCATCTATGATTGTTGTTTGGTCATGCTTTGTACTGGAAAAATGCTAGTTTAGGGACTGCCTAGCATCTGTCTTTACACTTCATGTCCATATTGTGCATGTTTGACATAGCTGTAGGCCACTCCATGGCATTTCGGGACTTATTTCGGGCATCGAGTATAATTTTGCTATAATTCGGGGGCTGTTTTTGCATCATCTTGGCTGCTGAAATTTGCATGTCCCATATTCCATATATCATGTCTCATTTCGCATGTCATTCCATGCCTTCGGGCCATTTCTCGGTTTGCGTGCCCGTGTGCACGCATTTCGAGGCATCTCATTTTCGTCCGACAGCCTCTTATGTGAGTGTGGCTGAGGCTCACTCATGTTAGTGTAAGTTCGCTTTGCATTCTGTATGCCATTTTAGCATCACTGCATTCCGTATGCCATTGCCTCGATTTGCGTGCCTGTGTGCACGCATTTCGAGGCACTTCACTTTTACCCGACGGCCTCTTATGTGAGTGTGGCTGAGGCTCTCTCACGTTAGTGTAAGCCCATATTGCATTTCGTATCTCATTTTAGTCCTGTTGCATTCCGTATGCCATTTTCTCAGTTTGCGTGCCCGTGGGCACGCATTTCGAGACATCTCATTTTAGTCTCATTGTATATCATATTTCAGGCCATTTCATGCCTTTATGTCATTGCCTCGGTTTACGTGCCCGTGTGCACGCATTTCGAGACACTTCTTTTTTATCCGACGGCCTCTTATGTGAGTGCGGCTGAGGCTCTCTCATGTTAGTATAAGCCCATGTTGCATTGTATTTGTCATCTTAGTCTCATTGCATTCCGTATGCCATTGTCTCGGTTTGCGTGCCTGTGTGCACGCATTTCGAGGCACTTCATTTTCATCTCATCGGCCTCTTATGTGAGTGTGGCTGAGGTCCACTCGTGTTAGTGTAAGTCCAATTTGCATTGCGTATGTCATTTCATGCCTTAGGATCATTGCCTCGGTTTGCGTGCCCGCGTGCACGCATTTCGAGGCATCTCATTTTCATAGCATTGTGTATGTTAGGATTGTATATTAGCTGCATTTCATGCATATTGCATCGTGTTCGGAATAGGAGTTAGCCCGGGCACGGGAAACGAGGCGCGTTTCGTACTCCGAGTAACGGAACGTGTCTCAATTCCCAAGTCACCGACACTCCGGATTATCCGTGATGGAGTTAGGTTTTATTGTAGCATTCATATGCATTCATCCTATATTGAGTTGTGCAATTCGACTCCTCGGCCATCATGCATCGAGATGCGCGATTGGTGGCACGAGGATCGAGGCATGCATATATTTGCGAAATACATTGCTATGCCCCTTTCCTGCTCTCTGTTGCAGCAAAATGAAGAATCAGCAACTTTTCGGAGTCTGACACGCATTTCGAGAAACATTGCAAACAGAGGCTAATTGGGGCATCCCAGTGGATTTCAGCGCCAAAGCAGCCTAAACGTACATCATTCATCAGAATCAAGGCAGCCCCTGGCTTGCATGCCAGTTTTATATTTTTCTTATTTAATTTGTTAATTAATTAGGAACTTGTATATTATTTGGGACTGTAATATTTTGGACTGTATTATTCTTTCATTTGGGACTGTATATTTATTTAGACCCTCTGCGCGAGGGCATAATTGTAATAAGTGTGGGTGAGTGTGATGTATGTCTTCCAACCCCACGTCTTTCTTCCCTTTTATTTATCTGCTTATGATGGTTAGATATAGGGCATATTTCAATTAGCATACAGTATGACAACATGTTTGCATCATTCATCTGTTTTGCACGCACCGGGCTCGGCGCATCATACAAACTGCATTTGTATTTCAATTCCTAATTGAATACGTGTTAGTTGTAGCATCACCATATGCCATGTTTAGAATAGCCGAGCCTGCTATAGTTGTATCTTGCATGTGTTGCATTAGGCATTTCAGCATATTTAGGATCATGCATGATTTCTAATGAGCTTCTGTTTTGGCTTGGAGTACTCGGTGAGTTTTATGCTTTAGCATCCTTGCATGCGTGTGAGTGACTGCCATGAATAGCATGCTTGCCATGAGGCTATTTGCTTATGTGATATAACTGCTTTGAATGCCTGTGGGTGGAGGTTGGATTATTTGGATTGGAACAATGCATTGACTGTTTGTTTTAAGCCCACTAGATAGTGGCAAAATCACTGTTTTCTAAGCCCACCTGAGGGTGGCAAATCCACGTCTTAGCCTACCTGCGGGTAGCACCATCAAACCATTTTCAAACAAACAAACATGAAATGTTTTGTTCCAATACAGACGACCCGGTCTATACTTGTATGCTGTGCGCATCACATAGTAACCTAGGCTAATAAATTGGAATAAGAACACACAATGTTTTCAAAAACAGATATCATGGTTAGTAGAGGCCGGTCTTTGACCAGGCGAGCGGGGGTGCTCACGAAGTGACCTTCCCCAATCGTACCCAAGTTCCCGAGCCGAGGCAACTTTGGTGATGACGGACACGTGGCCTTTGGCACCGAGTCAGGGTTTCCTAAATTTCCCCATTTAAAAAATATTTAGGTGGCGACTCTGTATCTGGCAAAGCAGTCCATGTTTGGTACTTCTTTCAAAAAATCTGTTTTCAAAACGATTTGCCGGATTTTTAGAAATATGAAAATTAGAATCCAAATAATTTGCAAGTATACAGTGTTTATTTATATACAAAAATAAAACAATAAAATGTAAACCTCATGCCGTATCTGAGAGAAAGTAGTACGCTCTGTGGTATGAGCTATGCCGTGAGCTCGCCGATTTTTAGCGTTCCTACTTGCAATTTTCTATAACAGGTTCAACAAATGTAAGTATGTAAATATGATTTGTATGTTTACATATCATAAATATAACTTATTTGTATACCTCAGCATCGGAAGTACGCCAATACTCCACAAGTTGTTCCCACTGGCTTGGCACAATGTGCAAAGGAACATCATCTTTCAGATTAGGATCAGAACTTCTAGGCTTGAAATACTTAGCCTTAATCTTGTTCTTGTGATCCTTCCATATGCTGTTGCAGTTTTTCATGCAGATTGGCTTGTACTCCTCTGGACATATATTCAAATTGTCCTATAAAACACAATTTCAAAGTTTAAATAATAATGACACAATTTTGGAATTCGAATTTGTGGACAAAAATATACTTTTACCTTCACATCCTTCCAGATAGCATCAACAATATCATCATGCACATTGTTCCAGTCAAGAAAAGTAAGAGGAACAATGTTACCATTTCGCACAATAATGCCAAGTTGAGTAGTTAACTTAGCCACGTTATCCTCTATTGGACAGTAATTTTCATCAAATTGTATGTCTAGCTTTTTACCAGTACCCCACTCTTTAATGCCCTTGGCACATCCTCTACCACGCCTAATCGAGGTTGATGAAGAACTAACATGACCTGCGAGATACAATAACAATAAACAATATGCAATGGTAATAAACAAATGCAAATTTAAATAATGTGAATACAAATCATATCAAATAAACCTGAGGTGGGCTGTGAAGAAGTCGAAGGGTCTGCAAAATATAATGAGAATAAACAAGTTATATATAATGAGCATAAATAAATGTATGTTTAAATAATTTTCATACAAATCAAAGCAAATTTATATACCTGCGGATGGCTCATAAGCTGATGATGATAGCTGCAGTGGTGCCACTGATGGTGGATGCACCGATGGTAGGCGTGGAGGCTGAGTACATGGTAGCTGCTGTGGTGCCACTGATGGTGGTTGATGCGGTGGTACTAATGGCCCCTCAGATGGTGGTGGCACTAATGGCCCCTCCGATGGTGGCCGATGTGATGCCACCTCTGATGGTGGTGCTACTGATGTCCTGTTATGTAGCATATCAGACATCATGTGCCGGGGATGATCAGGCTTCCTCTTCCTTCCCATAATAATCTGCAAGCAATATAACATTAATTGACATTAGAAACATAGACAATGGTTTGTCATCAACTATAATATGACATTAATTGAACTAATACAATTACAAAGACAAAGTAAATTAAGAAATTGATGATTAACTACAACCTTGGCCTTAATTGAATTACTAATGTTGATTAAATATCAGCCTATTTGAACATCAACTGTTTCCCCTTCTGCGGCTTCCCTCACCCAACCAACTTCTTCATTACGAAGCATTATATTTTCTTCCAATTGTTGGCTCATGTATGGCTCGATTTGTGGATCAGTCGAACTCATATCAAATAAACCTCTTTGAGACATCTTCACCACGACTTGCCAGTCTGGTTGTAACGGGTCTGCAACATACCAAACTTGCTTTGCTTGGGACGCCAAGATGAAAGGTTCATTGGTAATTCGATCATCTCGGTACAACAAATGATTGAAGTTCACCAATGTGAAATTGAAGACATTTTCTTTCTTTTCATGAATGTTGTCAATCCAATCACACTTAAACAACACATGTTTCTTCTCATTGGAATATCGAATCTCAACAATATTTGTCAAATGTCCATAATAGTACACAGACCCCACACGAGGATTCTTGTCTTTTCGACTAGCATAACTTATGGTATCTGCCTTCAAAGCTACACCACAATTTTGTGTGGCTCGACGATCATCCATGGCCTTTACTCGATACCGAAACCCATTCAATATATACCCGTTGAACCTCCTTGCCAGGTTATGAGGACCATTTGCCAATAGAATAATCTCTTCAGAAAATATGACATCAGTAGTCCTTCGCAAAGTTTGGACCTATTTAACACGAAAATGTAAAATTTAAAATGTAGTTCGACTTAAGTAACTAGAATTTATAGAGTTAAATACATGCATGTTCCTTGAACCAAATGTGAAAAGTTTCAAAATGTTCACGCCGAAGTTGATGATCGTCGACACGAGGCATTTTGAGCTTAAGTACTTCAAGGTGTTTGCTGTGTAGATTGAAATTTTAGCAATACAAAAAATTTTGTTGAAAATTCAATAAAACATAATAAAATATTGAGTGAGTGACTTAACCTACTTTATGAATGGTTGAACCGCGCTTGTATTGAATAAGATGTACCGATGAGCTTGTACCCAAGAAGTATTATCAAGATAAAAGCTTGTGTTTTCACCAATAGCATGACCCAAATTATCAGCACCACTATAGTTTCTCACGGATCGACTAGATTTGGTTTCCACATCATTGAGATATTGTGCACAAAAATTCATGCATTCTTCCATAAGATATCCCTTAGCAATTGATCCTTCAGGATGAGCTCTATTTCGCACGTATTGCTTCAAAGTAAGAAGATACCTCTCAATTGGATACATCCATCGAAACTGAATCGCTCCACCCAATAAGGCTTCATCAGCTAGATGTATAGGCAAGTGCTCAATTATATCAAAAAAACTCAGAGGAAATATTTTCTCTAGATGACAAAGTGTTATAGTGATACGATCTTGAATATATTGCAAATTCGTCGCATGATTCACTTTCGAACACAATTGTCTAAAGAAATTGCTCAATTCAATCAAGGGTTCAATTACATTCTTCGGTAACGATCTTCGAATAGCCAATGGAATAAGTTGTTGCATCAGAATATGACTATCGTGGCTCTTAAGACCCCCAATGCTTCTATCATGTGAGCGCACATGACGTGATATATTGGATGAATACCCGTCGGGAACTCTTACTTCCTTCAACACTTTCAAGAACAAATCTTTCTCATCCTTGGTCATCGTGAATTGTGCTGGTGGTAAATAGGCTTTATTCGACCCTCTTAACTGCAAATGTAGGGGTTTTCTAATATTCATATCTTGTAAATCACGCCGAGCATTAACACCATCCTTCGATTTTCCTGCAACCCCTAATATTGTCCACAATACATTGTCACAAACATTCTTCTCTATATGCATCACATCGAGGTTGTGTCTTATTAGATTGTGCTCCCAATATGGCAATTCATAAAAGATACTCTTTTTCTTCCAACTATGGGTGCGATGTCCAGCTTTCTCCTTCTCTACCTGTCTCCTATGCCTCTCCTTAAGGTCATCCCTCTTGTATTGGGTTAAAATACCCTTAGATTCTAATTGTAGCAACATCTCAGTTCCAGACAACAATTTTGGTTTGAGTCTGACTTCCCGACTACCATCAAATGATACTTTATCCTTTCGGAATTTATGGCCAGTAGGCAAAAATCTGCGATGACCCAAGTATGATTGTTTCTTACTATGCTTCAACCAACACGATGTAGTTTCCTTATTGCAACAAGGACATGCATATTCGCCTTTAGTGCTCCATCCTGACAAGTTTGCGTATGCAGGAAAATCACTAATGGTCCACAGTAAAGCTGCATGCATTTGAAACATTTGATTTGTTGATGCATCAAATGTTGACACACCCTCATTCCATAGTTCTTTCAACTCCTCAATCAACGGTTGCATATACACATCAATCTTGTCACCAGGTCCTTTCGGGCCGTCAATAAGCACGGATAAAATTAGAAATGGTTGCTTTATGCACATCCATGGCGGCAAGTTGTATGGAATGAGCACAACAGGCCAAGTGCTATGAACTATGTTCATCGTCCTGAATGGGTTAAAACCATCAGATGTTAAGCCAAGCCTTACACTTCGGCAATCATTACTAAAGTCAATATTCCGACGGTCAAAATCTTTCCATGCAAGAGAGTCAGCAGGATGCTTGAAGACACCATCATTAGTTCGTTCCTCTGCATGCCATCTCATGAACTTGGCTGTCTTGGATGACATAAACAACCTCTGCAACCTTGGCTTTAAAGAAAAATACCTCATCTGTTTTGCAGCTATTTGTTTGCCACCTTCATTAGGACCATTTGAACCACCATCACCATTTGATTTCTATCTAGAACTGTTACATATGACACATTTATCAAAATTGGCGTCCTCGTTTCGAAACAACATGCAACTGTTGGGACATGCATCCCACGTCTCATACGTGAAGCCCAAATCTGTTGTGACCTTTTGAGCTTTATAATATGAGTCCGGGAGTTTCACACCCAACGGGAACGCCTCATTCAATAACTCAAGCAACATGTCAACAGACTTGTCTGTCCACTGATTAAGCACCTTCAAATGTAGAAGTCGAACAATGAATGACAAAGATGTGAACTTCTGACAACCCAGATACAATTCACTTTGTGCATCTTGAAGAAATTTGAAATCCTTTGCAGTCTCTGCATTTGGACCGAGCTGGGGTTTAGATGCATGGGGATCAAGCCCTTGTGGTTCATCACCCTCAACACTTGTACTGGCATGTGGATTTCCCATAGCCCCTTGTATCATTCCAATCATGTCATCCCCAATGTCTAAATTAGCTAATGTTTCATTCTCTCGATTACCATGCAGAGATACGTAAGATTCCCCATGATTAATCCAATGTTTGCATTTTTTTAAAAAACCATTCAAAATCAGATGCTCCCGTACACCCTCTCGTACAAAATAGTATCGATTCTCACACTTCCTACACGGACAACTGATCATCGAACCTTCAACCCTATTGGTGTAGGCAAACACAAGGAATTCATCAATCCCATTAATGTATTCGCTCGACATCCTATTTGGCAAATCAATCCAACTCTTATCCATCATTTGTACACATCCACAAAAATATCTCATCAAAGTAACTCTAAATATAATACCTACATATTCATGTACCATGATACCTATCCGTCTAATTTCTCTCAAATAGGTAGGTGGTCTTATCCCAGTTAGTTATTTACCGATTTGATTGGAGAACATAAAAAATGAAATACTTATACAACAACACGTGAGACAAAAAAATGTTTATTTATTTATTTATTTATTTAGACTACTCCACTATTTTAATTTTAATTTGAAATGAAGTTGATGTATTCAAAGCTTTTATACCTCTGCAAATGGTACTACACTTAAATGTGTTAGGGAAAATCGATGATTCCCCACAAGTAAATCAATCAATGAGAATAAAAACTAATGCGGAAAAATTAAATCAAATGCAACACAAGAATTTTACGTGGTTCCCTCAATGTGAGGTACGTCCACGGGATCGAAATCCGATTCCACTATCAACCAAATAAGTTTCCAAACAATTACAAATGAGACACGAATGGTCTCACAAACCACCCTTAGGTGAATTCCAAATAATCACAAATAAACAAAGAGGAAAAACCTTACCAAATAGATGAACCAAAATCTTCAGAAACAAAGTTATAAAAGACCCAAAATAATTAACCCAAATCTACCTCACCAAAGTAGCCGAATAAGCACCAACTTGATTGCAAACAAAATAGTGCAAACAATCCTAATAATATTGTGAATATAGGGTTTTTTTTTTATCAAAACCTTAGTTGTTTCCAAAACTGAATTGGGTCTCTACAAAATTAGATATAATATATAAAAATATATTATAACTAATACCAAACCAAATCAAACTCTTTTAATAAACCAATTGGGTCCCACACTCCAATAAGGAGGTATACCCAACAATTCTCCCCCTATCGACTTAGGTGGAGACATCAACCATACCCGCCAAAGTTCGACACTTTAAATGTTTGTCCCTCGACAAAGTCTTAGTCAACATATCTGAAATATTATCATCTGTGTGAACCTTTTTGAGTTGTAACAATTTCGAATCTAACACATCACGAACCCAATGGTATCTCACATCAATGTGTTTCGATCTCGAATGAAAAGTAGAATTTTTACTCAAGTGAATAACGTTTTGACTATCACAATAAAGCACATACTTTTCTTGCTTCAAACCCAACTCTTGCAAAAATTTCTTCAACCATAACTCTTCTTTGCAAGCTTCTGTAATAGCAACAAATTCAGCTTCGGTAGTTAAGAGAGCAACACATTTTTGTAATTTAGATTGCCATGTCACAGCTCCCCCTGCAAAAGTCATCAAATACCCCGAAGTAGATTTCCTAGAATCAACATCACCGGCCATGTCAGAATCCATGAACCCATCAAGCATCGGCTTACCATCTCCAAAACACAAACACACCTTCGAAGTCCCTCGAAGATACATCAGAATCCATTTTACCGCTGCCCAATGTTCTTTACCCGGATTAGAGAGAAAACGACTCACCACACCAACTGCGTGAGCAATATCCGGCCTTGTACAAACCATGGCATACATCAAAGAACCAACTGGTGAAGCATAAGGAACTTTCAACATCTCTTCTTTGTCTTTCTCACTTGTAGGACATTGATTCGAACTAAGCTTGAAGTGACTCACAAGTGGACAACCAACCGGCTTTGCTTTATTCATGTTGAACCTCTCAAGAACTTTCTCAATGTAGCTTTCTTGAGACAACCAAATCAGTCCCTCTTTGCGATCACGAACAATTTTCATACCAAGTATTTGCTTTGCCGGTCCCAAATCTTTCATAGCAAAAGACTTGCTCAACTCCAATTTCAACCTGTTTATCATGGTTGAATCTTGACCCACAATTAACATGTCATCAACATAAAGCAAAAGAATAATAAATTTGCCATCCGGGAAATTTTTCACAAATACACAATGGTTCGAAGTAGTTTTAGAAAAACCATTATTCATCATGAAAGAGTCAAATTTTTTGTACCATTGCCGCGGGGCTTGCTTGAGGCCAAACAAACTTTTCTTCAATTTGCAAACAAATTTCTCTTTCCCTTTTTTCACAAAACCTTCTGGTTGCTCCATGTAAATTTCTTCTTCAAGATCACCGTGAAGAAATGTGGTCTTCACATCAAGTTGTTCAACTTCAAGGTTCATACTTGCAGCCATGCCAAGTACAACCCAAATAGAAGACATCTTCACAACCGGCGAGAAAATCTCGTCAAAGTCAATGCCTTTCTTTTGCCCAAAGCCTTTCACAACAAGACGTGCCTTGTACCTCAAATTCTTGCCATCATTCTTCAATTTGAAAACCCACTTATTTTTCAGAATTTTCCTCCCCTTAGGCAACTTCACTAAGTCATAGGTGTGATTTTCAAGTAAGGAGTTCATCTCCTCTTCCATGGCCTTTTTCCAATCACCTTTCTTTGCATGCTCAATTGCTTCTTGGTAGCTCTCAGGCTCCCCTTGATCAGAAATCAACACAAATTCATTGGGAGGATACTTTCTTGAAGGTTGTCGGTCCCTTGTAGATTTCCTCAACTCAAGTTGTGGTGGCGGTTCTTGAGTTGGATGCTCTTCCTCAATTTCTGGCTCAACTTCATTAGGATTAGCATCATCTTCAATGGGTGGCTGCACATCTCCCCCATTTTCATCATCAACTGAAGATGAAGGAGATGGATCCATGTCAATGAGATCACTAGTTTTTGGCTCCGGTTGATCACTTTTGCCAAAGTCTTCAATTGTTTGGTCTTCAAGAAACACAACATCACGGCTTCGAATAATTTTCTTGTCGACTGGATCCCACAATCTATACCCAAATTCATCACGCCCATAGCCAAGAAAAATACATTGTCTTGACTTATTATCAAGCTTGGACCTCTCATCCTTTGGAATGTGAACAAAAGCTCGGCAACCAAACACTCTCAAGTACTCATAAGACACATCTTTGCCAGTCCAAACTCTTTCAGGAACATCACCATTCAAAGGATAGCAAGGAGACAAATTGATCACGTCAACTGCTGTACTCATTGCCTCACCTCAAAAGGATCTTGGCAATTTAACTTGTGAAAGCAAACACCTTGTTCTTTCTACAATGGTGCGGTTCATCCTCTCGGCAACTCCATTTTGTTGAGGAGTCTTCTTAACTGTCTTTTGATGTCGAATACCTTGGCTGCGACAATACTCATCAAATGGCCCAATGTATTCACCACCATTGTCTGATCGGATGCACTTCAATTTCTGCCCTGTTTCTCTTTCAACCATGACCTGAAAATGCTTAAATACTTCTAGAACTTGATCTTTAGTTTTTAGTAGAAAAGCCCAAACTTTCCTTGAATAATCATCAATGAAAGTAACAAAATAAAGTGCACCACTATGTGTTCTAACTTTCAAAGGACCACAAACATCCGAATGAATCAACTCCAAAACCTTTTCTTTTCTAGAAACAACATTTTTATGAAAAGAAACTCTATGTTGTTTACCCGCCAAACAATGAACACAAGTTTTAAGATGTGTACCTTTCAAACCGGGTAGAAGCTCTTTCTTGAACAAAACTTGTAGCCCCTTTTCACTCATGTGCCCAAGTCGCCTGTGCCACAATTCAGTAGAAGTATCATCTTCAAGTGCATTGACAACACCTTTACAAATTTTTCCTTGCATCGAATAAAGTGTATGAGTCTTCTTGTACTTAGCCACCACCAAAGAACCTTTTGTGAGCTTCCATATTCCATCACCAAATTTGTTGTTGAAGCCTTCATCATCTAGCTTCCCAGTAGAGATCAAATTGAGGCGAATGTCGGGAACATGCCTCACATCTTTAAGCAACAACTTGCAGCCCAAATTTGTTTCCAAGCAAACATCACCCATACCAATAATCTTGGACAAACCTTCATTACCCATTCGAACAGAACCATAATCTCCTTTGGTGTAGGTAGTGAAGAAATCAACTCGAGAAGTCACATGAAAAGAAGCACTAGAATCAATCACCCAATTGCTCTCTTGGCCCACAAAATTGATACAATTATCTTCACAAACGACCATGAGATCATCGGTAGTAACTGCCGTTATGTCTTCTTGCTTCTTATCCACACTTTTTTCACGTCTTTTCTCCTTATTCTTGAGCTTTTGGCATTCCCGCTTCATGTGCCCTTTCTCATGGCAATAATAACACTCAGCGTCTTTCTTTGAAAAAGAACCATCTCTTGACTTGTCACGGCTTTGATCACGACCATGAGGAGTCTTACTCCTCCCCCTTGTTTTGCTTCGGCCTCTCACAACAAATGCTTCCAAATGAGAGGAACCGGCTGATTTTCTTCTAGTTTCTTCATTCAACAAGCTACTAGTGACTTGGCCCATTGTGACAACTCCATCGGGTGCCGAATTACTAACTGTCACAACCAAAGTCTCCCAACTTTCGGGCAAAGAACTAAGTAGCATCAAAGCCTGCAACTCATCATCAAAAACAATTTTCATAGAAGCAAGTTGGTTAACAATACTCTTTATTTCATTCAGATGTTCTGGAATAGGGCTGCCTTCTTTATATTTTAAATTAACCAACTTACGAAACAGAAAAGTTTTATTTGTGGCTGCTTTTCTATCATAAAGACTCTCTAATTTTTTTCCATAAATCATGTGCCGAAGTTTCAGTAGCAACATGATGAAACACACTGTCATCAATCCATTGACGGATAACACCAACGGCTTTTCGATTAAGCCACTTCCACTCATCATCTTTCATACCTTCGGGTTTGCCACTATCACCCTCAATAGGTCCATACAAGTCTTTACAAAATAATAGGTCCTCCATTTTAGTTTTCCAAGTTACCCAATTACTTCCATTGAAGCTAGACATGCGACCCACATTCCCCTTCATTGATTTACACAAATAAATAGATCCAAATAAACCGTAAGCTCTGATACTAGTTGTTAGGGAAAATCGATGATTCCCCACAAGTAAATCAATCAATGGGAATAAAAACTAATGCGGAAAAATTAAATCAAAGGCAACACAAGAATTTTACGTGGTTCCCTCAATGTGAGGTACGTCCACGGGATCGAAGTCCGATTCCACTATCAACCAAATAAGTTTCCAAACGATTACAAACGAGACACGAATGGTCTCATAAACCACCCTTAGGTGAATTCCAAATAATCACAAATAAACAAAGAGGAAAAACCTCACCAAATAGATGAACCAAAATCTTCAGAAACAAAGTTATAAAAGACCCAAAATAATTAACCCAAATCTACCTCACCAAAGTAGCCGAATAAGCACCAACTTGATTGCAAACAAAATAGTGCAAACAATCCTAATAATATTGTGAATCTAGGGTTTTTTTTATCAAAACCTTAGTTGTTTCCAAAACTGAATTGGATCTTCACAAAATTAGATATAATATATAAAAATATATTATAACTAATACCAAACCAAATCAAACTCTTTTAATAAAGCAATTGGGTCCCACACTCCAATAAGGAGGTATACCCAACAAAATAGAGATTCCACAATTGTAATTAAACATGTATTTGCTTTTAGACAATTAAAATAAAAATAAAAGATGTTCAAAGGACCTTTTCCTCTACTTACATAAAAGTTATTAAACTCTCCATCCACTATAAAATTCTTTTTCTTTCACCACAAATGAATTTATAAATATAAGATTCAAACACACACCAAAAATAACTCCAATCTATACTCTCAAATTTTGACACAAATTTAAGTTTGACTAAAAAATACTCAAAACTCATCTATGCTCTTTAACTCAAACCTATTCAAAATTAAATTCTACTTTTTTTTTTTTTATTTATTACCCAAAATCAAGAGATCCTTTTAGCAAACTCAAACCTATACCAAGCCTTTTTTTAAAAAAACTCAGGTAAAATTTTGAATTATTTACTAAACTACTTCATAAGAAATGAATTTTTTAGTCAAAGCATAAAATTTTTGAGGTTACTATTTGAGTGCTTCATATCAAATGAATTTTGCACTCAAAATTTTTGTCTGATCAAAATTTTTTTCATGAGAAAAAGACAAATGACCCACACAGTCCAACACTAAAGTTAACATGCCTATTTTGCTATAAAAAAACAAACACACAGAGATATTTATTAAATGATATGAAAAAGAAGGTTTAATAAAGGTAAATGAATGGAAATGTTTGGTCTCACAGATATTTATTAAATGATATAAAAAAACAAACACACACAGATATTTATTAAAAACACACAGATATGTTTGGTCTCAGTTTCGATTTTTCACTATTGTTTGGTTTCAGTTTCATAGAAAAACATATATGTTTCATCCATTTCAATGGAAATGAGACAAAATTTTGTTCCTTGTCTGGTGTTTACTTGGTTGAGTGGGGCAAATAATTTATATTCATGTATATATATATATTTTTGAACAGCTAATACATACATATATATATACATACAGACAGAGAGAGAGAGAGAGAGAGAGAGAGACCATATGCTGTGAGAAAGTCGTCGCCGGTCCGGCCCTAGCTATCGTCGTCGCCGCACCACCGCACCACTGCTAGCCTACTCGCCGTTCGTCGCTCGTCCAGAGAGATGCCAAGTTCGCGGTTCGTCGCTCGTTTGGGGATTTCAAGCATTTAGGGATTTCATCGAGCACCAAGATGAAAGGGAAGATGGGCAATTTTTTTTTAACTTTTTGCGACGGTACATTTTACACCGTCACAAATGATAAATTATTAAGCTAAACCGACGCCGTTTTGATAAGTTTTTTGGGCGATGGACATTTTGTCGT
Source organism: Camellia granthamiana (assembly GCA_036172215.1). Taxonomy (NCBI): domain Eukaryota; kingdom Viridiplantae; phylum Streptophyta; class Magnoliopsida; order Ericales; family Theaceae; genus Camellia; species Camellia granthamiana. The sequence goes on along the minus strand of CM069904.1, from coordinate 136,620,116 downwards.
TGCAAATGGTCCACTATTTGCAACAGCCAACTCATGCCGTCTCAAAAAAAAAAAAAAAAATTAGTGACGGTAAAAAACGCCGTCGCTAATACTTCCGTTTTTTCACACTACCCGTGCAGTTGATTACCGACGGTAAAAGGCCGTCGCTAAAGTGCTCATTTGCGACGGTTTAATCTGCCGTCGCAAAAGCTCATTTTTTGCGACGGGAAAACGCACCGTCGTAAAAGCTTCCGTGTTTATACCCCTTTTTCTTGTAGTGTCATCAAAAATTGAAAGGTGGAGCACCCACTAAATTAAATCATTATATTTTCACACAAACGTTCATACAATAACCACAATAATTTGACGGTAAATTTGTTTATTATTAACTTTTACAACAAAAAAGTATAATCAATACCACAAAGTGATGTAGCATTTTTTAATTTGATGAGACGGTCATACCCACATTGAAACATAAGTTGAGTCATCTGGGTGTTGATTTTCGACCACACAACCAAACGGGGAACCCAGCTGGAGAGTACCAACAGAATAGATTAAGCCCAAACAACCTGTCACAGAAAGGTAAGAATCCGGCGGTGGTTCGTCCACCCAGGGGTACTCCGATGGTTAAGTTAGTGTGTGTGTCAATTTCCGACCACACTGCCAAATTAGTACTTAGCTGGAGAGCACTGGCAGAATAGATTAGTTCCGAACGACCTGTAACAGAAAGAAGAGATTCCGGCGGTGGTTCGTCTACCTGGGGGCACTCCGATGATCAAGTCAGTTATCTCTCAAAGATAGCAAAAGTGCTTAACTCACTATTCAGAATATAAATTGTGTACCTTAGACCCATGGGGGTGCCTCCATTTTATAGCTAATACAATCCTAGTCCCAATAGAAGCCTAGCTCTAGTGGACTTAGGATTACTGCTAATCTTGGACTCCCAGTAAGATTAGGATGAACTCTCTAAGAGTCTTATCTTACCAAAACTGAAGTCTTCTCTCACTTTAGGACTCTTGTCCCTTATCCGCTTATCCCAGACTCCGGTATCTTTACGGATAACCTCGGCCTAGCCAAGATCACCTCGGCGTCATGACCAGGACACGCGGCACCTCGGCTGACACTTCGGCGTCACCTTGGTCACGTGTTGGCACTCAGAAAATATGTTCCCACAACTGCCCCCTAGGTTCTATTACCTTGGCATCCTGAGGTGATGGAACCTATATCGTTATATCGTATAGCGTGTCGGCTATCTTGCTCTATCATCCATTACCGAGGTCATCATACGTCGGCTTCACACGACCAGGTCCTGTAGTCTGTCTCATCAAGGCTTTTAGAACCAATAACCTAGTTTATTTGAGTTATTTAGCCGAGATCTTCCTACCAGCCGAGGTCATTGCTTCATTAAACCAAGAACTCCAAGAGTTTTATAACGCGTATGAGCTGCCATGCACAACATTTCAACCGTTTCTACCACACGTCTGTCCCTCACTAGACCGTGTCCGATACACGCCATTAAGTCGCCTTGCGCTTGCGTACGCCGTCTGACAAACACATTGTTTGAGATACATCAATTGCGTTTTGCCGCCTCTTCGCATTTTTGACAAAACTTCTTCCCTCTCTCCTCGTCTTCTTACCTCTTCATCATCACTTTTGCGAACAAACCCTCTCTCTCTCTTACTTTCCCAAATCCGCCATTGTCTTAAGCTCGCAAGCTCTGTGATCGCTTCTAGTCTTCCCCTCTGGCGAAGCTTTCACCGCTTTGTCATTTTGCTGTTGTCGTCTGACTTCGGCGAACTAAATGCCAGCTTCATTTTTCTTCGATGAGTTACTTTATTCCTCCTTTATCATTCTGTGTTTCTCTTCAAAAAGCTTTTATTACTCGTCGCCATTGCTATTTTGTTCAAGTTCTTGATTGGGAATCACGTATCTGAGCACGTTTCTTTTATGATTTCGCTTTTGCCCGGTTCGTTTCTTGAATACACACTGTTCTCCCATTTGTTCACTTTTGCCACTGTTCTTGGTAGTTTATCACTGTTCTTGACTCTGAATCATTGCCCTTGTTTCTGTTTTCTGTGTTTTCTCCAGATCCTTGCCTTCAATCTTTGTTTGCCTAGACCTAGGTTTTGGGATTTGTCTATAGAACTTACGAACCTTAGGAAGAACTGGCACGAATTCTCCTTAGATCCATACAAATTCTTACCATAGTACATATTTAGGTTTTAGCTGAGGTATTTTAGACCCCAATAAAACACTTCCTTCCGAAATCCAATACTCTTCCCCTAAGCCGATATCATGGGTATGTGGAAGCATAGGGTAGATACCCCAACCAAGTTGGAATATTTCAGGCGGGAGTTTTCCATCCCAGCCGATGTCCATCTGAGGTTGGCTGGGGAGGATGACTCCATCATGCCCATAATCGATTCTATGCCTATCCCCGTTGTAGCTTTCACAGAGTGCGAACTTAGGCTCCCACTCGACATCATTTTCCGAGAAATCCTTCATTACTATAAATTGAACCCAATGCAGCTTTCCATCAACTCTTACCGAGTTATCAACAGTATAATAGCCTTAGCCAAACAAGAGAATGCTAGGGAACTTTAGCCGATATCCAGTATTACTACACCATGTGTGGCCTTAAATTAGAAAAAGGCTATATCTACTACCTTAAACCGAGGTCCACTGAATACAAAATTGTTGCCGACCTCCCAAACTCCAACAAGGGAGCTGGGGACGATTACTTTATTGTCTCGGGGAACTGGGAGTTCGCTCCAGATGAGGGCCTCCATCTCTACCCACTTAGCCGAACAGTTTTCGTAGAGGGTAATGGTAAGAGCCAAGTGTTTATACCTACTTGTTTTCAAAGTTTTCAATACATTGTTTCTTTTATTCGTTCTAATGTTTGTTTTCCTTGCAGCTCTTTCCCAGCCGACAAAGGATTGCCACAAGTCCTTTTTCCCGAGCAAGGGCTTGAAAAAGCTATTAGACCTGCCAGTTCACAAGCGGAGAGCCCCCCTACTGCTCAACTTCATCTCCACTTACAAGTCGGTTCTTCCCGACGTTCCAAAGAAAAAGAAGAGTCAATCTCCTCCATCCGCCACTACTCCTCCTACAGCTTCATCATCTCGGCCAGATCAGGGGTCAACCTTTGATCCAGTAGAATAGCCATCTACCTCTGCTCCACAACTGATCCCACCATCTCAATGCCATCGACGACGCCGAACTGTTTTCACTGTTGAGATGGGCCGCAAGAAAGCAGTCGCTGAAGATCTCTTGGTCGACATCCCTACCACTGTTGACGCTCAACCAGTACCATTTCAGCCTCAACCGAAGCTGAAACAAAAAAGACTGAAGAAGGCTCAGCCAAAGGCAACGGTGAGTCAGATTGATACTGAGGACACCTTGCCAATTTCAAAATTGGCTGAGAGTGAAAAGACCACTTCCGTCGCCGAGAAGAGGCCCGCCGAGGTCGAACCATCCCAATCCACTCGGTCAAAAAGGCCAAGGTCTGAGTCGGCCACAACCTCGGGGCCAATGAAGCCAAATGCCCCCTAGGCCCCTCCGATCACCATTGATGACAAGCCGGTCAGAGCTGGCGACAGTGCGACTGATCTCGAAGTCAGCGTCGCCCTTTCTACAGCTTTGCTCCTTCCAAACGATCTTAATCGAAACGTCGAGATGAGTGAGTATGAAAACTTTGCTATGATACTCCAGCATTCTGTTCAAGTAAGTCTCTTTCACTTAGTATTTTTCACTCTCTATTCTTTCATACTTTTCGAACTTCTACTAACTTTTGTTCTGTCCATTTTCTTTCAAGTGATCTAGCATGCCCACTCCTTCTCAATGCAATCTTTTAAAATGAGGAAGGAGTTGGCCGACAAGATCAGGGAGGTCTCTGGTTTGCAGAAGACCCTCAAAAAGACCGAGGGAAAAATGAAGGCTTTGGCCGACTAGGCTGAGGCAACCATTAAAGCCAAAGACGTGGCCGAGGAAAAAGCTGACGTTGCTGAGGCTATTGCCAAGGTCCTCATGGCTGAAAAGAAATAGGCCGAGACAAAGATAGCCGAGGCCCAAAAAGAACTACAAGATGCCTTGGCCACAAAAGTTGCCGAGATCAAGGCTGCAGATGAAAAGGCATACAATGAAGGGGTGGCCGATGTCATGGCGGACTACAAAAAGCAAGTGAAGTAGGCATGCAACAAGGGTTTCACCCTTGGTTGGATGGCTGCCCTAAAAAAGCTTGATGTTCCCGAGGACTTCCCCTTCAAGAATGCCGACGTCCTCCCCTTCCATTCTCCCCTACTCCAAGCCAATCTGAAGACGATTCTGAGTCTGAGGATGAAGCTTTGGTGAGGAAGAAGAAGGATGCTAAGACTGCTGGGGCCAAGTCCCTTGCTTTCAATGAGCAAGTCTTGGACTTGACTCAGGATGAGGAGGGTGAGGAGGTCTCCAAAGACGCTACTCCTGAGAAGATGGCATCGGACGTGCCCATTGCCGACAAGAGCATCGACCAGACTCTCAAAGAGATCGATGCCAAGCTCGATGCTGAGAAGGACATCGAGAATAATTCTCAAATGTCTTCAGAGCCCCATCCTACTGCTGATGCCCAATAATTTTTTTGCTTTGTACTTAGTACTTTGTCTTACTTTTTGAATCAATGTAAGCTTGGATTTGGCCGAAGTGCCACTTTTGTAATTTCTAAACAACTACCCTTTTGGTAGACCGAAGTACCCTATTCTTTATGAACTGATTCTTCTGAATGCAAGTACAATTTCATTTGTATGACTCTTGTATGATTTTGTACTTAGAATAATTTTGCATGCTTTCAAGCATACACCTTATCTATATAATTTCCTTGGGTGATATACCTCGGTTATATAAACCAATGGTTTACCTCGGCAGTACACAAGTACTTCTTCTAATACAACCTTGGTCGTAACTTGTAAATTTTTCTAAAAATTTCAACAAGTGTTTAGACCAATTTTTCTTTTAGTGACAAACCTCGGTTTAACTTCAACTTGTAACTTCAAGTTTCAACAAGTGTGAAACATGACCTCGATTTTAACTTCAACTTGTAAACTTAAATTTCAACAAGTGTTAAACATGACCTTAGTTTAACTTCAACTTATAAACTTAAGATTTCAACAAGCGTTAAACATGACCTCAGTTTAACTTCAACTTGTAACTTAAAATTTCAACAAGCGTTAAACATAACCTCGGTTTAACTTCAACTTGTAAACTTAAGTTTCAACAAGCATTAAACATGACCTCGGTTTAACTTCAACTTGTAAACTTAAATTTCAACAAGCGTTAAACATAACCTCGGTTTAACTTCAACTTGCGAACTTAAGTTTCAACAAGCGTTAAACATAACCCCGGTTTAACTTCAACTTGTAAACTTAAGTTTCAACAAGCGTTAAACATGACTTCAGTTTAACTTCAACTTGTAAACTTAAGATTTCAACAAGCGTTAAACATAACCTCGGTTTAACTTCAACTTGTAAACTTAAGATTTCAACAAGCGTTAAACATAACCTCGGTTTAACTTCAACTTGTAAACTTAAGTTTCAACAAGCGTTAAACATGACCTCGGTTTAACTTCAACTTGTGAACTTAAGTTTCAACAAGCGTTAAACATGACCTCGGTTTAACTTCAACTTGTGAACTTAAGTTTCAACAAACGTTAAACATGACCTCGGTTTAACTTCAACTTGTAAACTTAAATTTTAACAAGCGTTAAAACATAACCTCGGTTTAACTTCAACTTGTGAACTTAAGTTTCAACAAGCGTTAAACATGACCTCGGTTTAACTTTAACTTGTAAACTTAATTTCAACAAGCGTTAAACTAATTTTAGTTTGTAAATTCCACCCTTTCCAGGAACCATTTTCCAACTCTCTACCCCCTCATGTGAACTTAAGTTTCACTTGGGTTCTCATTATGCATGTATTCCAGAGACATCGTCAAGTATCTTATCAGTCACAAGTGTAAAAAATCGAGCTAAAACTTTATTATTATTTCGGCTAATAACAAAGAACAAGAAAGTCTAATGATAAAAAAATTTCAGATTGTAAGTATTCCAGGGTCTTGGTAACTCTTTGCCTTTGCAATCCCCAAGCCGATATGCCCCGTTGCCCAAGACCGAGATGATTCTATAGGGTCCTTCCCAATTTAGGCCAAGCTTGCCTTCTCTGGGATCCTTCTTGTTACCGACGACCTTTCTCAGGAGAGGTCAACAACTTGGAACTCTCGTGGGTTCACCTTCTTATTATAAGCCTTGGCAAGCTACTGCTGGTATGCCCCTAGTTGAATTGCTGCTTTCTCTTTTCTCTCTTCTAGAAGATCCAGATCTCGGGCTAAAATACATCACTAGTTCCATTCTCTACTGCCTAGGTTCTAGTCCCTGGGATGCCGACCTCCACCGGAATGACTGCTTCTGTGCCATAAGCCATGGCAAACGGGGATTCCCCCGTTGATCTTCTCGGCGTAGTCCGATATGCCCAGAGTACACTAGGCAATTCATCTACCCACTTTCCCTTTGCTGTTTGCAGCCTCTTTTTTATCCCATCCAAGATAACTTTGTTGGACGCTTCTGCCTGTCCATTGCTTTGAGGAAAACTTGGGGTCGAAAAGTAATTCTTGATTTTGAACTTTGCACAAAAGCTTTTGATTAGCTTACTGTCAAATTGCGTTCCATTGTCTGCAACTATTGCTCTTGGAATCCCAAACCTAGTAATGATGTTCTTCTAGATGAAGTTCTTCACATCAATGTCTCGAATCTTGGCAAGGGGTTTAGCTTCTACCCACTTCGTGAAATAATCTGTTGCCACTAGTAAGTACTTCCTTTGTCCAGTTGCTTAAGGTAGTTTTCCGACAAGATCCATGCCTCATTGGGCAAATGGCCAAGGACTGGATACTGGATTCAAGTCGGCTGCTGGTTGATGTATCAAAGGTGCAAACCTTTGGCACTTCTCACACTTCTTCACATAAGCTTCGGCATCTTTCTGCATATAGGGCCACCAGTACCCTTGAGTAATGGCCCTGTGGGCAAGTGACCTACCCCCAACGTGGCTTCCACATATTCCTTTATGTATCTCGTACAGAAAATCTTCAACCTGTGCAGGATGCACACACCTCAGAAGAGGTCCAGTAAATGATCTTCTGTAGAGGTGTCCTTTTGGGGTCAAACTGAATCTTGCCGACTTCAGTCTGATCTTGTGCGCTTCTTTTCGGTCATCGGGCAGCTTCCCGTCTTTAACGAATGCTATTATTGCATCTATCCAACTTGGTCCCATTTCCACACACATTGCTTCGCGCTCTGTGCTCAGTGGTTCTATGCTTGGACCCGGGCAAGTAGTCAACCATTATCGCCCTTGCCTTTCCAGGTTGTATTGCACTAGCCAGGTTGGCCAGGGCATTAGCGTGACTGTTATCATCTTGGTTAACCTGCTGTAGTTGGCAATTCTAAAACAAGGACACCAATCTGCCGACCTCCTTTACATAGGCCGACATCCTTTCATTTCAGGCTGCGAACTCGCCTGTTGTCTGGTTGACTATAAGCTGAGAGTCACAGAAGACTATCACCTCATCTACTTCTACTGCTACTGCTAGTTTCAGTCCTGCAATCAGTGCTTCATACTCTGCTTCATTGTTTGAGGCCTTGAACCCCAAACGAATGGATTGTTCTAGTATCTGTCCATCTGGAAATACCAGTACTACTCCTGCCCCCGCTCTTTGTCGGTTTGAACTCCCATCTATAAATAGTCGAAAGGAGTCGCCGATGTAAATGCTGCAGTGCTTGAGTTTTTCTTCCTTTCTTTGTTCCGTTGCCCTCGGCAGGGCTCCTCTTTGTTTGTTTGGACATCGTTCACCTCGGCTCAACGGAGCCCGATGTACGATGGCTCCTGGTGTGAACTCAGCCACGAAGTCGGCCAAAACTTGGCCTTTGATTGCTGTTCTGGGCCTGTATTCCAGGTCATACTGGCCCAAGGCCATTGCTCATCTGGTTATTCTACCTGTCAGATCTCCCTACTGCAACAGGGACTTCAAGGATGTTCAGTTAGCACCACAATTTTGTGGGTTTGAAATTTTGAAGCCATTACTAAAGCCAGTGTTAACTTCTCCAAGGGTAAATACCTGGTTTCTGCATCAGCCAGGGTTTAGCTTACGTTGTAAACAACCCTTTGTTCACTTTTTTCTTCTCGGATTACCACTGCACTTACAGCATGTTCCGACACTGCTAGGTACAGGAATAGCTCCTCTCCAGGTTTTGGATTTGAGAGAACTAGAGTTGTAGTCAAATACTTCTTTAAGTCGGCCAAGGCGACTTCGCACTCTTCTGTCCATAATAAGTCTGTGGCCTTCTTCACTAAGCTGAAGAAGGGTTTGCATTTGTCAGAACTCCTACTTATGAACCTATTCAGGGCTGCAGCCCTTCCAGTCAACATCTGTACTTGCTTCGCCGATGTTGGGCTTTTCAGTTCTAGGATGGCCTTGATCTGAGCTGGGCTAGCCTCAATGCTCATTCTGGTCACCAAGTATCCCAAGAACTTACCAGATCTAACTCCAAATGCACACTTCGAGGCATTGAGTCGGAGCCGATATGTTTTTAGGATGTCAAAGACTGCCTTTAAGTCTTCCAGATGGTCCTTTGGTTCCTTGGTCTTTACGACCATGTCATCGATGTACATCTCCACTGTTCGGCCAATTAGGTGTCTGAACATATTGGTTACCAATCTCTGGTAAGTTGCTCCTGCATTTTTTAACTCAAAAGGCATCACTCTGTAGCAATACAGCCCTTTTGGGGTGATAAACGCAGTCTTGTCCTCATCTGGGGGGTACATGGCTATCTGATGGTACCCCCTGTAGGCATCTAGGAAGCTCATCCTTCCATGCCCTGAAGTGGCATCCATCAATTGATCAATCTTGGGTAATGGGAAACTGTCTTTGGGACAGGCCTTGTTTTAGCTGGTAAAGTCCACGCAGACCCTCCATTTACCATTCTTTTTCTTCACCACCACGGTATTTGATATCTATGTCGGGTAATTTACCTCTCGAATGGCTTTGGCCTCCAGAAGTCTGTCTACTTCCTCTTCCACTGCCTCAACATGCATCAACGTCGGTCTTCCTGCTCGTTGGATTACAGGTTTGGCCGACCTGTCTACGTTCAGTTTTATGGCAAGTGACCTTAGGGTCAATGCCAGGCATCTTGTAAGGTGTCCAGGCAAATACCTCAATGTTTGCTCTCAAGAAAGCCTCAAGTTCTTTTTCCTCTTCCTCGGCTAAGCCCGAGCCGAGAAGGAAGAAGCGTTTCTCATCCCCTTGCTAGACAAGGATTTTCTTCAGGGCTTCTTCACTCTTCTCGGCTAGCTCTTTGCCGACGTCATCTAGGACTTTCCACGTCCTCGTCTTCGATCTCTACTGTCTCTGGTTCTCGTATGCTCCAGGTGGATTTCATTGCTGCCATGGAGCAGTTCTTTGCCTGCAGCTGATCCCCTCTGACCTCCTCTATCCCATGCTCTATTGGGAACCGCAATAGCTGATGCAGTGTTGAGGGAATAACCCCCATTGCATGCAGCCATGGCCCTCCCCAGGATAGCATTGTAAGGGGGAGGTGTGTCGATTATGGTGAACTCTGTCTTTATCTTTTTGGTACCTAGCCTGCACCTCCAAGCTTGCTGCTCCTAGTGGCCACGTTGGCGTTCCATTGAACCCGACCATTGGGCTGTTGGACTGCTCCATATCGTCTGGGTGAAGGCCAAGCTCCTTGTAACACCTGACATACATGATGTCATAAGAGCTGCCTTGGTCAATTAGGATGCGTTTCACTTGGCACTCCCTAACCTGGAGGGATACTACCAAGGCATCGTTGTGTGGATACTGCACCATCTCAAGGTCGGCTTCAGTAAAGGACACTACTGGTCCCCTGGTACTCCTCGGCCCGAGGTCTTTTTCTCTCGAACCTGGTACACATGCTGCAAGCATTTTACCTTCTAGGTCTCCTCCCGTATTTCGTTTTCGTTGACCTTCGAGTGAAATTACATTAATTACCCAAGGTCCGCCTGCCTGCGGTTGCTGTGCTGGGGGAATGGAGCTGCTGGTGCCTGAGGCAGTCTTGCCTGCTCTTCCCTTGTCCTGGCTTCATCTACAAGGTCCCTTAAATGGCCTTACTTTACCAGGTCTTCCAGGTGTGCTTTTAGGGCTCTACAACCTTGAGTCAGATGCCCATCTTCATTGTGGTAAGCACAATGCTTACCAAGGCTTCTTCCCATAAACTCTCCTGGTACCCTTGCTGGTGCTCTGAAATAGGGCTGGGTTTGGATTTTCTCAAAGACTTTGTAAATCGGAATTCGGAATACGGTTGTGACCGCCTGAGCAGCCCTTAATCTGATTTCTGGTTTATTGTAGCCACCATCACCTCGACCTCGCTTCGGCGAGCCGTTTTTCTTCTCTGATTTAGGCGCCTTTGTTCCTGGCATATCCTCCTCGGCCCTAGCGTACTTCTCTATTCTGGCCATTAATTCTTCTATACTTTTTGGCAGTGTTTTTGCCAATGATTTTTGGAGCAGACAATTATCTTTTAGGCCGTTCTTAAATGATACGACCGCCACCTCTTGGTTGCATTTTGGTATCCGGTTGAATACCTCATAGTACTTTTTGGCATAGGCCCTTAGGCTTTCGTCCTCGCCAATTTTCAGAGCCATCAGGGCATCCACCCTTAATGGCTATAGTTTGTTCGTCACGAACCTGGCCACAAACATCTCGGCCAAGCCTTTCCAGGTTTTCACAGTTCCTTTCAGCAACTTGTGAAACTAGTCTGATGCAATTTCTCCGAAGGATGAGGGGAACACCTTGCAAAGTAATGGCTCGTTCCCGGTGTATAACACCATGGAGTTCAGGTATAAACCGACGTGAAAGTTTGGGTCCGACTTCCCGTCGTAGATCTGGAATCTTGGCATGTTAAACCTCTTTGGGGCTTCGAATTTGTCCAATTCTACCGAGAATGGCGTTTTCGGCTTGACCGGGGAGGTTACTTCGGCATCTTGTTGCCTCCTCTATAGGTAATCCCTTAGGTCCTCCTTGGTCTGACCAGGAGCTTGGCTATCTCCTGACTTCAGCCTTTTAGGTGCACTACTCTCAGCTTCATTGCGAGCCCTCTTCGACCTTTCTCCATTAGTTGCGTCGAAGCACAGCTCCTGCCATTGAACATGCCGATGTTCTTTGGGGTCTGTTTCCTTGGTGCGATGTGTTCTTCGAGATTCTTCCCTTCTTGACTCTCCTCGCTCGACCTCCCTTGAAGGCCGGTGAGAGTGTTTTTCGCTCCTGGTGTGCTGGGGAACTGTAGGGACTGTTTTCTGCCCATCTTGTCGGGCATCTTTCTTGGCCGCTGGAATCGATGTATCTTGTAATGGGAACAATGGCTGTATGACGTTGTTCTGCATCATGAAATTGACGACCGTTTGTAGGTCTGCCAATTTGTTCACCATTCCCTTCACCTCATCGTCCCTCTGTAGGCATCTATCCTTCCATACCTGAAGGTCGTCCTTGTTGTAATACCCGCTTTGGTCCGTTTTCTTTGGTACGTCGCCTTCCTAGCTGACGTTCTTTCCTCCGTGATTCTGATCACGAGTCTCTTCGTTGCAGTTGTCTTCTTCGACGTCAAGGTCAACAGGTTTTCCACTCCCAATAGAGTTGTCGTCCCCAACCTTCTCTTTCTGTCCGTCGTTGGCCATCTATTCTCCTTTCTTTCCCACAGACGGCGCCAAATTGTGTGTGTCAATTTCTGACCACACTGCCAAATTAGTATTTAGCTGGAGAGCACTGGCAGAAAAGATTAGTCTCGAACGACCTGCAACAGAAAGAAGAGATTCCGGCGGTGGTTCGTCCACCCAGGGGCACTCCGATGATCAAGTCAGTTATCTCTCAAAGATAGCAAAAGTGCTTAACTGACTTGATAACTGACTATTCAGAATATAAATTGCATATCTTAGACTCATGAGGGTGCCTCCCTTTTATAGCTAATACAATCATAGTCCCAATAGATGCCTAGCTCTAGTGGACTTAGGATTACTGATAATCTTGGACTCCCAGTAGGATTGGGATAAACTCTCTAAGAGTCTTATCTTTACCCAAACTGAAGTCTTCTCTCACTTTAGGACTCTTGTCCCTTATCCACTTATCCCGGACTCCGGTATCTTCGCAGATAACCTCGGCCTAGCCGAGATCACCTCGGCGTCATGACCAGGACACGTGGCACCTCGGCTGACACTTCGGCGTCACCTTGGCCACGTGTTGGTACTCAGAAAATATGTCCCCACAGTTAGTATTCAGTATCTCTCACAAATAACAAATAGTGCTTAACTCACTAGAAAGAACATAAAAAGCATACTCCAGACCCACCAGGGGTGCCTTACTTTTATAATGATCAATGTCTAACTTCCCCTAGAAATCTTACTTCATGGGACTCTAATACATAATGCTTATCTTGGACTTTTAGCTTGACAGGAATAAACTCCCTCGGAGCCTTAACCCTATCCAATTTAGAGCCCTCTTTCATCTAGGACTTCTGCCCTTCCATATCTTATTATCTCGGATTCTAGTATCTACGTAGATAACCTCGGCCTAGTTGAGATCATCTTGGCAATGTGGCCAGGCCACGTGGCACCTCGGTTGACACTTCGATGTCACCTTTTCCCACGTGCCATTATTCACAAAATACTTCCCCACAATTGCCTTCTAAGTTCTATTACCTCGGCAACCTGAGGTAATGGAACCTACATTGTTTCTTCGAGTAGTATGTCAGCTATAGTTTCGCTCTGCTTTATGACCGAGATCATTACTCATCGGCTTCAAGTACTTAGCGCTCAACTGTTCACCTTTATCAAGGATCAGGAACCCAGAGTCAAGTTCTTTAAACATCTCGACCGAGATTATTCCTCTAGCCGAGGTTTTTGCTTCATTAATCAAGAACTTCAAAGGTTTTGACTGCGCATAAGCTGTCACGCATAGTTTACTCAACCGTTTCCTCCATGCGTCCCTCTCTCATTGGTTCGTACCTGACGCGCGTTATCAGGTCATGTCGCTTCTGCGCACGCCGCCTAAAAGACACGTCGTCCAAGGTATATTCATTTCCTTTTGCTGCCTTTTGGAGTTTTAACAAAACTCTCTCTCTCTCTCTCTCTCTCTCTCTCTTTGTCTTCTCACTTTGCATTCTCTCATTTTTTTTCTCTGTACTCAGACTTTCTCTCTCTAAAATTCTTCATTTTCAAACCTTCAAAACTCTGCCACTGTCCATCTCTAGTGAATTTTCTACCACTCCTTCCCGATCAAGGGCAGCATCTAACTCTGGCGAACACAACTTTGGCGTTCCCTTCTTCGACCTCAATCGGTGAGTTCTCAATATCTCTTTTTAATTTCAGTCTTTTTCTATTCTCTTTATTTGTTTCGAACCTGCCATTTATCCAAATTGTCTGTTGTTGTCTTGTATCTACGTTTATGTCTTGTTTCCATCTTCATGCTTTGATCAACATTTCTGTTTCTTGAATCTTGAATCTGTTTAGTCTTTCGAAAATGCCAATCATGTTTTATGCTTGAGACATTTGCACACTGTTCTTTACACACTCACTTAATGTCTTAAAGTTTTGGGTGCAGACACCTGTTTTTCTGCTTCACCCCTGATTTTTGAATTACATTTCTTTTTTGGTCTTCTTGCTTTGTTTCCAGATTTTTGCCTTTGATTCCTTGTTTCTGCATAGACTTGGGTTTAGGGGTTTGATTTAGAGCCTTGTTTCTTTAGGAAAATTGAAATGAAATCCCCTCTAATCCTCATAAACCCTCATCCCAGTGCTTTTTAGGGTTTAGCCGAGGTTCCCAAACATTTACCAGTGATCTTCTTCTGAAATCTTGTACCATCTTCCATTTAAGCCGACGTTATGGGCATGTTTAAGTGGAGGGTAGACACCCCAGAAAAACTTGAGAACTTTAGGAAAGAGTTCTCTATCCCAACCGACGTTCAAATGAGATTGGCTAGGAAGGAGGACTCCATTATGCCTAATGGAAACTTTATGCCCTTCCCAGTAGTTGCCTTTGTAGAGTGTGGACTTAGGTTTCCCCTAGACATCCTTTTTAGGGAAATCCTCTATTATTATAAGTTCAACCCCATACAATTAGCCATCAACTCATACAGGGTTATCAATGGCATCATAGAACTGGCACGCCGAGAAAATGCTAGGATGACGCTAGCCGACATCCAGTTCTATTACACCATGTGTGGCTTTAAGTCTGAAAAAGGCTACACATATTACCTCAAGCCCAGATCCATTGCCTACAAAATCGTAGCCGACCTTTCTGACTCCAACAAGGGTACTGGGGATGACTATCTGACCGTCTCGGGCAACTTGGAGTTTGCACTAGACGACAATCTTCATCTGTTCCCATTGCGCCGAGGAGTGTTTTGAGAGGATGAGAGTAAGAATTGAGTTACCTCCCAACTTTATCTCTGTTTAAGACTTGTTAACCTTATTTGTTTATGCTAATGTTTCTCTTGTTTGCAGATCTTTCTCAACCAGTGAAAGACTTTCGCCAGACATTCTTCCCCAGCAAAGACCTAAAAAAGCTGCCGGGTTTGCCAATCGAGAAACGCAAGGCCCCATTGCTGCTTGACTACATCCCGACATACAAATTCGTCTTGCCCGACGTTTCTCGCCAAAGCAAAACTTCCTCATCTACAACAACTACACCAACTATATTATCCCCAAGGCCAGACCAGGCCTCCTTATCAGACCCAGTAGAGCTGCCCTTTACTTCTGTTCCAACTCAATTAATCCCACCATCTCAGCACCAACGTCGACGTAGAACTCCACCAAACGCTCTAGTCGGCAGGACTCGTAACCGCATACGTTGAGAATCAATCTTCTCGACGTACGACCCAACAAACCCTCTAACTTCGCTTCCAGCAATTCACTTCGGTACCAAGGTCACTGTCGCTGTAACAATCGACGACATGGGCCGCAAACCAGTAGTCGTTAAAGATCTCCTTGCCACTCTTCCAGGGGTGGTGGTTGTTCAATCCTCCTCCTCTCTATCCAGACCAAGTCAAAGCCAAAGAGGGTAAAAAGAACCAAGGTTAAGGCCACAGTGACTCAGATTGACTCTGAGGACACTATGTCGATCTCGAAATTAGCCGAGGTAGAGAAGAGCCAAACTGCCACCGAGAAGAGGCCAGCCGAGGCCGATGCAACCGATTCCCAACCACCTAAAAGGCCGAGGCCTGACCAACCTGAGGGTAGCCGCAGCTTCCCTCACAATATGACCTGGGCTCCCGAGGTCATGGTAGGGGACAGACCCTTAACAATTGGTGACAGCGCAATGGATATTGAAGTCGGTGCAGCCCTGTCAACGCCTGTTGTTTTACCAAAAGATTTGAACCGTATGGCCGAGTTGCATAAGTATGAAAACTTTGGCCTTATGATGCAACGCTCAGTCTTGGTAAGTCTCTTCCTTTTCCCTGTTAAAGTTTTTCAACACTTAGCCAGAATCTTAACTAATCTATTTTACTCCTTGTAGACCATCCAGCACGCACATTCTTATGTGGTCAAGACCGAGATGACGAAGAAGGAGTTAGTAAAAAAGACCCAAGAAGCTGCCAAGCTCCTGTCATCGTTAAACCACACCGAGGCTAGCAACCGAAAGCTGCTGGATCAGGCCAAGGCTACCAAAGCTGCACAAGGCCAAGCTGAAGCTGCGGAGGCAGCTGCGGAGGCTGTTAAGGCCGAGGTTGAGGCTATCAAGGTCAAGGCAGTAGAGTTCGAGGCCAAGCTCAATGAGGCCATCAAATCAAAGGAAGACGAGGTCAAAGCAGCCGACAAGAAGCCCTTCGAAGAGGGTCAAGCCGTCATTCATGACCAATACAAAGAACAAGTCAATAAGGCTTGCAACAGAGGTTTTTACCTCGGTTGGACGACGACACTAAACAAATTATCCGTTCCAATGGATTTCGGCCTCCGAGACATCAATCAACTCCAAGTGCCTTTCCCTCCAGAGCCCAAGGACTCTGGCGACGAAGCCGATGAGGATGATGCCAAGGATGGTGATACTAATGAAGAGGAGGAGGAGGCTGCCACTGATGCCAAGTCCCACCATAAATGAGTAAGTCCTTGACTTGACTCAAGATGAGGAGGATGACTTGGTTTGCAAGGGCGCCTCTCCCAAACCAATCATTTCTGAGGCCAAGGTCCAATGTGCCGAAAAGAGTTTGGATTAGACTTTGCTCGAAATAGATGCCGAGATAGCGGTGGAAAAGAATGCAATGTTGCCAACTGAGGCCAATACAACTTCAACAGTCGATGTTGAGCAATCCCAGACCAATCCTAGTGCTTAGGATATTTCTTTTTTATTTTGTACTCTTTCTTCCTTTAGTTGTATTTCGTCTGATCGACTTTTGACTTTTCAATTTGGCCGATGTGCCTTTTGCTGTATCCAAACAAGTTTCTCCTTTAAATGCATGTTTTTCTTTTTAAGTGTTTAGATGCTTTTCTTGTATGCTTACTGTTTTCCTTCTATGCCTTGTATGCCTTCATACTTAGAATATATTTGTATGACTTCAAAGTATATCTTAACTGTATAATAACTTCGAGGTAGAGTACCTCGGATGCAAACATTGGCTGTTGTCTCGGCCAACAATTTGAATACCTCGGCTGGCACTTAAAAATATTTCGAAATATTTTTACAAGTGTTGTTTCTCTAGACTTATTTAGTCAAGTATTGCTTCTTCATTTCCACTTACTGTCCTCTATCAAGACTTCGCCCTTCCAACCTTGACAACCTGGTTGGTCACCTCGGGTAATATGTATCTCGGATACATTTTTCATAATTACCTCGGCCAACTCCAACCTGTAAATTTCTCTAAAATTTCGACAAGTGTTAAGCCCAATTTAACTTATAAAAAATTTTAACAAGTCCCAAGCTCTTAAACTTTTAAGTTTATTTATCATTCTCCAGCTCCCTACCCCCTAATGTGAACCTAAGTTCTACTTAAGTTCACATTATGCGTTTATTGCCTTTCGCCGAAGTCAGATTCGAACAAAGGTGTTCAACCTTGGTTTCTCTGTTAATCCGACTAAAGCACACTTTGTTCCATTCGGAGTTTAACTCCGCCGACTTGGCAAACCTAGATTAATTCAACTTAGTTCAACTCTATTAGATGCAAGTATAATTCAACTCTGCCATATAATAAGTCTAAGTTACTCATCACGCTTTATTCAAAAACATCGCAAACTTAGTTCAACTCTATTATATGCAAGTATAATTCAACTCTGCCATATAATAAGTTTAAGTTATTCATCATGTTTCATTCGGAAACATCATCATAGGACTGGTCAGTCATATCGTACAAATATCAAAATCATTAAAATCAAACTAGCATTTTATTATAGCTTCGGCTAATAAGATTATGACATAAACTTTTGAAAGACAAAAGACTAATGATAAAAAAAATTTCAAGTTGCAAGTGTTCTAGGGTTTTGACAACTCTTTACCATCACTGTCTTCAAGCCGGTATGTCCCATTATCGGCGACCGAGATGATTCTATAAGGCCCCTCTCAGTTTGGGCCAAGTTTTCCTTCCCTGGGATCCTTCTTGTTGCTAACAACCTTTCTTAGGACGAGGTCCCCAACCTTAAACTCTCTTGGGTTGACCTTTTTGTTGTAAGCTTTAGCAAGTTGTTGCTGGTATGCCCCCATCCGAATTGCTGCTCTATCTTTTTTCTCCTCTAGTAGGTCTAGATCTCGGGCCAAGAATGCCTCATTAGTCCCATTCTCTACTCCCTAGGTCCTGATCCCAGGGATGCCGACTTCTAGTGGGATAACTACTTTAGTACCATAAGCCATGACAAAAAGAGACTCCCTAGTTGATCTTCTCGGTGTAGTCCTATATGCCCAAAGCACATTGGGCAACTCTTCCACCCACTTCTGTTTTGTTGCTTCCATCCTCTTCTTGATCCCATCCAAGATAGTTTTATTGGATGCCTCTACTTGACCATTGCTCTGAGGGAAACTTGGAGTAGAGTAGTAGTTCTTGATTTTGTACTTTGCACAGAAGCTTTTGATTAGCTTACTGTCAAATTGTGTGTCATTGTCTGCTATTATTGCCCTTGGAATCCCAAACCTGGTGATGATGTTCTTCCATATGAAGTTTTTCACATTAATATCTCGAATCTTCGCAAGGGATTCAGCTTCTACCCACTTTGTAAAGTAATCAGTTGCTACCGGCAAAAACTTCCTTTGCCCAGTTGCTTGCGGCAATTGTTCAACAAGGTCCATGCCCCACTGGGCAAATGGCCAAGGGCTGGATACTGGGTTCAAATCTACTGTTGGTTGATGTATTAGAGGTGCAAACCTTTGACACTTCTCGCACTTTTTGACGTCGGCTTCAGCATCTCTCTGCATGTAGGGCTACTAGTACCCTTGAGTAATGGCTCTATAAGCAAGTGATCTGCCCCCAACATGGCTCCCATATACTTCTTCATGTATTTCATACAAGAAGTCTTCAACTTGGGAGGGATGTACACATCTCAAAATGGGACCAGTGAAGGATCTCCTATAGAGATGGCTATCTAATGTTAGGCTGAACTTGGCCGATTTCAATCGGATTATATGTGTCTCTTTTCGGTCATCTGGCAGATTGCCATCCCCAAGGAACATTATTATTGTATCCATCCAACTTGGTCCTATCTCCACACACATTGCTTCGTACTCTGTGATTAGTGGTTCCATACTTGGCCCTAACAAATAATTAACCATTATTGTCCTTGCCTCTCCTGATTTCATTGCACTATCTAAGTTAGCCAAGGCATTGGCATGACTGTTATCATCTCGGCTAACCTATTGTAGCCGACAATCTTGGAACAATGCTAGCAGTCTAACAACTTCCTTGACACAGGCTATCATTCTTTCATCTCGGGCTGCGTACTCGCTTGTTGCCTGATTCACAATAAGTTGGGAGTCACAGAAGACTACCACTTTGTCGGCTTCTATTGCTGCTGCTGCTAACTTCAACCCTGCAATTAGTGCCTCATACTCTGCTTCATTGTTTGAGGCCTTGAACCCCAAATGAATAGACTGTTCTAGCATTCGCCCATCTGGTGATACTAATGCTACCCTTGCCGCCGTTCCTTGACGGTTTGAGCTTCTATCAACAAATAGGCGGAAGGAGTCGCCGATGTAGATGTCGCAAGGTTTTGGTTTTTCTTTTTTCTTCTGTTTTTCTTGAGTGGGGTTTTTTGGCCCTAGCTGGGTTTCTTCCTACTCTCTTGGGCACCCTAAACCGCGCCTCACCGGAGCTCGACATGGGATGGCACCAGGTTTAAACTCGGCCACAAACTTAGCCTTTAATTACTGTCATGGGCCTAAATTCCAAGTCGTATTAGCCCAACACTGCCCATCTAGCTACCCTGCTTGTCAGATCTCCTTGCTGCAATAGTGGCTTCAAGGGATGCTCAGTCAACACCACAATTTTGTAGGCCTAGAAATAATGATTTAACTTTTTGGAAGCCATCACTAAGGCCAATGTCAATTTCTCCAAGGGTAAATACCTGGTCTCTGCACTTGCTAGGGTTTTACTTACATAGTATACAGCTCACTGTTCTCCATTTTCTTCTCTGATCACCACTGCACTCAGCGTGCTTTGAAACTGCCAAGTATAGGAACAATTCTTCTCCAGATACTGGATTTGACAGAACTGGGGCTGTAGTCAGGTATTTCTTCAAGTCAGCTAAGGCGACTTCACACTCTTCCATCCATAAAAAATCCGTAGCCTTCTTTAACAGATTAAAAAATAGTTTACATTTATCCGAACTTCTGCTTATAAACCTGTTTAGGGTTGTGGCCCTTCCAGTTAATATCTGCACTTGTTTTGCCGATGTCGGGCTCTTCAAGTCAATAATGGCCTTAATTTAATCTGGGCTTGCCTCAATGTCCCTTCTGGTGACCAAGTATCCTAGGAACTTACTAGACCCAACTCCAAATGCGCATTTCGAAGCATTGAGTCGGAGCCGATATGTTCTTAGGATATCGAAAACTACCTTCAAATCGGCTAGGTGATTCTCAGGTTCTTTGGTCTTCATGACCATGTCATCGATGTATACTTATACTGTTTTGCCAATCAGATATCTGAACATCTTGGTCACCAACGTCTGATAGGTTGCTCTTGTGTTTTTCAACCCGAAAGGAATCACTCTGTAGCAATACATCCCTTTTGGGGTAATAAATGCAGTCTTTCCATCATCTGGGGGATACATCGCTATCTAGTGGTATCCCCTGTAAGCATCCAAGAAGCTCATCATTCCATACCCTGAAGTGGCATCTACTAATTGATCATTCTTGGGCAGTGGGAAACTGTCTTTGGGATAAGCCTTATTCAGGCTGGTGAAGTCCACGTAGACCCTCTACTTCCCATTCTTCTTTTTCACAACTGTGTTTGACAACAAGTTGGGTAGTTTACCTCCCGAATGGCTCTGGCCTCCAATAATTTGCCCACTTCCTCTTCGACTACCTCCGCATGAACCAACGTCGGCCTCATTGCTCGCTAAATGACAGGTTTAGCTGACCTGTCTACATTTAGCCTATGGTAAGTGACCTCGGGATTAATGTTAGGCATCTCGTATGGTGTCCAGGCAAACACCTCTATGTTTGCTCGCAAGAATGACTCTAACTCCCTTTCCTCCTCCTAAGCTAAGCCTGAGTAGAGAAGGAAGAACCGCGCTTCATCCACTTATTGGACCAGAATTTTCATTAAGGCTTCCTCGCTTTTGCCGGCCGGCTCTTTGCCAACATCATCCAGGACCTCCATGTCCTTATTTTCAATTTCTACTGTTTCTACCTCTTGCACGTTGCAGGTGGATTTCATTGCTGTCATAGAGCAATTCTTTGCTTGCACCTGATCCCCTCTGACCTCCTCAATTCCGTGCTCCGTTGGTAACCGCAACAGCTGGTGCAATGTTGAGGGAACAACCCTTATTGCGTTCAACCATAGCCTCCCCAAGATAATATTGTAAGGGAAGAGGGTGTCAATTACTGTGAGCTCTATGCTTACCTTCTTGGTGCCCGCCTGCACCTCCAAATTTATTGCTCTTAAAGGCCATGTCGGCGTTCCATTAAACCCGACTATTGGGCTATTGGATTGCTCCAAATCATTTTGGTAAAGGCCGAGCTCCTTGTAACATCTGACATACATGAAGTCATAAGAATTGCCTTGGTTAATCAGGATACGCCTTACCTGGCATTCTTCAATCTTGAGGGTTACTACCAGAGCATCGTTATGTGGATGTTGCACCATGTCTAAGTCTACTTCAGCAAAGAACACCATTGGTCCCTGACACTCGTCTGTCATAGGCCTCTTTTGCTGGACCTAATACACATGCTGTAAGTGCTTCACATCCTAAGTCTCCCCACATATCTCGTTCTCATTGACCCTCGAGTGAATCACATTGATCACTCGAGGTCTGTCTGCTTGCTGTTATGGTGCTGATGGAGGTGGTGTTGTCGGTGCCTAGGGCAATCTTGTCTGCTCTTTCCTCGTTCTGGACTCATCTACTAGGTTCCTTAAGTGACCTTGCTTGACTAGATCTTCCAAATGCGCCTTTAGGGCTCTACAACCTTGCGTCAGGTGTCTATCTTCGTTGTGGTAAGCACAGTGCTTCCCTAGACTTCTCCCTATAAATTCGCCAGAGATCCTCTTTGGCGCACTGTAATACAGCTGGTTTCTGATCCTTTCTAGAACTTTATAAACTAGGATCCGGAACACAGTGGTGACTACCTGTGCAGCCCTTAGTCCTGTTTCTTGTCTAAACACCCCTATGTTGGGGTAGGGTTTCCCTGTCCTATTTTGTCAGGAGCTAGGGTTTTACTACGCACGCAGCGGTTTCAAACAACCTATAAACGGGTAAGCAACCTGTCCTAGTTTGGAATGGTCACTATGGATCCGAATATGCACTAGGTCGAATGGTCAAAAAGGGTGCCCCAGTAAAACTGGGGTTTGTGTTCCCATGCTGTCAGAGCCCAGAGCCGATCAGCCTTATGGTCATGCCTTGACAAGACAAGCCTCCGGCAAATCGTTCGGGAATGGCATATGGCAAACACGGTGTCCTAGGCGCACCAATGCAAATGCAATGCAAAGAAACACACAAGTGTAGTCAAAACCAGATATCATGAGTTCGAGTCAAGTTCTCTAACTCCCCAGCAGAGTCGCCAGAAACTGTAGACGTCCCCGAACGCATCCCGGGGAAAGGGTGCGAATCCCTCCCCGTTCTGGTTCGATATTGGGTCTACTACAGTTCGAAGGACTCAAATGTCACGGTTCTTAATCTTGAACCAAAGAGTCCAAATCCGGCAAATCGTTTTGAGAAAACAGATTTTTGAAAGAAGTGCCAAACATGGACTGCTTTGCCAGATACAGAGTCGCCACCTAAATGTTTTTTTTAATGGGAAATTTAGGAAACCCTGACTCGGTGCCAAAGGCCACGTGTCCGTCATCACCAAAGTTGCCTCGGCTCGGGAACTTGGGTACGATTGGGGAAGGTCACTTCGTGAGCACCCCCGCTCGCCCGGTCAAAGACCGGCCTCTACTAATCATGATATCTGATTTTGAAAACATTGTGTGTTCTTATTCCGGTTATTAGCCTAGATTTACTATGTGATGCGCACAGCATACAAGTATAGACTGAGTCGTCTGAATTGGAACAAAACATTTCATGTTTGTTTGTTTGAAAAATGGTTTGATGGTGCTACCCGCAGGTAGGCTAAGACGTGGATTTGCCACCCTCGGGTGGGCTTAGAAAACAATGGTTCTGCCACTATCTAGTGGGCTTAAAACGAACATTTGATGAATTGTTCCAATTCAAATAACCCAACCTTCACCCACAGGCATTCAAGGCAGTTATATCACATAAGCACATAGCCTCATGGCAAGCATGCTATTATGGCAGTCACTCACACGCATGCAAGGATGCTAAAGCAGAAAACTCACCGAGTACTCCAAGCCAAAAAAGAAGCTAATTAGAAATCATGCATGATCCTAAGTATACAGAAATGCCTAATGCAACACATGCAAAAATGCAAACTATAGCAGGCTCGGCTATTCTAAACATGGCATATGAGATGCAACAGCTATCAAGTATTCAATTTGGAATTGAAATACAAATGCAGTTTGTATGGTGCGTCGAGCCCGGTGCATGCAAAACAGATGAATGAATGCAAACATGCTATCATATTGTATGCTAATCAAAATATGCCCTATATCTAACCATCATAAGCGGGTAAATAAAAGGGAAGAAAGACGTGGGGTTGGAAGACATACATCACACTCACCCACACTTATTACAATTATTGCCCTCGCGCGGAGGGTCCGAATAAATAATACAGTCCGAAATAAAAGAATAATATAGTCCGAATAAATATAGAGATTCCTAATTAATTAACAGATTAACTAAGAAAAACTGTAAACTGGCATGCAAGCCAGGGGCTGCCTCGATTCTGATGAATGATATATGCTGGGCTGCCTTGCGCGGAAATCCACTGGGATGCCCCAATTAGCCTCTATTTGCACATTTCCTCGAAATGCGTGCCAGACTCTGAAAAGTTGCTGATTCTTCATTTTGCTGCAACAGAGAGCAGGAAAGGGGCATAGCAATGTATTTCACAAATATATGCATGCCTCGATCCTCGTGCCACCAATCACGCATATCGATGCATGATGGCCGAGGAGCCGAATTGCATAACTCAATATAGGATGAATGCATATGAATGCTACAACAAAACCTAACTCCATCATGGATAATCCGGAGTGTCGGTGACTTGGGAATTGGGACCCGTCCCGTCGCTCGGAGTACGAAACGTGCCTCATTTCCCGTGCCCGGGCTAACTCTTATCCCGAACACGATGCAATATGCATGATATGCATGAAATGTAGCTAATATGCAATCCTAACATACACAATGTCATGGAATGGCATACACGCTAAACGAGATAACACACAACCAAGCATACACAATGCTGCGGATGAAATGACATACGCAATGCAGCAATGGGCTTACACCAACATGAGAGAGTCTTAACCACACTCACACAGGAGGCCATGAGATGAAAAATGAAGTGCCTCGAAGTACGTGCACACGGGCACGCAAACCGAGGCAATGACATAAAGGCATGAAACGGCCTAAAATATGACATACAATGAGACCAAAATGAGGTGTCTCGAAATGCGTGTCCACGGACACGCAAATCGAGAAAATGGCATACGGAATGCAACAGGACTAAAATGAGATATGCGATGCAATATGGGCTTACACCAACATGAGAGAGCTTCAGCCACACTCACATAAGAGGCCGTGAGATGAAAATGAAGTGCCTCGAAAAGCGTGCACACGGGCACGCAAACCGAGGCAATGGCCCTAAGGCATGAAATGAGACTCCAAATGCAAATTGGACTTATACTAACATGAGAGAGCCTCAGCCATACTCACATAAGAGGCCGTGAGATGAAAATGAAGTGCCTCGAAAGGCGTGCACACGGGCACGCAAACCGAGGCAATGGCATACGGAATGCAATGAGACTAAAATGGCATACAGAATGCGAAATGGACTTACACTAACATGAGCGAGCCTCAGCCGCACTCACATAAGAGGCCGATGGATGAAAATGAAGTGCCTCGAAATGCGTGCACACGGGCACGCAAACTGAGGCAATGGCCCTAAGACATGAAATGGCATGGAATATGATATGTAAACATGCAAATAGAATTTCAGCACTGAAATGTGGGGGAAAACAGTCCCGAAACATGGCCAAAGTGCACCCGAAGCATGGAATGATCCCGAAATGCGATATTAGGTGCCCGAAATGGCCTATAGCTATGCAATGCATGCACAATATGGACATGGAATGAAAATACAGTAGCAAGGCAGCCCCAAGAAAAGCATTTTTCAGTCATAAAAAGGGCTAAACAGCAAGCACACATAGGATTAAGCAAGAATGCAAAAATGGCTCCCCAAGAGGGGTATTGAAGTAAGTGATATATGCAATGCCCAAATGGAAAAATACCCTTCTACAACACTGAAGAGGGACTAAAAATATGCACATTTACAGTAGATGACATCCCCCAAATCAGTATAAAAATATGCTAAAAATACCATGCAAGATTGAGGCCACAAGAGGATATAACATGAAGTAGGCCAAAAATTCATCCAACAAGAAAAGACCCTTAATGAAATATGTCCAGAGGGTCAAAATATGACTCATTCCAGTTCTGATGATGGCTGAAAACAGAGGCTAGATAAGCCTAAAAGAGCATGTAAAAATGAGGGCCAAAGAGGGGTAGAATGGTAGGTACCACATGGAGACCCCAAACGAGATTGATCCCTTCCACAATGTTGTAGAGGGACACAAAATAAGCTTACTCACAGTTCATAACAAACTCCAAAACAATTTACATATAGGCCAAACAAATCATGCAAATTTACGGTAAATAGGAGAGATTATGAAGTAAGTGCAAGATAGAGGACCCAAACAGGATTGAGCCCTTCTTCAATGTTGAAGAGGGGCTCAAAATAGGCCTACTTACAGTTTACATTATGCTTAAAAACAGACCACTCATAGGCTAGAAATTTCATGCAAAAAAAATGGCATATAAGATGATATTGAAGCAAGTGCCAAATGGAGGGCTCAAACAGGGTTGAGCCCTTAAACAAACATAAATATAAGCTCAAAAGAGTGACCCTTTCAGTTAGGGTCGGAGCCTAAAACAGTGAGAAAATAGGCTTAAGAAATGAAGCAAGAAAATGCTACAAAAGAGGGAAATGGAGACTTACCCTTGTAGACCTTTTCTTTTCTACCTCTTGGTTTGAGGAATGTTGCTTCTAAGCCTCTGAGAACCTCTCCTTGCTGCTGGAAATGGAGTGGTGATGGGGATGCTTGATAGTGATGAAGAAATGGCACCAAACTTGAAGAAAAATGACTTTGGAGCTTGGAAATGGAGAGAAATGGGAGGTGGAAGGTATAGCTCTCTCTCAAATGTGTCTAACAAATGTCTAACCTTGAGCCAAGAAGCCAAGCCTCTCCTTTATAGAGGAGAGGCATGAAAAATATCTAAGGTACCTCCCTAATCCTCCATACACGTGTATGGAGGATGGTCCAATTGGCAACCAGCTGGCACAGCTGGAATACACTGAGGGAGAGGAAAATGGCCGGCCAGCTTAAAGGGGCAAAAAGGTCATTTCACAAAAAGGGTGGCCGGCCAGCTACTTTTCAGGAGCTGTCGGGAAGAAGACTGGCCGGTGGGTGCTAGAGAAGTCCAAATGTGGCCATTCAAGTGTCCAAATTGAAGCCCCAGAAGTTATCTTTCCAAGGGCGCAAACCTTGCATCAAAATTCCTCCTGTGGAAAAAGTTATGCCAGTTTCCGTGAAGCCGCGCAGATTTTGGTTCAACCGGAGTGATGCCTTACTTCAATCAATCATATCTCCTCCGTCCGGAATTGAATTTAGGAGATTCTTGAGTGAAAAATGAAGCCCCGGGAGTGAGCTTTCCAACGATGGTGGCCTCATACTTTAATTCCTCTTGTGCAAAGAGTTACGCCCGTTTCGGTGAAACCGCGCAGACTTTTCTCCTTCCCAGATTCATGCTGAACCACTTTTGACCAAACAAAAGGTTGGTTGTCAAAACAATTGCTGGCCTCCCACCCTCGTACAAGCTTCCTAACCATGAAAATAAGGCCTCCACCAAAAATGAACCCAAACCGATGCGAAATGAAGGTTCGGGGGCCGAAACGCGTAGTTCGGGACCCCGAAAACTGACTGTTGGGTACCGGGAGTGGTGTTCAACCACGAAGTGGGTATCTAAGACCCCAGTGTCCCTTGAAAGGGAGTAAATAAGATGCATGCCAAAAACCGGAGGAATCGGAGATGGTTAGACGGTCCCGAACCGAGGTACACGGCCTGACGGCTCCGAAAACCGGGAACCGGGCTCCGAAATGGGCAAAATGGCCTACGGGCACGAAACGTGGCCCACGGCCACTGGGAGATAGTCTACGGGACCTCTCCCTCCCCTCAGGAAAGAAAACAGAGAAAACCGAGTCTGGTTCGCAAACCGAGGCAAGGCACAGAAGAGGGTTCGGAAGTCCGGAGGCAGGGCGCACGGCCGCGACTCTGAGACTTCTGAACGAGCACAATATGCAACATCACCGAGCGCTCAATCGGTGACGTCTGAGTCTTAAGGTCGGTCAAAAATGGGGTGTCTACACTAACACCAATCTAATTTAATAATTAATGAATATACTAGCCACGGACTTTAATTAAAGGATGAGGCTTTCCTCCAGTCCTTCATCAGACTAAAGGGTACTGTTGGGCTCGTGGGGGCCCACTACGGGTCTTGTTTTAATAATTCGAACTGATCAATATGTAGAACTCGTCGAGTACTATATGCTTGTAAAAAATCACATTGATCGGATATCGATAGCTATGTGATCAAATCAGTTTTGTATGAAAAAATGAATAGTGAAAAATAAACGGCTAACAAAAATCTGATTTAATCACATAACTATCGATATCCGATCAACGTGATTTTTTATAGACATATATTACTCGACGAGTTCTACACATTCGACGGTTCGAATTATCAAAACGAGACTCATGGTGAGTTTCCACGGGTCTAGCAGTACCCTCTAGTAGGGACTGGAGAGAAGCCTCATCCTTAATTAAAAAGGGCAAAGATTAAAGTACATGACAACTAAACAACATTCTCACTTCTACAAGAAAATTTGTCTCCCTATTGAAAGATTGGTTTTTTTTTTTTTTTTTTTTTTTTTTAAACTCGGTGTATTGCTTGGCATCTACTTTCTCTCTCTATCTAGTAAATTTTTTATACATGACACTATAGATTATTTGTATATGATCTTTTAATCCCAACTATAGAAAACGTTATGCATGAGAGTAAGTTTTGACATATTGATAAAATTTGTTCAGTATGACTCGAACATTATGAGTTCAATTTACAAAGATAGTCTCTTTTTAAGACTAAATATATCTCATTCTTCTCAAATTTCATATCAACAAGAATCTATGAGATACCAATGCATCAACTACTTCTCAAAAAATTTAATTAAAAGTTGAATTGCTCATTCGACATTGATGTTTGACCAAGAAATAATATAGCATAGGAATAACTAAGATGTAAGAAAAGACGAGGGCAAAAATATTGTAGAGTTCCAACTCCGCACAATAAAAAATTGTGTTATCCATAAATTTGGATATGAGGACAAATTTGAACTCTTAGACAAGAACATTACCAAAGTTTGCAAACAAGGTTTAGTGGAAGATACCTATGTCCACCAAATAATGTCCTGTAGGTCTGCTAAACCAAGAGATTCTTTTTTGGCATGACCCTTTAGGCTGCTGTATTTGGATTAATTATGATTTTGTAAAAGATTTGTGAAAGGAAAAGAAAAAGAAGGAAAAAAAAAAAAAAAAACTTATATTTCATTCATTTTTACTCTCCATCCACAAATTCATACTTAAATTCTTAGTCAAAATACAATCTTATACTGTGAATGCCTTGAAACAAAAAAAAAAAAAAAAATGGTGAAAATGCTAATATAACCTTAGTGTTGAAAATTATATTTAAAAAAATGTATTAAAATCTGTAAAAAATATATAAAAATATGTAAACTTATTTTGAAATATGTAAAAAATGTATTGAAATTATAAATATTTTAATATTTTTTAATTCTTAAAGACAATTTTAAAACTATCATTATTAAGACCCAATATAAATGGTTCATTTGTGTCATGGCTTTATGGAGACAAAGATGCCAAAGATGGTGACCTCAGTTTCCCCAAAATGAAAGGTGATGAGTCATATGGATGTCTTCAAAATATAGACCTTATCTCATTTCCTTGTACAATGGGAAACCTAACCATTTCAAACCACTAAAAGAGATGATAATGACAAATCTAAGGATAAAGCACCATAGAAAAAAAAATGACTATAATAGCACATTAACAAGTCATCACCCTCCAATCCTTCATTTATGACCATATTATATACATTTATTTATTTACTTATTTATCACCATCAAGTCCCTTCAATATAATAACATTTCATTGTACCCCTTGGTTATTGTGTGTATATATATGCTCCCTCAAATTAAGCCTGCTGGAATTCACATAGTTACAAAAGTCATTGTTGCTAAGACTTAAGATATTCTCATCTTCTTCCTTTATCTTTGTTCTTGTTCTTCTTTGTTGGTTGGATTTGAACATGACAATGGGTGGATTTGAGCAAATTTATGAAGATAAAGCCTCCAAGAAAGATGATGGTAATGATGCACAACATGATCAAGGGTTGATTATGGAAGGTGAGAATGATAGAAGAGACTCTGAATCCTCCATTGGAGATTCAACTAGTTCTAGTACTGTATCATCATCTTCTTCAGCAGATCTGATAGATGATGCAACCTCTTCAACATCTTCTTCATCACCTTCATATGGTCCTTTGTATGAATTGTCAGAGCTCATGGACCAACTCCCCATAAAGTGAGTGATCAATACTATAATCTATCTATACAAACACACAGATATGTGTATATATATATACTAGATGTGGTGGCACACACGATAGATATGCATAGGATGGTTTCCTTCCGGCGAATAAAGTTGTGAAGGTCCAATTGAATTAAAAAAAAATGAAAGAATTTTTAATCTAAAAACTGAAACAGTTTTTCAATTGTGTAGAACTTGTAGTTGATGCAAAATTTTAGTTTCAAGTTTGCCCCAAAATTTGTGAAACTATTATTTGTAGGACAAATTGTTAGCAAAAATAGTGTGACGGAGTTTACACTAACTTGCGTAACATAATATTATATATATATATTGATCAGTGACATAGATTTTAAACTTTAGAAACATCTTCACACGCTAGATAAAACTGCATATATCTAATTTTTTCTACATCCTCAATTAATAGCAAACAAGGAGGGCACATAAGGGGTCATAAACTTTCAAAAAATCTAATTACCACGTAGCATTTTAAGTATTTATTTATAATAAAAAAAATTGTATTTTAGACCCTTAAAAATCTATGTAATTTTTTTTTTGATCGGCAAAGAAAAATTTCATTTAACAGCATGAAATTAAAAGTACAGGAAGATAAGACGCATCGAGAGAGATTCGGTAGTATAAAAATACCCCTACTACTGCTACTCGCGACCATACAACCAACCCCTAAGCCTCTCGATTTTTTTAAATAAAGTTAAGAAGAACTTAACTATAAACTAAAATACATGAGTCCCCACAAAAGCAAACCACCAAAACACCCAAACCAAACAAGACTAACTAAACCAAAAAAAACCCAACCAGCAACCCAAAATTAAAAACCTAACAACACTCCTAAAGCTGCTGCCTACCAATCATCACCCTACACCTACTCTGCAACCCAGCCACGCCTAGCACCTAAGCTGCTCCAACACCCACCTGCAGCACTCCACCGCCAAGCCCACCTGCTACAACTCCATGGCTGGACATCTCATGGCTGGACAACACCTCTGCTGCCACAATGCCGAAGCTCCATTCCTGACACAAACTAATACAAACTCGTTACAAGCTCCCCCACAGCACTCCTTGCAAGCTCCCCTTCAGGACCCCAACTCTGCTGCAACACCCAAACACCTGCTACAACTCCATGGCTGTACATCTCAAGGCTGGACAACACCTCTGCTGCCGCAATGCCGAAGCTCCATTCCTGACAAAAAACTAATACAAACTCGAAGCAAGCTCCCAAAACACCCACCACCCAACTCTGCTGCAACACCCAAAACACCCACCACCCACACCGGCCGAGACGACCCCAAAGCCTCCACACCCGTGAACACACCTACAGAACTCCACCCAAAGCCAACAGGACAACTGCCAAACTCCCCACACCCACCGAACAACCGATCACCCACTGGGATCCCTCCAAACAAACGGAAGAATTACACCCCTCAAACTCTCACGAGGAAGAGCGCTCGAATGAAAACCGGAAAGAGCTGAAAACGCCTACGAACCGGAAAGCACCCCTCAAGCTCCACTCGCCAAAAGCGCACGAATGCAAAACCTGGACTCCCCTGATGAAACAGCTAAACCGGCAAGGTTGAAACACAAGAAGACACCCAAAAGCAAGCCAGAGCAGCCCCTGAAAACAGCAAAAAAAAACACACCTGGGTGGGAAATGGAAGACTCAAGTTTATTGAAAGAGAAAGCTAACAAGACAGCTGCCAAAACGAGTTCAGCCAGCCGACCGCCATCGCCAAAGGCGGCGGCCGGCCAGCCCAAAGAAGAGGCCGGGGGAAGGAGGTTTTTTTTTTAGAGAGAGAAGTTAGAGAGAAGGGAGAGGATTTTCCCCCTAACCTGAATTTAAAAAAAAATCTATGTAATTTTAATTTTACTTTAGCTTCTTCTTTGCAAAATATATGGGTCAATGACGGGAATCCAATTCACCTCCCATACTCCTTGTTTTGTCTTCTTGAATTTTATTAGTTCATTGCTCATCTAGACAAACTATGAACCAATAAAATTGACAAGGACATAGAATGGAGCGTGAGAGGGGATAAGCGATCATGATTTGCTGCGCAATGACAAGTCTTATGCACTGAATTATCCTTTTATATATATTTATTGTATCTACATGTATGTGTAGGAGGGGTCTTTCAAAGTATTATCAAGGTAAGTCTCAAACTTTTGGATCCTTGGCTTGTGTGGAGAGCCTTGAAGATCTTGCAAAGAAAGGAAGACAATCATGCAGTAGGAGGAAACTGAAGTCATGCAAAAGCTATGGAGGAGGGGCAGACAATCATAGTACATATAGTCCCAAAGCTACCATATCAAAGAAGACTTCAAGTTCAAGGTTGTCTCTTCTATCTTCACTAGGTACCAGAGGTACTTTGTTCAGCAGCTGTAAACATCCCATATTCATTCCTGTACAGAAGAACCTCTAATGTAATGTGCAAACTTCTTGTAATTTACTTTGATTGGCTTTTGTTGTTCTCATCATTTGTCTGAAATATATTTGGTGAAATAAGTCCTTCACTATTTCAATTATCTTTGGATGCAAATGCAGTTGTATTATAGACATTTTGGTTCTGTTTGTTTGCCTTGAGTTTTAAAAAATAAAATAAAATAAAAAACTTAACCCTTTTTTTTAGCAATTACTGAACTCATCACTTCTTCTTTTTTTTTCAAATTATAAAAAAATAATTTCCAAACTCCACTTCTTTGTCAATCGATTACTGATTATTTATAAATATAAAAAGAATTACATCCATAATCATAATCCAACAATTATAGAAATCCAACTTAACAAAGAGTCTCTATAATAGGAAAGAAATAAATAATAAAACAAAAAAGTGCAACAACTAACTCAACAAAGAACCCTATATAATACAAGAAAAATTATCAATTTGGTTTTTGATAAAAATTGACCCCTTGATCACCAATTGAATAGGTATTGTTAGGCTCGGCGAACCCACCTCAAAGCCTAGATAATTTAAATAGTTTATCTTAAAGGGTTCAATAAACAAATTATTTAAATAAAAAAATAAAATTGATCAGACATGAGTAGTTCTATATGAACTAATCACTTTTGTCTTAAAAAAGTAGACGTCAAGTATGATTTTAAGAATAATGAATCATTTATTTTTCTTAAGATAAATGCTATCTAATCATACAACTATTGATATCCAATTATCTTGATTTTTGAATGCTCTATTCAATAGACCTTATTAAATGAACTGTGCAAATGACCAAAATAGAATCTGAAATGAGCCCATTCAAACCCAACAACACATCTCAAGTTAGATGCACAAATGGAAAGAATCCGTTCCCAATTAAAAAGAGTATGCATGCATCCAACAAACTACTTTCTTTAGGATATATTTGAATCATAAATTTTTTAATCAAAAGATAAAAAGAAAATGAAGTAAAAAATGTTAAATTATTTCTTTAATTTATTTTTATTTTTTATTAAATATTAAAAATAGCATTAAGATTGCAGCAGCATCTTTCAGAGCATCATGAAAAAAGACAAGTAATAAATCCAAATTTAGGTATATATATTTGTTAGTGCCATTTTCTTGACCAATATAACAGACATTTTCGAAATTATTCAAACAACAAATTAACAAAACATTGTTTTCAAGCCCAAGGAGAAAGCAACCTTCCCCAAATAAAAAATTGTTCCAACTGGAACAAGAATCCGAACCTGTTTACTTTGCTCATATCGCTTAATAATATATTATATACAAATCGGCAATTACAAATCTCTTAATATTAGTTTGAATTATGAATTTAAATAGAAATTTAAATATAAAATTAAAAAAAAATTTTAACTTACATTCCATTCACATTTGGTTGACCTTTTTCTTTTATTTTTTCAAATCTTTACCCAAATCCATAATCTAAACACAATCTAAATTTGGCAATTAAAAGGGTAATTGAGGAACAAAAAAGCCGTGACAAAACTATTCATACCAAGAGCTATATATGCTTACCAATAGGAAAACGTTTTAAAATATTCTCAATACAAGGCGTATAGAACCTTCATTTGTATTCCCAAACTATAAATGTCAAAAAAAAAAAACTTCTAAGAGTTTGCTCCATGAATTTCTATCTAAAAATGTCAAATCTTGTACACAGGTACAATACCGAGTAGATGAAAGCATTTTCGCATGACCACTGCAGTCGCTTCACACAGCAAGAGCTTGCTTGTCTCCTCTGCTGACCCAACAACCTGTACAATTTTAACAATCATGCAGTTGATTCAAAAGTATGCTGTTAATAGTGTGTAAACCAAAAACATCTTCAATTACAAGATAATAGTGCATCATTTCATCCATCTCAAAAAACCCGAGCAAGAACCCATATATCTACCTCAAACTTAAACAAGCCAAAAAAAAAAGTGGCTTTTATAGAAACTAAAAAGTATGCACACTCAGATGAGTGTGCTTAAAATCGAGAATTACAGATTGGCCGTAGCAGAAAGACCCATGAGTGAGTTTGAATTCATTCGGCAATTACAAAAAGATAATTTAGGAATAAGAAAAGTTGTGATAAAAGCATTCATACAAAACCCTATACAATTTATATAATAGTATAGCATAGATCACCCCGTGGTGGTGTCAAATTCTTGCATAGATAAACCTAACAAATTCAAAATTAAAAGAGAGGCCCTGTTTTATGACTTCTAACTAGGGCTGCAAACGAATCGAATCGAGCCGAGCCGAGCTTTGCTAAGCTCGAGCTCGAGCTCGGCTCGTTTATTTATCGAGCTCGAGCTCGGCCTCGGCTCGTTTACTTATCGAGTTTGTTTATTGAGCTCAAGCTCGGCTCGATAAGGAAACTAGGTTCAAGCTCGCTCGGCTCGTTAATTTTAATGAAACTCGAGCTCAGCTCGGCTCGGCTCGATAATTTTCTTTTAATATTATTTATATTATTTAAATATAAATATTTAAATAAAAAATATTATTTATATTATTTAATATATAAAAAATTTATTTACATATATTTATATATTATTTAATATATAAATAATATATTTATCATATAATTAAAATAAAGATAAACGAGCCGAGCTTATGCGAGCTCGAGCTCGACTCATTTACTAAACGAGCCTAATATTCGAGCTCGAACTCAGCTCATTTACTAAATGAGCCGAGCCTGTTCATGAACAGTTCGGTTCATTTGCAGCCTTACTTTTAACCCTACAGAAAGGGAGAGAGAGAAATAAATAGATATACTATTTAATATATCACTAGTTCTAGATTCAAAGAAAGAATTCTATCCCTATTGGTATTGATTTGATGTTATTTAAAAGATTCTCATACTCTGCATTATCACAACAAATGAAAAAGATTAATCTAAATCTCATACCGAACAATTGAATAAAATTTTGTGAAGTATTCAGATAAAATTTTTTTTTTTTTTTTTTTTTGGGGGGGGAGATAAATAAGCAAACCTTATTGAAAAAGTATGAAGATGATGTAAAGAATACAAAATTAATTTAAAGACTAGCCAGCAAAACACATATCCAAGAGTAAAGCAAAACAGCTAAACACGAATATATCAAAACAACTACTGAATCAAGTCCTCTACGAAGTCTACAAAAGTCAGCACATCCGGGTCAACTGATAACAATACCCAACTACGCAGCACAGTACCATGCCACTGAACGCATCTCTCATAAATTGTACAAGTATTCGCACAACACATTTGGCAAGAGATTGGTGCAAGTTTCCTCTACAATCTGAAACGTTAAAGTGAAATAGTATTAGCTTCTATCATATCTAGGAGCACCGTCAGTAATGGGCACACAGACAAGAAACCTACAAGGAACAGTATTTTCCTAAATGCGTCTGTTACCTCAGCAAACTGGAGCAAATGAAGCCCTAACACATGCTCATCTGGATGGCCCAAAACTATCGTCCCCGTCTCTCTCAAACAAACATATATGAGAAACCAGGGGTAAAGAGAGAAAGAGGGTTCAAACAGGAGGGGCGGTTGAATGCAACAAAACATCAACAGTGACTGTCACTGGCCCATTGGTACAGAACTGCCAAAAGCCAAGTTTAGTTGCAAGCTCAACATAATAAAGGTAGAGTGGGAGCGTAGCAAATAGGCCTAAATTAAGGTTGTGTTTGAATCTTGGATTTGAATAGTGGCTTGTGAAGTGAACGGGAAAGGAAAGGGAAAAGTGAATGAAACAATTCCTTCACTTTTCCATTTCTTTTTCCTTTCTCTACAAACCCCTCCTCAAATTCAAGAACCAACCACAGCTTAAGGGTACCAAAACTAGTAAAATGTTCATTTGATCAAACAAGTGTGGCACAAGAACAAAATAGCTTAAAATCATTTTATACAAAGATGTACAAAAAACATTAAGGCATAAAAAAACCTTCAATTGGCAAAAAGATTC
Organism: Camellia granthamiana; assembly: GCA_036172215.1. Taxonomy (NCBI): domain Eukaryota; kingdom Viridiplantae; phylum Streptophyta; class Magnoliopsida; order Ericales; family Theaceae; genus Camellia; species Camellia granthamiana. The sequence goes on along the minus strand of CM069904.1, from coordinate 136,584,153 downwards.
TAAAACTTCGGTTTCTCTACATAGTTCTCGTGCAGCTATGCTAGTTGAAAAAGGAAAATTTAAAATAGTACAAAAAGGCCACACAGGAGAGTAGCCAGAAGATAAGTGAAGATGGATCAAAATTGAAAAATGGCTTAATGTTGAAGTAAAATTTCTTGCATGTTCCTTTTTCGCTTTTATTTTTTATTTTCATGGAAAATGTCATCAAAAAAATAGTATAGCATTTGCATTCCACTTTTTGTCATCAGCAGCTTATAATTTAAAGAAATCATTATTAAATGACATTGATCTCGCACACGAAGCCAAAAAAAAAAAAAAAAAAAAAAAAAAAGGATTTCTGGGAAGAAAAAAAAAAGGGGCGATTATGACTATTACTATCATAATAAAATTCCAATTCAGACAATTTCTCGAAATCATATTCTTTTTTTTTTAGGTACTTCAGAAATGTTCAAGAAAACAAGGAAATACAATAAAACAAGTTGGATTCAAGGTTACACATTTAAGGTTACAGCTAAATCCTCAAAATATCCAGGATTAGAGCAATAAGTCGGATTTAAGCTTTAGCAACATTGAAAATATGACCAACTTTAGCAACGTTGAAAATATGACCAAGTATAGAACAAATCATACTTTTTTCAACTCCACTGTGTCTTTACCAGATTTCCTGATGATAGAACAAATTCTAGCATGTGCACACAACAAATAGACTGCTGTGTTTCCCTGATTATCAAAGAAGTTGAACAAGTAAGAAATGAATGCAATGGCGACAATAACAGTGCCTCTGTAATGCCTTTGAATTTGGTAAAACGCACTCTATCATTAAGCATCTGATCAAAATTAAATGTGTAATTGGTCAATCTGTTATTCTTCAGGTCAGCATACCTGCCAAGCCAAACTAAAAGTTAAAAAGACAGGTAATATCACACGGATCTAAATATATCACAATATTTGACTCAATTCGTGTTTCTAACATGATCATTTAATATCACCCAAAAATATAGGCTCCTTCCTTCTCCAAACCACATTGAACTATTTAAGTGTTAGCAAAGGATCTAACGAGACCTTAACAGAAGAATGCATATAGATATCACACAAATAACAACACCAGCCAAAATAATAATTACACAGTTACCATCATCAAGTAAATTTTGTACGAGTATAAAGGATCTTTCTTAACCCCATAACCAACAGCCTCAGCAGTTTGCACTAGCTCGTCCTCTGTCCATTCATCAGCTTTACTTGATCAAGATTCAAATAAATCACGCGTCAAAACTTCAGATATTTTAAGTTATCCGGTTACAATATTGCTTGTTGAATAAAAAATGCAGCATCAAATCCTACAGAACTACAATGAGGTGATGCATCTGTAGTTAATCTATCAAAAATATGAGATACTATGTCATATATGAGTTCACAGATAAAATAAACAGACAGAAAGCTATTTTGCAGGTAAGTAAACAATTAAAGTGTAGATCATTCATTACTATAACTCGTTCGACCAAAAAAAAAAAAAAAAAATTCATTACTATAGCTCGTTCGACAAGAACTGCTTTATAGCCACTCTTAGCCTCATCAAGTAAATCAACTAATCAAACCACTTCAGTACTGTGAGTTCAAAATCATTTCCCATCTTCTCCGAGAACAAGACCAAAGCGCACATGGCTAGCTTTAGGGTACATATTATCATTAATTGGATGCCAACCAGCATGTTTTGCAGCCTGAATGAGGAACAGAAGGGGGGAAAAGAAAGGAAGGCCATCAAACTCATGGAGGTACATTACCCCGTCTCTACAAAGCACACAAAGTTATGAAGCAAAAGACATGACACTTGATACTTACAGTGAAAAACATTTCAAGGTGCTTTCGCTGGCCCACATTAGTAACATATATATATATTGAAAAATAATCAAACTTTATTAAAAAAGTATCAAGATGATGCAAAGAACACAAAAATACACCCCATAAAGGGATGAAGCAAGATTAACTAATTAAATTCTCCACAAAATCTACAAAAGCGACCGAACTCGTAACCCAACTATGCAATACCATCAACAACCTACTCTCTAACCATGAAACTGAATGACACACATCCTGAAATACTCGCCTATTCATCTCCAACCACACCAACCAAAGCAAACAATGAGAAGTAAGAACCCATGCCTTCTAACGCCTCTTTCCCACCCTAGCTCCACCCCAAATTTGTAACACACCTAGCATAGATCCCGATTGCACCCACACTAAACCAAACAACGCAACGATGAAACTCCAAAGTCAATACGCAACCGAGCAATGAAGAAGCAAATGATCCACTGTTTCCACATCCCTATAGCACATGCAACACTAGTTAATCAAAACATGCCTCCACCGGATTAAATTATCAATAGTTAGAATATGTCCCAGAGCAACTATCCAAACAAAAAAAACAACCTTAGACAGTGACCCCGTCACCCAAACGCTCTTCCATGGAAACACACTAGCATTATCTTCCAAAAGTTCGCTATAAAAAGAAGATACCAAAAAAACCCTTTAGACCTCGAACACTCCCACACCAACGAATCCTTCCCCTCCCCCCCATCTCTTACACTGTACAAAAGCCCCAGAAGGTCCACCAATTGATCTAACTCCCAATTTTGCACATCCCAACGAAGATGAACATTCCAAACAACCGACTGCCCTTGCCTAACTCTGACTGAAGCCACCACTTCTTCCCCATCGGCAGCAATAATATAAATCAAAGGGAACAGTCTCGCCAAAGACACCTCACTACACCACCAATCTTGCCAAAAACGAGTCCTATCCCCCCTCCCCACTTTAATCCGAGTCCTATCCCAAAACTCTTTCCACCCCAACCAAATGCCCTTCCACAAGCCTCGGCCATGAGAATGAACCACCCCCTTCGAACACCCCCCTATCCATCCCATACTTAGCCACCACCACCCTCCTCCACAACCGCTCCCTCTCCTCCATAAAACGCCACAACCATTTCCCCAGAAGAGCCCAGTTAAACACCACCAACCTCCTAACACCCAAGCCTCCTCTTTCATTTGGAATACAAACCCTCTCCAATGCCACCAAATGATAGTGAAAACCCTCCATTCCACCACCCCACAAAAAGTCCTGCTGTAACTTCTCTAATCGCCTAGCAACCGACATAGGTATCGCATGTAATGATATAAAATACGTCGGAATACTAGAAAGAACACTCTTGATCAATGTAATCCGCCCACCCTTAGATAGGTATTGCCGCTTCCACCCTGCCCATCTCCACTGCACTCCCCATCCTACACCCTCTTCGCCTTAAAGGCAGCCCCCAACGGAAGTCCTAAATAAGAAACCGATAACTCAGCCACCTCGCATCCCAAGATAGCTGCCAGACAGGAATCAATTCTGACTTTGCCAAATTAACATGAAGCCCAGACACCGCCTCAAAACACAATAACACACATCGTAAATGACCAATTTGAGCCGCATCTGCATTACAAAAAATGAGCGCATCATTAGCATAAAAGAGATGAGAAACCATTAGAGGAGGAGACCCCGTCCCCACCTCAAAACCTGACAACAAGCCCCCTTGAACCGCTCTGGATAACAACTGACTAAAGTCCTCCATTACCAAAATAAATAATAATGGAGACAAAGGATCTCCCTGCTGCAAGCCTCTCCATGTGGAAAAGAAATCTGCCGGCGCCCCATTAACTAAGACTGACATCTGCACAGTGGAAATGCAAAACTGAACCCATCGTCGCCATCTCTTCGCAAAGGCCATTCTTTGTAGCACATACAACAGAAACCTCCAATTCACATTATCATAGGCCTTTTCAATATCCAACTTAAAAATTATGCCCTCTTTCCCTTGCCGAACTCGTGAATCCACATATTCATTCACTTTTATAAAATGCTTTTTTTATTATAATGTTTCAAAATTTACAATATGTCCAAAATTCACTGTAAAAGAATCATCATCTAAAATATTAAATGCTGCCACAAACCCATCACTTTTTTTTCTTTACTTTCAATTTTTTTCCTCATTGAAATTAGAGTATAAGATATTAGCTATGTTGAATTAAGAAATTTCTTTGAGTTGGGTATTAAAAAGAATAAGCTATGATAATTACACTTAGGAGCCTCCAGTACTATAGGATCCACAGCCACAACAAGTTTAAACAACTATCTATCATTGTGTACTGGTAGTTAGAATGAAAAGATCAATTAAATACCTTTTCCTCTAACTTAATTCCTAGGCGCTGATAAACCGTTTCATATCCCCTTCAACTGACTTCACAGATTTGTGCCCATGTCTTGCAATACTTTTCTTCCCCACCCTGTGACATAAGTTATGCCATAGGGGAAAAAAAAAAATACAAAAGCAAATCATGAGACATAATAAAACCTCCAGGAGAGAGAATCGTTTATCAAATGGGAAAGTAGAATTTGAAGTTTTTATGTTCTTCTACAAGTGAGTGAGAAATTTAATTATTACTAGAGTCAATCTCACAAGTCCTTGAGCCATAAAAGTAAGTGAATAGACTGACCACTGCCTGTTGTGCCCTCTCTTTTTTTTTTTTTTTTTTTTTTTTTTTTTTTTTTTTTTTTTTTTGATCAGCGAAAAGAAATCTTTATTGATGAAACAAACACAGTATGAAATGTTACATCAATAAAGAGGAGCTTGGAGCTAGACAGAAGCTCCAAGCGCCAGTTGGTGAGGAACCAACACCAAAAAGCAAGATAAAAGACAAACTAAGGCCTATGAATTGACTAACCAGCATCATACAACCCAGCAACAGGACATCACAATCCATAATGCAGACCACACAACAACATGAAGGACCACACAACAACAAAGCAAAACAGTATTACCCCTAGCAGCAAAACAGCATCCCATCTGGGTAATGCACCAATCCAGCCCAATATATCCCTCAGATCCCACCAACATAACACAGCACACCACAGATCAGTACACCATACCAACACACCCCCCCAAGCACTCCCTCACTTGCCTGAGATTAAACACAAAATCCTGAACTGAAAAATTAAACTCGCTGAAAGCATGCTTTAACCAAAATGCAACCCTATATTTAATTAAATCACAAAGGTCCGCCAGATTTGGAATGGTTTTTCTGAATACACACTCATTCCTGCACTTCCACACAGACCACATCACTGCCAATGGAATCACCCTCCATATCTTCCTTTCCTTCTTCTTTAACTTCTCCCCTGCCCACCACAACAATAAACACTCCACGGATCCTGGAATAGCAGCTTGAGTATCCCACCAAACCAACATTTCAGCCCAAACCCTCCACACAAAAGGACACCAAATTAAAACATGAGTCACCGATTCAGTGTCACTACCACAAAACACACAAGCACTAGAATCACTAGAGTTGATCACTGTCAAATCTTCTCTTTGATCCTTATAAAAAGCCTGACAAAGTAGTATTAAAGTTAGAAAAATAATAATCATTTGAATTGAATTTCATGATTTGTATTTAAAGGGGGGGAAGTTTGAATCCTGCTAATTAGTTGTCCATGGCATAGATGTAAAAGCAAATGGGAATGGAAAAAACTCACACCCAAGAAGACATGATTATAATAAGGAAATGTAATTCTTGGAACTCTATCGCTGATATTACCTTATGCTTCACTAGACAACTTTAAAAAGAAAAAAACTAAATGGAGAAGTAATGAGGTGGACTTTCCAGCTAAAATAGTAATCTTCGCCTCCCTAGAAGCCTGTGAGGCCATGTTTGTACTCAAAGTGAGCATATAGAACAACATGGACCCATCAGTTAAACCTAATTTCAATAACATTTTTCTCTACCTGAAACAGTATATCAATGCTTAACAAAAGAAGATTTGAACAGCTTTATCATTAGAGATGGAATATACTTATATCTTAACTTGGAAAAATAATAATTGCCTGATACAAAGACTTCAGTCATGTCTGTCAAAGCAGCACATGCAACTAGTAACTTACTGTTTGCCAATATTTGAAAGGGACATTGTTACATGCAAGTGACATGAAATATTTTTCCATCTTTATTAGTCCAGGAAACCCATATGATTTCCAAAGTTTTGCTCACTTACCTCACGATCTCCAATAGCTTGATCAGTCGCAACTTCCAAGTTCGGAAACTTTTCAAAAAGATATTCAATTAGTGTACCAAACTGTAAAGCATACATACCATCTTTAGTTTCCACAACATAATAGGGAAACAAAAATTCTAGGTAGACTCCTTCATACTTATAACAATGAATGATCATAAAAATAATAAATAAATAAATTTCTCAATTTCTAGATAACCACCAAAAATCTACACTTAGTTTAGTCCTCATTGATGGGGGTCTAGGAGGGGTAGATCGGGTAAAGACTTGACTTTTGGCATAATAACTTCTAAATCAATCATTAAAAGAACTAGAAAGTACAAAATTGGTTCACTAAGTCTCTGTTTGGGAAGAGGCTTTTTGGGCTTTTTTGGCTAAAATAACCACAAAAGACAAAATAGGCTATTTTAGCCACAACAAACAAAACATCATATTCAATCCATATTCATTATACTCTTCTCTCACAAAAAAAGTCAAAAAAGCCAAAAAGCCAAAAAGCTCTTTCCAAACCAAGCTTTTTAGCCAAGGCTAAAATAGCCAAAAAACCAAAAAACCAACCCACTTTCCAAACGAAGTCTAAGAGATACAAGACAGGTCTGTTGGAGTTCCATCTTACACCACATATGAGGATGTGAAAGCTGGCCGCAAAACATAAAACTACTATTATTCATCAAAAAAATATTTTGGTCTAAAAAAGGCACCATGAATAGAGCCTAAGGCAGTAGTAATAACTTAATAAATTATTGGTGGATCGCATGATATACATTGTTGGATTCATTTTATAACAAATTTAAGCTTTTTAGACAATTGGTGATTTAACATGGTATGAGAGTTGAAAGAGATCCTAGGTTCAAATCTCCCCTGTAGGGAAGTGGTTTGGAAATACTCTTCAGATCCTGAGGGACGCTCGCGATCCTCAGATTGTCACCTAAAAAGAAATGAACACTCCGGTCGGGAGTGCTGGAATTAGCACTCCGACGGACAAGTTAGTCTCTACTCTCTCTCTGGATTACTTGTATTTTAAGTTAAGTATATTGATTCTCACATACCTCTTTTTGGCTGATGTTCTTCTATTTATATTTTTTCTTTCTTGGGCCTCAGGATTGGGCCTACTTTCAATTCACCATTCGGCTTCTTTTGTAGCAAACCGCTTTTCACTCGGCCTCTTGCTCAACCGGCTATTTGGCCGAATAGGTAAGATTTGAACGTGCGAGACGGGGCCGAGTGCTATATATATTTCGACTCTCCAAGTTCAACTATTCGGCCTCTTTACGACTCCCAATATTCGGCCCCCACAATTGCCCCCCAAACACTCCATTAACGACAGTTGGTTGGAGTGTTTGGTTTCAAACTCGAAAAGTCAGAGCCGAAATTCGGCGGCTGACCTCATTCCAACGCAGATGTCTAAGCACACGCTTCTCGGTTATCATTTCAACTTCCCGCCCCTTCGTACACTTCTATTTATTGTGATTCAAAATTTCGACGTCTTTTCAAATACATACACATTTTTAGGTGCTCGTCGCTGGACTGCCTTCCAAATTACCTTTGCAACTTCCTTTCCTTCACTATCCTCTTCGTCTCTTGTAAGTTCTCTCCCTCTCTGCTTTGAATCCTTTTTCCTGGTTTGTTTTTGGTTTAGCATATTCCTATAGGCTGAAGGAAATGGCAAAACATTTGAAAGATCTCCTCTCCTCGGATCGAATTTCTGGTTTCGGACGCCATTTTTCCGTTCCTGATGACGTCCGTCTGTCACGACGGCACCCTCGATATGGAGAGGGCTGATGAAACCACGATCGTCTTCCCTCTCCTATCAATTACAGAGGGTGGAGTCCGTTTCCTCCTTCATCTATGCCTTAGGGCTGTGCTTTGCCATTGGGGTCTAATCCCTTCCCAACCCAATGTCCACTTTTTTAGAATCATAATGGAGATTATAGAGCTAAATCGTCGCCTTAGGATTAACCTCGGCATTCCTGTTATTCAGCATTGTTATGCCTTGGCCAAGTCTTCCGGTCTGCACGGACGTTATTTTCTTAGGGCCAAGGACACCGACCATCAATTAGTGACTATGCTTTCCAGTTTTGGGAAGCGAGTTGATGATGTTATAGTCGTTGTCCAAGGTAATTGGGAATTCGGCGAAGGCGAGGATCGCCTCGATCCTATTCCTAGACGGAGGGGCAAACTAGGTGGCTGTATAGCTTATTGTGTTTATTATATATATATTTTTGTTATATTTATGAAGCTTCATTTTTGAGACCTCATGGTTTTGCTTATGCAGGAAACGATTTGAAGAAAGTCCTGACTTCAACCGACGACGCCGTTCTTTCGGAAATCAAAGTTGCGCTCAAATATTTTGGCCGTTTGAGTCTTCAGAAACAGGAGAGGGCGGCCTACGTTCTGCTTCGCTACGAGCCGACATATACAACTTTCTCGACGGCAGAAAACATCCCAATTCCGAAGGGTGAAGAGTTTTTACCGCTCTTATTTTGACCGACTTCAAAAACTTGCGGCAAGCTGGTTTCGAGAGGTCCGATTCGGAGCGGGTGGAAGTAGCTGAGGTCGCCGAGTCAGATCAGTCCGAAACGGAAGTAAACGAGGCATTGAAGTTGGCCTTTGAGGAAGCTGACCTCAATTCAGCAGACCCTCCGTCCACTTCGGGCCGAGGGGACCTTCCATTTGACGATGTTTTTAACGGTTTAGAGGACCTTCTCGGCGCATACCTCGAAGACATGGCTGGGTTAAGCCTCACATAACTTGCCAAAAAGAAAAACGTGGAAAGGATGGCCGCGCAGCGAAGAATAGAGGCCATTCGATCTAAAGTGCCACCTACCGCCGAATCTCAGCCCTTCTTGCCTATTATTGAGGAGGAAACGGCAAAAAACTGACGTGCCGAGTCCAAGGTGGTTGTGCAGGCCGATCAAGAGGCTAAGCAAAGGGCAGAGAAGCGTCCTGCCGAAGTTGAGGCCGGCTCAGAAGAAAACCGTGCCGACAGACGGCCTCGTTTAGAGGAATCAGATGTGATTGTGCCTTTTGTCATTCAACCGAAGATAAAAAACACGCCGATCTCCTTTGATGCTTTGGCAATTAAAGACCCAGCCGTTGCACTCAGCATGGCTACGTCTGTCTCATTGCTGGCTGACAAGGCGGCTTTCCGAGCGGAGCCAGATCTACTGGCAATAGCGCTAGCTGCTCAATCGGCTCTCCTGGTATATACCTTGACCTTGTCTTTCCCTTTTATGCAAATATTGTTTTGGTTTTAATTTCCTATTTTGCAGACGGTCAGGAGAATAGCCGAGATAGGTCATCGCCAGCATGACGCCGTCGAACGACTTGGCCGTTTACAAACAGAAGTAGAGGGCCAAAGGAACATGGCTGATTTCGAGGTGGCGAGGGCGAAAATGGAAAGCGCCAGGGCGGAGGCCGAGATGGAGAGGGCGAGAAATGCGAATCAGCTGAGATTGGCCGCCGAGAAAAGGGCAGACGCAAGCGAAAACGCGCTCAAGTTAGCCCAAGAGGCGATCGCCAAACTGGAGGCTGAGTTGGAAGAGTTAAAGAAAGCGAAGGAAGCAGCCAACTCGGAGGCTTTCAAGGCGTTCGAGGCCGGGCAAAGTGCTGCTCTCGCCAACTATGTGGAAGAAGTTCCCAAGTTTGAAAATCGGGGATTCAAACACGGCTGGCTCAAAGCCCTTGCTGCTGCTGATGTGACATTGGCTATGCCGATTCCATACGACAAGTGGATGTTGAGCCGCTGGAGTCTGACGCTGAGGATTAATTTGGGCGACACTTGTTTTTTGTTTTACGATTTTGAATGTATTCTTATAGCTTTTCGTTTAGTAGTTTTCATGTATCGCTACAGTCATAGTTTTTTGCTAGGCATTTTCATGCGAACTTGTAGCTTTTTGTTTAGTAGTTTTCATATGTAAAATGGCTACAATTTGTGCCCAATTTACTAATGAAAATTTCCTTTGTACTTTGCTATTATTTGTGCTAAATTTTGTTATTGATGAATGGTATTGTTCTTTGCTATTTTAGATAAAACATTCATGTATACTTGCCGATTAGATAACTAGGCAATTTTAATTTATCCTCATTGAATAGCCGATCAGATTAATAAATCTGCCCTTGCCCCAGCCAATGCATGAACTCCAAAAAGCCGAATGCTAATAGTTCATGGAGTGGCTGTGACACACATCGATCGGCATTGGGCTTAGATGCTTGGCCGATCAGATTAATAAATCTGTCCTTGCCCCAGCCAATACATGAACTCCAAAAAGCCGAATACTAATAGTTCATAGAGTGGCTGTGGCACACATCGATCGGCATCGGGCTTAGATGCTTGGCCGATCAGATTAATAAATATGTCCTTGCCCCAGCCAATGCATGAACTCCAAAAAGCTGAATACTAATAGTTCATAAGGTGGCTGTGGCACACATCGATCGGCATCGGGCTTAGATGCTTGGCCGATTAGATTAATAAATCTGCCCTTGCCCCAGCCAATGCATGAACTCCAAAAAGCCGAATACTAATAGTTCATGGAGTGGCTGTGGCACACAATGATCGGCATCGGGCTTAGGTGCTTGGCCGATTAGATTAATAAATCTACCCTTGCCCCAGCCAATGCATGAACTCCAAAAAGCCGAATACTAATAGTTCATGGACTGGTTGTAGTGCATGTCGATCGGCATCAGTCTTTTGGAGTTTAGCGTTAATGAAATCGCCTCGGGGGCGCTGCAAGCATTAGAAATAAATGGGATGGACTCTTCGTGCCAGTGACTCCACTTATTATGTTCAGACTCAATTTAAAACAATTTGTTGTGTAAGGTTAGATAAGTGCAAATGTCAAATAGACTGTTTTTCAACAACAGAGGAGAAGCGTGAACATTGGCTGAGCTTGATACTGCAATGAATCGCAGCAGCAAACCCACCCGTGCGGGAGGTAGGACGTCCAAAGAACGGGAAAAATGTCAGCCTCCAAGTCGTCGAAGTAGATCACCCCGAAAGGAAAAATAGCAACGGGGAAGCCCCCTACGACCGCGACCGAGAAATAAGGCCGACGTGACGCCGCGACCGTTGAGTTTTGCAGTTTTTGTGGGGAATAAACCGATGACGGAGGTGGACTCCATTGTCAACGATCCAGGTGTAGCGGTCGAGTTTGCTCGACAGAATTTTCCACCGGAAGTCCAACAGTCGATGGTTGGTAGACAGGATTTCGAAGTATTTCGAGAGGGCATCCACGGGGCGGTGAAAGGGCTATATATCGCTTATGAAGTCGGCATGCGCTTGCACGCCGCGCGGCGAGAAATAGAGAAAAATGACGAACGAATTCGGAACTTAGAGACTCGCGCGGAGAAGGCTGAGTGTGAGCTTAGGGAACTTAGGAAGGCTCAAACCACCGAGCCGCGTGGGGTAGGTCAATCTAACCCGGTCGTGGAGGAGAGAGTGACCCAACGGCTGTTAAGTCACACGATAGCCGATCAGGATACAGCAAGCATGTTTGCTGTGGAAAATGCAAGGACCGTGGGTTATGAAAAAGGCTTCCCCCACGGCCGAAGAGTCGGGATAGACAAGACCAAGGAGAAACTCGCAGATGAGGTGTGTCGATGCAAGAATCAGGGCTTTAGGCACGGGTGGATTAAGGCTCTCCAAGCCTCAGAGGCACTCTAAGGAGCAGGAGTTGAATCGGCGTCGCCATTATATCATCGTCACGACTTTCCTTTTGACGCTTTCAAAATTGAGAAGAGCGATGACGAGGGCGATGCCAAATAGAACTAAACATATATTGTAAACGTTCCAACACAGATTGGGTGTCAACTATGTATCTATTGGATAATTTAATAAAATATTTTATTTTAAATGTTTGTGTTTGATTTTGAATGTTTACATGCCTGATTAGGCATCTCGTTTCGAATGTTTGTATATTTTAATTTTGTTTATGCGGTTGCGCCGGCCCAACTTATTCAAGCATTTCATTTTCAATGTTTGTATGCTTTTAAAGTGTAAATGGTTTTTGCCGGCTCAGCTTAACAAAACATTCCACTTTGAATATTTATATGCCTTAACCTTCGTCGTGAAGGGCGCACTGAATCCGGAGTCTTAATCAGCCCAAACGTGTTATGCACGATTGGGGCTCCGGATTCGGAGGCTTTATTTGGCCAATCGTGATATCCACGAAGGGCACTCCGAATCTGGAGTCGTATTTGGCCCAAAGGTGTCATGCACCGATATGGCTCCGAATCCGGAGACTTAATTTGGCCGATCATGATATCCACGAAGGGCGCTTCGAATTCGGAGGCTTAATCGGCCCAAGGGTGTCATGCACCGATATGGCTCTGAATCCGGAGACTTAATTTGGCCAATCGTGATATCCATGAAGGGCGCTCCGAATCCGGAAGCTTAATCGGCCCAAGGGTGTCATTCACCAATGGGGCTCCGAATCCAGAGACTTAATTTGGCCAATCGTGATATCCACGAAGGGCGCTCCAAATCCGGAGGCTTAATCAGCCCAAGGGTGTCATTCACCGATGGAGCTCCGAGTCCGGAGACTTAATTTGGCCAATCGTGATATCAATGAAGGGTGCTCCGAATCCGGAGGCTTAATCGGCCTAAGGGTGTCATTCATCGATGGGGCTCCAAATCTGGAGACTTAATTTGGCCAATCGTGATATCCACAAAGGGCGCTCCGAATCCGGAAGCTTAATCGGCCCAAGGGTGTCATTCACCGATGGGGCTCCGAATCCGGAGACTTAATTTGGCCAATCGTGATATCCACGAAGGGCGCTCCGAATCCAGAGGCTTAATCGGCCCAAGGGTGTCATTCACCGATAGGGCTCCGAATCCGGAGACTTAATTTGGCCAATCGTGATATCCACAAAGGGCGTACCGAATCCGGAGGCTTAATCAGCCCAAGGGTGTCATTCACCGATGGGGCTCCGAATCGAAGACTTAATTTGGCCAATCGTGATATCCATGAAGCGCGTTCTGAATCTGGAGGCTTTAATCGGCCCAAAGGTGTCATGCGCCGATGGGGCTCCGAATCCGGAGACTTTTGAATTGAATTGCGCGATGAGGAAAAGGGAGACTTTGCATTGCAAGAGTGAAATATGTACATGGTGAACCATTCAAAACTAGTATCATTCCCCACAGGTCGGGTTTAATGATAAAATTTACACAAGTGCGTTGAATTCCAAGGCCGTGGCAGGCTCCTTCCAGACATGTTTTTGAGCCGATATGCCCTTACTCCAGCGATTGAATCGACTTGATATGGGTCGTCCCAATTTGGACCCAATTTTCCATCAGCCGGTTTTCTAGCAGCTGGGAGTACTTTCTTCAGGACCAACTCTCCTGGTGTGTAGCGGCGCAGCTAAACACATTGATTATACGACTTAGCAAGCTGCTGCTGGTACCGTGCCATGGACGCAAGGGCACGGTCTCCTCGTTCTTCAATCAAAGTCAAATCCAAGGCTAGCATCATGTCGTTTTGGCCCATGTCAAAAACTTTCAACTTCAAGGTTGGAAGGCCGATCTCCAGGGGCATAATCACTTGGGTTCCAAAGCATAAAGCAAACGACGTTTCCCCAGTGGATTGCCTTGGCGTAGTTCAATGAGCCTACAACACACTCGGCAATTCTTCTACCCATTTGCCTTTAGCTTTCTCCAGCCTTTTCTTGATGCCGTCCAAGATGGATTTGTTAGAGGCTTCAGCTTGACCATTGCTTTATGGGTAAGCCGGCGTGGAAAAGTAAGGCCGGATATCATACTTGCTGCACAGATCTCGGTAGACGCCGCAATCAAATTGGGTGCCGTTGTTTGAGATAAGTGCTCTTGGAATGCCGAATCGTGTTATGATATTTCTCCATACAAAGCGCTTAACATCAGCATCTCGAATGTGCGTTAATGCCTCCGCTTCGACCCATTTTGTGAAGTAGTCTGTCGCGACAATCAAGTATCGTTTGTTCCCTGGGGCCCTCGGCAATGGTCCGACGATGTCAAGTCCCCATTGGGCGAACGGCCAAGGACTGGTTATGGAGCTTAGCTCTTCAGCAGGCAGGTGAGTCAAGGGAGAGAACTTCTGGCACTGTTCATACTTTTTCACGTAACATTTGGCATCGGCTCTCATTGTCAGCCAGTAATACCCCTATGTCACGGCTCGATGAGCCAAAGAGCGCCCGCCAGAATGGGCGCTACAACTGCCTTCATGTATTTCAGTCAGAAGCTCTTCGACTTTGTCAGGATGCACGCATTCCAAATATGGACCAAAAAGGAATTTTTTATAAAGCTTTCCTTGCGAATCCAAGTAGTATCGCAGGGCTTTGTTTCGCAGCTTGTTCGCTTCTTTCTTGTCCTCTGGGAGCTGTTCGGAAGACAGGAATGCAGCAATGGGATCCATCCAACTCGGTCCAGATTCTATGACATTGACCTGGATTTCCTCCGAAGGGCCAATGCTCGGCTCCGGGATGAAACCTACTTCAATGGTCCATTTAATCTCTGAGTTAATGGCGGAGGCTAGACAAGCCAGGGCATCTACATGTGTGTTCTGATCACGTGTTATCTAATTCAATTCATGATGGTCAAATTTTGCCAGCGAGGAGTTAGCCGTTTTCATGTAAGCTGCCATACGGTCGTTTTTTGCCGCGTACTCCCCCTTTAGCTAATTGATCACCAGTTTTGAATCGCAAAATACAAGCAAACGCCGAGCACCTAGAAGATGTGCATTCCGCAAACCGGTTAGAAGGGCTTCGTATTCGGCTTCGTTATTTGAAGCTTCTAAGTCGAGCTTGATGGCTTGCTCAATTATTGCGCCGTCGGGAGCCATGATTACTACTCCGGCTCCACTGCCCCGCTGATTGGATGATCCATCACAGTACAACTGCCAAATGTCCCCAACATAAATTCTTTAGTTCGGCTTCGGTCGAATTTCATCAGACTTGAAGTCGGCAAGACCCTTAGTGAATTTGGCAACAAAGTCGGCAAGTTGTAGACGTCCCCGAACGTCCCGGGAGGGAATCCCGTTTTGTTCATTTGGGCTCACTACAGTTCAAGACTCAAAGTCACGGTCCTGTATCTAATCTCGCAGAGTGCAATGCAAGATCGATGAATCATCAAAGAGTCCAAATCCGGCAAATCGTTTTTGAAAACAGATTTTTTGAAAGAAGTGCCAAACATGGACTGCTTTGCCAGATACAGAGTCGCCACCTAACTATTTTATTTTGGGGAATTTAGGAAACCCTGACTCGTTGCCTAAGGCCACGTGTCCGTAATCACCAAAGTTGCCTCGGCTCGGGAACTTGGGTATGATTGGGGAAGGTCACTTCGTGAGCACCCCCGCTCGTCCAATCAAAGATCGGACTCTACTAACCATGATATCGAGTTTTGAAAACATTATGTGCTCTTATTCTGGTTATTAGCCTAGATTTACTACGTGATGCGCACAGCATACAAATATAGACCGGATCACCTGAATTGGAACAAAACATCTCATGTTTGTTTTTTAAAGCGGTTTGCTACTCGTAAGTAGGCTAAAATGTGGATTTGCCACCCTCAGGTGGGCTTAGAAAACATGATTTTGCCACTCTCAAGTGGGCTTAAAACTCGCAGTCGATGAATTGTTCCAATCTAAATAACCCAACCTTCACCCACAGGCATTCAGGCAGTTATATCATATAAGCACATAGCCTTATGGTAAGCATGCTATCATGGCAGTCACTCACACGCATGCAAGGATGCTAAAGCATAAACACTTACCGAGTACTCCGAGCTAAAATAGAAACTAGTTAGTAATCAATGCATGATCCTAGTTCATGTTAAGATGGCTAATGCAACACATACAAGAATGCAACTAAGATAGGCTCGGCTATTCTAAGAATGGCATATGAGATGCAACAGATAACATGTATTCAACTTGAAATTGAAATACAATGCAGTTAGTATGATACGCCGAGCCCGGTGCATGCAAGACAGATGAATGGATGCAAACATGCGAGCATAAGTATGCTAATTGAAACATGCCCTAAACTAACCATCATAAGCTGGTAAATAAAAGGGAGAAAGACGTGGGGTTGGAAGACATACATCACACACACACACACACACACACTTATTACACAATTGCCCTTGCTCGGAGGGTCCGAATAAATAATACAGTCCGAATAAATAATTAACTACTCTAGCTAATTAAATATTACAAAACCCTAATTAATCAACAAATTAACTAGGGAAGCAAATAAATTAGCATGCAAGCTAAATGGACCGCCTCAGCTTTGTTCCGAATGATGAAAGATGCATGCATGCTCGGGTCGCTTTGTCGGGAAATTCCATCGCGACGCCTCACCTCGCCTTTGTTTGCAATTGATCTCAGAAACTTGCACAAAGCTCCAGAAGGCTGAAACTCCACCTTGGGAAGGCCACTGACCAGTTATTAGCATGGGAGACCACCTGCCGACCACCCTTTGTGGTGGAGACCAACAAAGGCAAGGGAGTGTAGTCCTCGATCCTCGTGCCACCAATCACGTATCTCGATGCATGATGGCCGAGAAGTCGAATTGCACGACTCGATGTGAAATGAATGCACATATAAGCAAGTAAAGCTAACAACTCTATCATGGATAGTCAAGAGTGTCGGCGACTGAGAATCGAGGCACGTTTCGTCACTTGGAGTACGAAACATCCCTCGTTTCCTGTGTTCGTACTAAACCCTACTCCAAACCCAAAGCAATGAGATGGCATACACAATGCGACTAACATGCAACCTAGCATACGCAATGCTATGGGCTAAAACGGCATACATAATGCACGTGACATAACATGGCATACACAATGCATTTACGAAGACTATCATGCGCACATGAACTAAATGGCATATACAAATGCAAGATAAACTTACACCAATATGAGTGGACCTCAGCCACACTCATATCAGTGGCCATATGATGAAAATGAGACGACCGAAATACATGCAAATATGCACGAATGCAATGGACCGATCCTAAGGCACAACATGCAACTCTAACTAAGCATGGCAAATGATGAAATATGGCATACAAGCATGCAATTTCTAGCTCTGAAACATGATGCACAATGGTCCCGAATCATGAAAATATGTCACACAATACAAGCTAGATGGCCCGAATACCGAAACTAGTGAAGTGCGTTACACTAGAGGTATACAAAGCAATGCACGGATGGAAAAACCAACCCCAAACAGACCCTAGGCAGGTCTGAAATAGTGGGGAAATGGCCTAAAATGATGGCTCGGAATGCAAAGAAATGGAGATCATTCAATGGTTTGAAAACAAGGCATTCATGCACAACTCTCAAGCACACTTAAAGAGGAGAAAACATGAGGATATGACACTCATATAAGCTCTGAAATATGATGCAAAATGACCCCAAAGCATGAAAACACCTCAGTATATGCATGCAATGGACCTCAAATCTCAAAGCTAGGCAAGTGAATTAAACTACAAGCATGCAAAACAAACATCATTCGACCATGAGACCCAAAAACAGAGCTAGGGCAGTCCAAAATATGCACAAAATCAGTTTAAGGCATAGTCAAAATGTGCTAGAATCAAGGGTCAACAAAGCATGCAAAGAAAGCTAGTGAACCATGAGTTGTACTACAACTATATGAAGCATATGAGAGCTCACCAAACCAGCCAAAAACAGAAGTATGCCATGCCAAAATATGCCCAAAAACCCATTGAAACTCAGTCAATGCATGCAAGAATGATAGACTCCTTTGGAGGGCCGTGCAAGGGGTTGTTCTACACATATAAGATAGACATACAAAATGGCAAAACCACCTTTGGATAGAGGTTATTAGGGCCCTAAAACTCATCAAAAATGGCCTGAAATGAAGCTAGGAAGCATGCAAGTAAAAGCCCCCTTGAAAGGCCTTGAATAGGATTGCTCTACACATGCATAATAGACATTCAAAATGGCCAAAAGGGCTCTAGAAAGAGCTTATGCAGGTTATAAAACTCACAAATAATGGCCTGAAACATGGCTTTAAAACATGCAAAGTGGAGCCCCTTTGTAAGGCCAAAAGGGCCAACAAACAAGGCAAGGAGAGAGGGGGTCACCCCCCTCTGATTTTGGCTCTCAAAATAGTATGCTAGCCACTGAAAATCCACTGGATTTCAGTGGCTAGAAGGCCAAACAAAGCACAAAACCAAGGCCTAGATGCAAGGCTCAAAACAAGATGCAAACAAGCATGCAAGGGGGTAGATGACCCCTAATAGAAAAATGACCTTAAACAATCTTGAAGAGGAGGTCAAAATAAGACTTTTTTTAGTTTATGTCAAGGCTCAAAAATGCTTGCAAATGGAGCTAAGACATGAAGCAAAATAATGTTATAAAGAGGGAAATGGTGACTTACCCTTGTAGAGAAGACCTCCAGCAACTTCTAGACCAAGGTAGGAGCTCTTCAACCTCTGAAAATCAGCTCCAAGGTGCTTAGGTTGATAATGGAGGTGTTGTGCTTGGAGTTGTAGTGCAATGGGTGCGAGAATAATGGAGTTTGAAGCTTGAAGGAGAGAGATATGGAGGGAAGTGTATGTATGCTTTAACCAAAATGTTCAACCCTTGGAATGGAAGAGGAGGCCTCCTTTTATAGAGAAGAGAGGCCAAAGCTTCTCTTGGAAGCTTCAAACATCCTCCATACACGTGTATGGAGGATGCATCAAATGGCTCCCAGCTGGCACAGCTGGAACACATTCAGTGAGACCAAAAAGCAGGAAGCAGGCTGACCAGTTAAGGTGGTCGGCCAGCCACTCCCCCTGGTTGGCCGACCAGGGGTCAAAAAGTTCAAGCAAGAAAGGTGGTCGGCCTACCCATATTGGTGGTCTCCCAGGTGAATGTAACACAATGGTGGTTTGGGAGACCCGAAATTGTGGCTCAAAAGTAAGGGAGACCAAGGGGTCAAAAGGGTCAAGAAGAAAAGATGGTCGGCCTACCCATATTGGTGGTCTCCTAGGTGAATACAACTCAGTGGTGGCATGGGAGACCCGAAATTGTGGCCCAAAAGTGAGGGAGACCACCTACCTGTCAAGAAAATCGGGCGGCGAAGAGAAAGATGGTCTCCAAGAAGAATTACTGGTCTCCCACCCCCGTACCACCTTCCTAACAATGAAACTAGGGTCCACACCAAAAATGAACCAAGACGGATGCAAAACGAGGGTTCGGGGGCCAAAATGCGTAGCCGGGGGCCCCGAAAACTGACTATTAAGCACCGGAGGTGGCGTACGACCACGAAGGTGGTCTCCCGAGCCACAGTGTCCCTCTAAGGAGAGGAAACAAGGTGTGTGCCAAAAATCGGGGCAAACGGAGGTAGTTAAGCAGTCCCGAACCGAGGCACACGGCCGACGGCTCTAAAAACTGAAAACTGGTCTCCAAACGGGAAAAATGGCCTACGACCACGAAACGTAGCCTACGGCCACTGAGAGATGGTCTTTGAGACCTCTCCCTTCCTTCGGGAAAAGAAAATAGAGAAAACAGGACCTGGTTTGCAAACCGAGGCAAAGCACAAAAGAGTCCCGAAGTCTGGAGGCAAGGCTCTCAGCCGAGACTCTGTGACCTCAAAACGAGCACAATATGCAACATCACAGAGCGCTCAGTTGGTGACGTCTGAGTCTTAAGGTCGGTCAAAAATGGGGTGTCTGCACAAGCACCTGTCCCTTGATTGAGGTTCTAGGTAGGAACTGAATATCGTACTGGCCGAGTTCAAGAGCCTACTTTGAAACATGTCCTGATGCTTCTGCACTACGTAGTACTGATCGGAGGGGATAATCTGTTAGCACCCCGATGCTATGCCCCTGGAAGTAATGCATCAGTTTTCTTGTCGCCATGACTAAGGCTAGGATGAGTTTTTCCAGCGGAAGGTAGCGTGTTTCGGCGTCAACCATTGCCTTGCTCACATAATACACTGGTCGCTGCTCCCTCAGCTCTTCCTTTATCAGTACGACGATGATGGCCCAGTCAGAAACTGCCAGATACAAAATGAGCAGGTCACCAGCCGATGGTGTTGTCAAGAGTGGAATTGATCGGAGGTAGGTTTTGAGGCCGTTGAAACCGGCTTCGCACTCGGCGGACCATTCAAAGGCCTTGCCCTACCGTAGTGTATAAAAGAATTGTCGGCAGCGATCTGTAGACCGACTGCTGAACCTATTGAGTGCGGCGGCCATCCCCATCAACTTTTGAACCTCTTTTACTGAATGAGGGGAGCCGAGCTCCAAGATTGCTGTGATTTACCTCGGGTTGGCTTTGATTCCACGGTGGTTGACAATCTAACCCAAGAATTTGCCAAAGCCGATCCCAAACGTACATTTGGAAGCATTCAGCTTCATTTTGTATTTGCGTAGAATGCCGAATGTCTCTTCCAAATCGGCTAGATGAGTTTGCTCTTCTTTGGACTTGACCACCATGTCATCAATGTACACTTCCATAGTGTGGCTGAGTTGCTCCTTGAACATGGCAGTGACCAGTCTTTGGTAAGTGGCCCCTGCATTCTTCAGCCCAAAAGGCATAACCTTATAGCAGTAGGTTGCTCTTGGGGTGAGGAATGTAGTTTTGTCTTGGTCCTTCGGATGCATGGCGATTTGATGGTAGCCTCTGTAACCATCGAGGAAGCTCATACGCTGATGGTGTGCCGTTGTATCTACAAGCTGGTCAATTTTCGGTAGGGGAAAACAATCCTTGGGTCAGCCTTTGTTTAGGTCCGTGAAATCAACGCACACTTCGCCAAGTCCCATTTTTCTTCTTCACAACCACAGTATTAGAGAGCCATGTAGGGTAGGTCACTTCCCTGATTGCCCTGGCGTCAAGCAACCTGTTGACCTCTTTAACAATGACGGCTGTATGCTCTGCAGCTGACCGCCGACTTTTCTGAATGATCGGCTTGCATTTATGGTCAACATTCAAACAGTGCTGCGAAACAGACAGATCTATACCCGGCATCTGGTATGGAGTCCACGCAAAGATATCAAGGTTTCTGAGCAGGAAGGAAATTAGCTACTGTCTGTCGGCTTAATTCAGGGAGGCACCGACCATGAAGAACTTGTCTGGGTTTCCGTTGATTTCAACTCGATCTGGGGCTTCCGTGGCCTTTACACTTGGGAGCTGCCCAACATCGTCGAGGCTCTCCTGATCCGGCACCTCGATAGAATTCACTTGCAACTCCTTTGACGTCTTTCCAGCAAGGAGATAGCATGCTTGTGCTGACTTTTGGGAGCCACGGATTTGCTCAATGCCGCGTTCTGTCGGGAAGCGTAGCAACTGATGATAGGTGCTTGGCACGGCCTGCATAGTATGCAGTCAAGTTCGCCCCATGATGAGATTATATGGCAATGACAGTTTGACGACTAAGAACTCCACATCCACTGTTCGGGAGCCCGCTCGAACGGGTAGTGTGATTTTTCCCAACGGATATTTTGGATTGGCATTGAAGCCAAATAATGGATAAAGAGCCGGAGAGAGATCCGATTCGGAGAAGCCGAGTTTGGTAAATGTTTTGTAATACATAACTTCCGATGTGCTTCCTGGGTCAATGAGTACGCGCTCAACGGTGAATCGGTTTACGCGTAACTCGATTACCAAGGGATCAATGTGGGAAAGTGTCACTCCGGCCGAATCTGAATCATCAAAAGCAATGCTCGCAGCTTCATGGGGCCGTTTAGACAGAGTGAGTTGATTTTGAGGGTTGGGATTCGATTGAATCCTATGCACCGCGGATGACATTGGCAGGCTGTATATCATGTGGATCACGCCGAGTGGAGGTGAATCCTGTCTTAAAGTTATTGCTTTGGTTGAGTTGCCTTTTCGGATGTACTGTTGTAGCCGACCATCTTGTACCAATTCCTCCAGGTGATCCTTCAATGCATAATAACTCTCAGTATCATGGCCATGATCCTTGTGATACTCGCACCGCCTATCCCGTCTTCGCGTGTTCGGGAGGTCCCACCATTTTCGACGGCCATTTGAAGAATGGAAGATGTTGGATTTTGGACATGACCGCGCTAATCGGCTCTGACAACTCCGTATATTTCTTGTCGGCGCACCTTGTGCGCCTGCTATCGACTTGCAATTGTTCATTTTCTCGGTGGGAGCATTGGTCGCTTGATCGGTGAGAATCCCGTCTCTTATCTCGTTTAGCCCGATGCTGTGGTTCAGGGCTCTGAGGTGGTACAGAATTTAATGGCTGAGTAATTTCAGAAGGAGTCGTCTTGTTGGTCATATTTCCAGCTTTAACCCGCAAGGCGTCATCTTCCACTTTACAGTATTTCTCAACTTTCTTTATCAATGACCAGACTATTTTGGGGGGCCGTCTGGTCAAAGAGCTACGGAGAGCACTGTCGGGATGCAGCCCCATCTTGAAGGCGGTAATGGCCATGGAGTCATTGCAAGCATTATCTACCAGATTAAAGCACTCCCAATACCACGCCGAATACGCACGAAGGGTTTCCCCCGGTTAAATCTGCATTGCCCAGAGGGAATCGGCTTGCTTTGGCTGGACCTCATTAGTGATAAACCTTGCCCTGAAGAATTTTTGGAGTTTGTGGAAGCTCTTGATCGAAGCTGGCTCCAGTTTATAATACCACCTGACAACTAGTGGTCCCAGACTGCTCGAAAATATTCTGCACATGAGAGCCTCGTCGTCTGCATGCAGCGCCATGGCTTGCTTGTAATGGCGGATGTGATCGGTGGGGTCTGATTAGTACAAGGTGAATGACGGTGCTTTGAATTTCTTAGGTAGCACTGCCCTTGCAATCCATCGTACAAAGGGATCGTGATGGTCTTCTTCGTCTGAACTATTTCTTCTTCGCTTATGCCTTATACGTGGACTTTCTTCAGAGGAACTGGTAGTTTCGAGTTGCCCCCTTCTTCTTGGGCTCCAGGGATAATGAGTCGGAGTCGCTATCAATGTCTTGTTGTCGAGCTCGAGGTCGTCGACCACCTGCCCTCAGAGGTCGTTCCAGATCTTGGCGTACAGCTTGTTTGGACTTCGCTACTTCCAAGGCCAAATCCTGACGGAGATGTTCGTTCTCAGCGATCATGTTCTCCAACCTCTGTTCATTTTGCTTTGCTTGTTCCATGATCGCTTGCATTGTCTCATGCGCTGAAGTCGAGGGTGAGGTGAAGTTCAAGGCGCATCTTACGGCAATAGTCTCTAGTCCAAGCATGTTTGTTGGAGTGAGGTCGTCTCTCTGTGTGGTTTCGTCAGTGACTATCGGAGGGTCTTCCGTTACGCCCGCCATGGATGTATTTGAGTATTCCCACAGACAGTGCCAATTGTGGGGAAGTGGTTTGGAAATACTCTTCAGATCCTGAGGGACGCTCGCAATCCTCAGATTGTCACCTGAAAAGAAATGAACACTCCGATCGAGGGTGCCAGAATTAGCACTCCGACGGACAAGTTAGTCTCTACTCTCTCTCTAGATTACTTGTATTTTAAGTTAAGTATATTGATTCTCATATACCTCTTTCTGGCTGATGTTCTTCTATTTATATCTTTTCTTTCTTGGGCCTCAGGATTGGGCCCACTTTCAATTTGCCATTCGGCTTCTTTTGTAGCAAACCGCTTTTCACTCGGGCCCTTGCTCAACCGACTATTTGGCCGAATAGAGTAGGATTTAAACATGCGAGACAGGGCCGAGTGCTATATATATTTCGACTCTCCAAGTTTAACTATTCAGCCTCTTTACGACTCCTAATATTCGGCCCCCACATCCTCGTTTGCTATTCTATTGCTCTCTATGTATATATGTTTACATCTCTATGTGTAAATAAAAATATCTAGGAAATAATATACGTAACTTTTCAGGATAAAGGGAAAGAAAGGGGCAAAACAAAAAGCACACTGACCTGTGTACCCCAGTCACCAACATGGTTCCTCCGAAGAACCTTAACATTTGAATACTCTAGCATACAGGCTCAATAATAGTAGATCTTAAGTGGCCGACATGCATTTCTTTGGCAATGTTGGGTGAGGAGAAGTCAACCACTGCCCTTTTGACTGGAAGTTTTGGTGCCCATGTTTCAATACCATTTATTAGCATCTTTTGGATGCTCTGTAGTAGTAGCAATAATAAATTTTAGTAACCAAAAATGTCCACACCAAGTAAAGTAACCAAGATAGTTCATTCCTATCCATTGAGAGGAGAAGTTAAGGAATTCCTATCCATTTGCCTGATAACACAACATTCACAAAGCCAGGTCCAGATATAGAACATGATTTTACCATTTTTGAAGCAGGACGATTTTCCATAATGGCCTTAAAGAGAAAAGAAGAGTGCATATTATCATTTCAACAATGCTAGGTGCCCGAATTGTTGTTTTGAGTTTTGAGCGCAAAACGATGTCATTTTAACACATCTGAGCCATTCGGGTCGCCAATCATTTTTCTTATCATTTTCAGTCCCACTTAGTAGCTCAAATATGATGAGGCTCGAATGGCCCGATTTCTTTATACACCCCTAGATTCCTTGTACACCCCCATCTTTGTTCAGCCACACCTTTCATTGCAAATAAAAAGAAAAAGGAAAGAACAGAGAGTAGAGAAAGAGCTAAACAGTGAGAGAAGAGGAGCATCGACTGGGTAACAGAGAGTAGAGAGAGAGGAGCCGACTTGTGTGTCGTCGACCAGGCTGCGTCTGCTACTGTGTGTGCCGCAAGGGTGCTGCCGCTGCTGCTGCTAGTGGGTGTGATTGCAAGTACACCGGTGATTTTTAGTTAACAAGATCTGAAATTAGTTGGTTTTGTTTTAGGTAACTACCAATAGGTTGACTTAATTTTCATTAAGTCCTATTGAAAATAAGTCTTGGTAAAATTGTCGCTAAAAATATTTTTTTTGTGACAATTTTTTACATACGTCACTAAAAATTGATAATTAGTGACTTTTTTTTATCATATTTTTTTATAAATTATCATTAAAACTTACAATTAGTGACATTTTTTTATGACAAATTTTTTCCATACGACCTATTAGACAATAAGTTCACTTATTAGGACCTACACGTAAGTACTTCTTATTTTTAATTTAGGGTTTCGGATTGGTTGATTGAAATTAGTTGGTTTTGTTTTTAATTTAGGGTTTTGGAAAATTTTCATACTGTCTCATGTTTGGTTTCAATCAACACGATCAACTAATTTCAATGAACATAAAATTTTCTTACTGTTTTCATGTTTGGTTTCAATCAACAAGATCAACTAATTTCAATTTTCATAATTTCAATCAAACAAGATCAACGAATTTCAATAAACAGAAAATTGTCCTCTTTTGCATCTATCTTCATGCACCTTCTTGTTATTATTTATTTTATTTTTTTATATTTATTTTTGGTTAATCAGTCCTAATTTTGATTGCTTATTTGTGTTTCAACACTTCAACTGGTTTAATTTCCTGTGTCATCTATTGCTATAGTGCTAATTATGCTGAACTTCTTGTTCCAAAAATGCTAATTAAGATAATTTTATGATAATTTTCTATTGCCATAGTGGTAATTTTCAGTCAGAAATAGAAGTGTAAAAATAAACCTGTAAAGGGAAGAAGAATTATAGAAAAACTATGAAACTTAAATTATTGTTGTTATTTTGAAGCTACAATGAATATTGATTCAAACAATAGGAGTGAGGAAGTTGAAGAAGAGGATAACAATCTTTCAGTTAATGAGAGTGGTGAAGTTGAAGAACCGAAGAAAGGGATGTATTTTACCTTAAAGCAAGAAGTGTACACATTTTATGCAAAATATGCGAAACACCTTAGATTTGCTATAGCCTATAGAACGCAAAATGTAACAAGTGATGGGGAAGTAAAGTATTTTGGAATTGAATGTATTCGGACGCGGAACAGAACAAAAAGATTAGAAATAAATCTTCTGGAACCATCTTTGTCATCAAAAATTGATTGCAAAGTAAGGGTAAGAGCCAGCCTACAAAAGGATAAAAGATATAAGTTAACCACAGTTGTGCTTGAGTACACTCATGATTTGATTCCTAGTGACTCATGGTATTTTGCAATGAATAAGAGGATTCTTATTCCGGTGAAGAAGAGACTAGAAGTTAACGATGTAGCAAGGATTGGGGTGGCTAGGAATTTTCATTTCATAGTTGTTGAAGCGGGGGGATATGAGGCATTAACGTTTGATGAACAAGATGTAAGAAATCATATTGAAAATGCTAGAAGATTGGGACTTGGGTTTGGAGATGCTGAATCAATTTCACTTTCTTTTCATAAAATACAACAACAAAATTCGAACTTTTGTTTGGCAATTGACCTTGATGAAGATGCTCACATGCGAAACTTGTTTTGGGCGGATGCAAGGAGTAGGGAGGCTTATAAAGCATTTGGAGATATTGTCTCCTTTGACACAACCTATTTGACAAACAAATATGGTCTGCCGTTTGCTCCGTTTATAGGAGTTAATCACCATGAACAATCAATTTTGTTTGGTTGTGGGTTGTTATGTAATGAGAACACTGAGACATTTATTTGGCTATTCAAAGAATGGTTAAATTGTATGCCAGATGCTTCCCCAAAAGCTATAATAATTGACCAGTGCAAAACTATGCAAAATGCACTACAAAAAATTTGGTTTTTTGCGACGGCAAAATGCCGTCGCAAATACCCAAAACGCTGTCTCAAAAGGTTTTTTGCGACGGCAAGTGGGGAGTCGCAACAAAGGGGGTTGCAAAAAGGTTTTAGCAACGGTATAACGCCGTCGCCTTTTTTTTGTGATGGTAAAAATGTCTTTTTGCGACGGCAAAATTTTGTCGGCATTAATGCATGAAAATTTGATTTTTTTGAGACGGCACTATTTTGCCATCGCTAAAAGGGTTATTTGCGACGGCAAAAATACCGTCGCTAAAGAGCTATTTGAGACAGCACCTGATGCCGTTGCTAAAATATTATTGGCGATGGCAAATAATACCGTCGCTAAAGGGCATCTGTTTCAACTAATGCCGCTATCTTTTGCGACAGCATTATTGCCGTCGCAAAAAAACCTGGTTCTATTTTTCTTTTTAAGACGGTGTGTGTGGTGCTGTCTAAAAAAAAAAAAAAAAAATTGCAATAAAATTATTAAAAATATGAAAATGACCTATATTAAATGAAAATAATTAAAAAAAAAACCGATAATTACATAATAATATAAAAAGTCCAGTATATAAATAAAAATTCATCCATAATTAAAATAATCTTCCATTCATAACAACACATCAGCAAAATTATCCCACTACATAATGTTACATAATACATATATAATGTTGTTCACAAATCTAAATAACGTAAATCAAAAACAAAAGTTTTCGTCATGATTCTTCCGTGGGTTACAAAAACCAAAGTTAGTCGTAATCTTCACACGCCTGCATTCCACAAGAAGCAAACTGCTACTCAGGAAATATCTGAAAATAACAAAATAAAAATAATTAGTGACAATATAATTATGTGTTAATATTTTAATTACAAAAAAATATAAAAAATTAACTACTATATAATTACAAAGATAGTTTAGTAAATAATTTTGGCTAGACAGAAATCTGGCCCTAACTCCCAAACCGAAAACCCGATTGGAGTCCCGTCTTCTCCCACAAGTCTCTCGTGCCTAGATGGTCGTGTGTGCCAAGTTTCGTGCTAAACCGACGCCGTTTGGTGATTTTGGGGTGTCAACACCTCGAATTCAAGTTTCTTAAGGAACTAGTTTGCCTAGAGTGATATCCGACTCTAACTCCTAAACCGGGAACCCGATTCGAGCCCCGTCTTCTCTCACAAGTCTCTCGTGCCTAAGTGGTCGTGTGTGCCAAGTTTCATGCTAAACCGACGTCGTTTGGTGATTTTGGGGCATTAACACCTCGAATTCAAGTTCCTTAAGGAACTAGTTTGCCTAAAGTGAAATCCGGCTCTAACTCCCAATCTAGGAACCCGATTCGAGTCCCGTCTTCTCCTACAAGTCTCTCATGCCTAGGCGGTCGTGTGTGCCAAGTTTCATGCTAAACCGACACCGTTTGGTGATTTTGGGGCATCAACACCTCGAATTCAAGTTTCTTAAGGAACTAGTTTGCCTAGAGTGATATCCGACTCTAACTCCCAAACCGGGAACCCGATTCGAGACCTGTCTGCTCCCACAAGTCTCTCGTGCCTAGGCGGTCGTGTGTGCCAAGTTTCATGCTAAACTGACATTGTTCGATGACTTTGGGCGTTAACACCTCGAATTCAAGTTTCTTAAGGAACTAGTTTGCCTAAAGTGAAATCCGGCTTTAACTCCCAATCCGGGAACCCCATTCGAGTCCCGTCTTCTCCCACAAGTCTCTCGTGCCTAGGCGGTCGTGTGTGCCAAGTTTCGTGCTAAACTGACGTCGTTTGGTGATTTTGAGGCGTTAACACCTCAAATTTAAGTTTTTTAAGGAACTAGTTTGCCTAAAGTGAAATCCGGCTCTAACTCCCAATCCGGGAACTTGATTCGAGTCCCGTCTTCTCCTATAAGTCTCTTGTGCCTAGGCGGTGGTGTGTGCCAAGTTTCGTGCTAAACCGACGCTGTTTGATGATTTTGGGGCATTAACACCTCGAATTCAAGTTTCTTAAGGAACTAGTTTGCCTAGAGTGATATCCGACTCTAACTCTCAATCCGGGAACCCGATTTAAGTCCCGTCTTCTCCCATAAGTCTCTTAGCTTAGAATGCAAAGAATGCAAAGATACATTTTAACTTAGACAACAAAGATACATTTTATACCTGATCTTCTGGTGGTGGTGTATATGGATTCTCGTCTTCTGCAGATTGCCTAAATGCCCGGTGGCCACTCGATGGATCAGGAACCTATGATAGTCAATGCATAATGTGTTAATCATATTTGAATTTTATACATAATGTTGTGTGAAAATTTAACTATCAAACAATTTAATTTATATCGAACTTGTCTGTTGGGGTCCACACTCGCCCCCTGTGACACAAAGGCCATCATCTCAGCTCTCATCTGCTGTAAATGTGTAGAGAACTCTGCTCGCATCTCCTCCCTCAACTCCGCACAAACCTGCTGGGTGATCTGAACAATAGTCGATGGCTGGGGTGTTGACTGTGATAGCCCAGCACCATCTTTATACACCGCTCTTTGAGGCACAGTTCTCCCGTATGTGTAGACACCCCATTTTTGACCGCCCTCGAGACTTGGGCACTACTAATGGTTTACTTGTTGGAGAAAGGTGTGCAGGGCGCAGGTTCAGTTTCTTCGGCAAGGAGAGAGGCGAATCTCAACTTCACACCCCATTTTGAACCAAAATTATTTTGGATGGTTTTGAGACCTTAAAACCCTCTCTTTCAAAACATTTTTGAAATAAAATTCCCACGATGTTCCGACGCTCGCATTTCGGTAAATGGTGCGCTTTTCGGTAAACCGAGCAAGGACAAAGTGGAGATGAATGAAAGAGAGATGAAATCTTTGAAAAATCTTTCAAAACACCTTACTTCGGGGTTTGAAGTTGAAGAGAAGAGGAGAAGAGGGGAGAAAACAAGTTGGAGAAGAGGTTCGGCATGAATCCGGGTAGAAGAGAGTGGAGCAGTCCTTGCTAAATCAAGCTCATCTATCTATACACTTGGAGTTAAGCTATGAGGCCATAACCATTGGAAAGAAGACTTCCGGGGCTTCATTTTGCACTCAAGAATCTCTCAAAACCAAGTCCGGGTGGGGGAGGTATGATTGGTTGAAGTTGGGCATCATCCCGGTTGGATCGAGTCTGCGCGGCTTCACCAAAAAGGGCATAACTTTTTCCACAGAAGGAATTTTAATGCAAGGTTTGCGCCATTGGAAAGCTAACTTCCGGCGCTTCAATCTAGACATCCATCGGAACTTTTTGACCTCATCAGCCACCCATCGGCACTCTATTTAGCCGACCGGCCAGTACAAATTGCAGGTCGGCAATTTATTGTGCCGACCGGCAATTTATTTGGCCGATGACCCTTTTTCTTGGCCGGTTTGACCCTTTTGACTCTTGCAGGCATGGTGCATGCCAGCTGTGCCAGCTGGAGTGCACAGACCCGACCCCCCATGCACATGTGTGGTTGTTTTGCACCTTTCCACCATTTTGGCCCTAAACCTCTTCTAGAAGGTTGACCCTTTGGCCAAGCTTCTTGGAGAAGCTTGGCCAGCTGTATTGGCTTCCTCTAGAAGCCTTGAACCTCCTGGCCCCCTTGACCCTTTCTCTTTAGCTTAGCCATTAAGTTTCTTGGCTTTGCTTGGCCTATATAAGGAGCTCTCCTCCTCCATTGTAAAGGGTTGGTTGGTTGAACAAAAAAACCAGAGATATATAGATATATATCTGATATACATATATACAACCCTCCATCTCTCTCTATATCTCACTCCTTTGCCTCCAAAACTCCATAGTTCTTGGCCTATTGCACTACAACCCCTAGCACAACACCACCATCATCCATTCAAAAACCTTGAGGCTGATCTTCAGAGGCTAGAAGCTCAGATGTTTGGACCAAAAGGTTGCTAAAGACTTGTTCTTCAAGGGTAAGTATCTATTTCCTTTAAACTAGTCTTTCTTTGTTTCATTTCTAAGCCTTGCTTGCAAGCATCTTTGAGCTCCGACCAAAACTGAAAGTGGCATTTTTTTTGAGCTCTATTTCATCTTTCATTAAGGGTCTTACCCTGTTTGGGACCCCCATCTTGCACTTCCTACATTATCCCTTTGTATGCCATTTTCTTGAGTAGTATTTTTGGCCTATGATTAATCTGTTTTGGAGCATGATGTGAACTGAGAATAGGCTTATTTTGAGCCCTTCTTCAACATTGAAGAAGGGCTCAACACTGTTTGGGACCTCCATGTATCACTTACCATTGTACCCCTCTTTGGTCCCTATTTTTTCGTGTTTTGTTAGCTTATCTTGCTTCTATTTTTCGGCCATGATCAGAGCTGAGAATGGCCATATTTTGATCCCCTTATCATGATTCATTAAGGGTCTTTGGCTGTTTGATGAATATTTTGTATACTTTGTGTTATAGCCTTCTTGTGGCCTTAATCTTGCATTGCATTTTGAGCATGTTTGTATACTCATTTGGGGCTTGTCATCTACTGCAAAACATCATATTTTTGGTCCCTCTTCAGTGTTGTAGAAGGGTCTTTTTCTGTTTGGGCTTTGCATCTACCACTTGCCTCATTGTCCCCTCTTGCGGACCCATTTTTGCATGCTGATTTTGCCCTATCTATGCTCACTGTTTGGCCATGCTTTGAACTGTAAAAATGCTTGTTTTAGGGCTGTCTTGCTTCTGTCTTCATACTCCATGTTCAAATTATGCATGCTTTGTATGGATGTAAGTCATTTCATGTGCCTAATCTTGGGTTTCGGGGCCTGTAGCATGCATTGGGTGACATATTTCCATGTTTTGGGACCATTTGGCATCGTGTTCCAGCGCTGAAATTCACATGCTTGTATTCCATCTTGCATCCCTTGCCATGCTTTGGTAGAGTTGCATTTTTGTGCCTTAGGTTTGGTTAATGCATTGTGCATGCATTCCATGTATTGTGTTGCCTTACTTGCCTCATTATGGCCACTGTTTTGGACCTAGTAGAGAGCTGTCCAAGTTAGTGTATGACCATCCTTTGCATGTCGATGCATGCTCACCTTGTGTGTTGTTGCATACTTGTGTGTTGTTGCATGTTTAGGTTGCGCGCCTAGCATACATTGTTCATGTTGCATGTTCATGTTGCATACTTAGCCTCTATGCCTAGGTTGCATTTCATTAAGTATGCATCCCTTGCCTCTTGATTAATCATGATAGAGGTTGGGGCTCTTTGATGTGTTTTGTGCTTGCATTTCATTTGATATCAAAGTTGCTAACTTGGCTTTTGGGCCATCATGCATTGAAATGCGTGATTGATGGCCCGGGGGTCGAGGGCCATGCTCCCTTGAGTCCATTGCATGATAGGGAGTGTGTCCATGCACACATTTGCTTGAAATTCCATGCCATACACTGCCTGTCCTCTGTTGTTGTCAAAACTGTTTTCTGCAGGAAGTTTCTGCCGACCGGTAACGTACAGTGCCGACCGGCCATTGGTGAATGGCCGATAACTTCATCAATAGCCGATGGACATTCTTCATGGCCGGCGGGCATTTCCTCCAGCCGATGATATTCTACAGTGTGCAAGGAACATGTCCCAGGACTTTGGCAGTCTTTGGAGAGGCAGGGAAGTGTAAACAGAGGTAACAGTGGTATGGTGCGTATTTCCGAGCAAGGCGGATCAATCATGCATCATTCACGCATCTCGAGGCGGGGCTGTGGCCACCTTCTTTTGTTATTAATTTATTAATTAATTAGAGGGTCTGTAATAATTTATTTATTTATTATTCGGACTGTAATATTTATTTGGTCCCTCCGAGCGAGGGCGTATTTGTAATAAGGGTGTGTGAGTGTGTCCATGTCTTCCAATCCCACGTCTCTCTTCCTTTTTATTTACCTGCTTATGATGGCAGGTTAGGGCATATTTAAATTAGCATACCTTATGCTATGCATGCGTGCATCCATACATTCGTCTTGCATGCACCGGGGTCGGCGCATCATACTAACTACACTGTATTTTCAATTCCAAGTTGAGTACTTGCTAGTTGCAGCATTTCACATGCCATGTTTAGGATAGCCGAGCCTGTCTAGATCGCATCCTTGCATGTGTTGCATTAGCCACCTTAACATGAACTAGGATCATGCATGATTACTAACTAGTTTCTGTTTTGGCACGGAGTACTAGGTAAGCTTTTATGCTTTAGCATACCGCATGCGGGTGAGTGTTGCCATAATAGCATGATTACCATGAGGCTAGTTGCTTATGTGATATAACTGCTTGAATGCCTGTGGATGGAGGTTGAGTTGTTTAAATTGGAACAATGCATTGAAGGCCCACTAGATAGTGGCAAAACCATCTTTTCCTAAAGCCCACTTAAAGGTGGCAAAACCTGCATTTTAGCCTACTTACGAGTAGCAAACCATTTTCAAAACAAACACGAAATGTTTTATTCCAATTTAGGCGATTTGGTCTATACTTGTTTGCTGTGCGCATAACATAGTAATTCTAGGCTAATAACCGGAATAAGAACACATAATGTTTTCAAAACAAGATATCACGGTTAGTAGAGGCCGATCTTTGATCGGGCGAGAGGGGGTGCTCATAGCTGACCTTCCCCAATCGTACCCAAGTTCCCGAGCCGAGGCAACTTTGGTGATGACGGACACGTGGCCTTTGGCACCGAGTCAGGGTTTCCTAAATTCCCCCATTAAAAAATATTTAGGTGGCGACTCTGTATCTGGCAAAGCAGTCCATGTTTGGCATTTCTTTTTCAAAATCTGTTTTTCTCAAAACGATTTGCCGGATTTGGACTCTTTGGTTTAAGATTAAGAACCGTGACAATCGAGTCCTTGAACTGTAGTGAGCCCAAATGAACAGAACGGGACTTAACCCTCCCGGGGCGTTCGGGGACGTCTACCGTTTCTGGTGACTCTGCTGGGGATTTTAGAGAGCTTGACTCGAACTCGTGATATCCTGTTTTGACTACACTTATGTGTTTCTTTGCATTGCATGGCATTGGTGCGCCTAAGACACCGTGTTGGCCATCTGCTATTCCTGAGCGGTTTGCTGGAGGCTTGTCTTGTCAAGGCATGACCATAAGGCTGACCGGTTGCGGGCTCTGCCAGTATGGGAACACAAACCCCGGTTTTTACCGAGGCACCCTTTTCGACCATTCGACCTAGTGCATATTCGGAATCCATAGTGACCATTCCAAACTAGGACAGGTTGCTTACCCGATTTTAGGTTGTTTGAAACCGCTGCGTGCGTAGTGAAACCCTAGCTCCTGACAAAATAGGACAGGGAAACCCTACCCCAGCATAGGAGTGTTTTGGCTCTCTCTTACTTGCTATGTGCTTTTAGAGTGTATCTCTACAGGAACGCATATACCAGTTTGCGAGTCTGGGCATCGGGCCTGCGGGCATCAGTATTAGTATTTTTGAGAATCAGTTATATCTGCGGGTATCAGATTCAGATTTGGGGCAGTGATTTCGGGGGAACAGTGATCAGTAATAGAACACAGTCGTTCAGCTCTGCTCGTATCTGTTTGGTGAAGTTGAGCTGAGATGCTGTCTGTTTTCCCTTTTGCTAGGGTAGTCTTGGAACCATAGCTTCAGAAGGCTCCACTATCTCCCGGGTACATTGGATTTGTGCTGATAGACTTTGTCAGGTCAGAGACTCAGTTCAAGGGTAATCAGGGCCAGAGAAGGCTAGTCAAGCACAGACCACCAGTACAACAGCTACCAGATCATTGATCTTTGGAGTAGTCGGGTTGAGATTTCCAAGCCTACTGCAGACACAGATATACCGGTTGCTCAGTTAGATCAGGACAATATGTCGAATCTGGAAGAGATGGTGCGCCAACTCCAGGATAGTATGAAAGCCATGCAGCAAGACGCTGCCCGTCAAGAAGAATTCGCCAAGCAACGGGCTGTGGCCATAGCCCAACAGGCAGAGACAATTGCCAGGTTAGAGCAGCAAACTGGAGTATCTACTTCACACCAAGCTCCTCCCCACTAAGAGCCCCAATACCCGGGGAGACGGCGAATGTTCAGAATGTCCAGGAGGATACAGACATCCCAACGGGGCCGGCTCCGCCCCTGGTTCTACCCCAACTATCCAAGACACCCATCAACCTACCAGACCCTCTCTTTGAGTTCAAGACGGACCCCACAGCATTGAAAGTGAGCAAGCTTGAGAAATTGTTCAAAAAGTCTCAGGGGGCCCACTCTATTCCTGATATAGAGGATGGTTATACCGACTCAGTGGTGACATTACCGGATCGGTTCAAGATGCCACATATCGATCGATTCGATGGCTCTAAAGACCCAATGGTGCACCTCCACCTATTTTCTGATATCCTGAGACCAATGGGTTTGACCACAGCCCAGAAGCTATCACTATTCGGCCGAACCCTGTCTGGGATAGCCGCAATCTGGTATGCGAAATTAGAGAACCCTGTGAAACAGAATTAGGAAGAGATGGCTGAGGCCTTCAGTGATCAGTACTCCTACAACACACAGATTGAGGTTACAACCCGTGATCTTGAAGTCACCCGCCAAGAGCCAAAAGAGGGTTTTTCAGAATTTGTGGCGAGATGGAGAGCAAAAGCCTCGATGATGGCTGCAAGGCCTTCCGACAAAGACCAGATAAGGATGGTTGTGAGCAACCTCCAACCCAAGCTTATGCAAAAGATGATTGTGCTCTCCTTCCCCACCTTTTCAGACCTACACGAGATGGGGGTACAGATCGAGGACGCTATGAAGCAGGGCCTTATTGACCAGGAGAAAGAACAACCCAAGAGAGCATTTACCCACAGTTCGGATGCGACCACCAGTGGTGACACAGCTGCTATAACTTCAGACATGGGCATGGTCACCACCACCCTACAAAAAATGACCACCCCATTCACCGGTGCATCCGAAACTAGCTCACAAACGGCCAAATACCCACCTCAGGGCCAAAGGGTGTTTACCCCACTGTACATGTCTCTGTCAACGGCCTTGAGGGCCCTGATCAAAAAGGGGTATCTGAAGCCATTAGAGCCGCAACCATTACCAAAGAAACCCCCTCCCTCACATAACCCAGCTGACTACTGTGCCTTCCATCAACGAGCTGGCCATGACACTGACATGTGCTTTCGTCTTCGCCATGAGATACAAAATCTAATCGACAACAAGGTCATCGCCGTGCCAGTCGTGCAAAGTCTATCGACATTTGATCAGTGAACCTGTAGGGGATAATGTGACCATGTGATCGGGGGATGAACCACCTACGGATGGCACTCGATTTACTCCGGATGTGGCGTTTGGCCCGCACTGTTTTGAGCATTTGTGAATACTAGTTTTTGCGGTTTCTGACTTGGGTATTTGGGTCAGTTCAGTTGTGTTATTTTGAGTCTGTCTCTTTGTTTTGAGTCAGTTTTGCTGGGTTGTTTTGAGTCAGTCTTTTCATACTGAGTCAGTTGGGTCTGTCTTGTTATATCGAGTCAGTCCTGTTGTATAGGAGTCAGGTGATTCCGGGGGTATTACCTCGGGCATCACCATTTTGTTTTGCGTTTGTCTTTTCGCTTTCTTTTGAGTCTGTTTCTGCCGTGGAGCCAGTTGCGCCAATAGATTTGGATGAAACAACAGTGATTTTCACACTCTCGTGTTTGCTTCTGCCGTGTGCTAGTTGTGCCAGAAGTTTGAATGAAATGACAGTGTTCTTTGCCTGCTCTTCTGTGCCTTGAAATTATTGTATTGACCTAAGTTTTTCAAAACCTTTTTAAACACTGCGGTGAAAACAAAGAGGGAGGAATTCCTCGGGATTTGCAAAACTTTGATCAAATTGAGAGAAAGAGAGGCGTTGCTAAGCCCTTAATGAATGAAATCATGCTTGTTAGTGTGAGTACTGAGAAGGACCCTAGCTTTGATCCAGATTGGTCCTACACTGTCTTCAGCGCGAGCGATTTGTCGCTTTCTTAAAAACTTTCAAAAAAAAAAAAATGTTTTGTGCGGTCCTGCGAGGACATGGGTGGAATCGCTCTTGAGATTGTGCAGCTTAGGATCACTCTCGGCCTCGAGACTCAACCCCTTTGCTTTCAAATCTTGAACTTGGATTCAGAACGTTCAAAGGACAATCATGATGGGAGGCATGTGTGGCCAGATTTGAAGCAACCCTCGAACAAGAGGCACCAA
This sequence comes from Camellia granthamiana, assembly GCA_036172215.1. Lineage (NCBI taxonomy): Eukaryota > Viridiplantae > Streptophyta > Magnoliopsida > Ericales > Theaceae > Camellia > Camellia granthamiana. The sequence continues at coordinate 136,547,326 of CM069904.1, read as the reverse complement.
AGTCAGATCAAGAGGATCAGATGTCGTCAAAAGAAGCTTGCAACGCTAGATCAAAAGCACCCCTCGAACTAGGGGCAAAAAATATCCGATGTGCTTGAAGAGCCAAAGGTGGATCTTTCTGCAAATCAATACAACAGCCACTCTCCTGGATATAGAGGGCTTCAATCTCAAAACCATTTGGCATGGACTTGTTACACTTTTTCCCTTTGAGAGGCTCGCTGGGCCGAAAACCCGGAAGGGCGACCCAGGCAAAAGTTAGGGCAAGAGAAAAATACAAAAAAAGAAAAAAAAAAATGCAAAAAATATACAAAAAAGAAAAAAAAAAGAAAAGGAAAAAAAATGAAAAAATGAAAAAATTGAAAAGAAAGAAGAACAAAGCTCGCAAGGTCGAAAACCTGCAACAGGCGCCTTGGCAAAAGTTAGAGCATAAAAAGGAGAGGTTAATACCCGAGTGTACCTTAACCCCGAACTACGTAAGGCTTGATTCCCATCTTTGGGATACGTAGGCAACTTCATTCTGAAGTCCAGCCGTAAAACACTCTAAATTCGATTGTGCCCATGTAATGGTTTTGATCATCTTTGCCTTCTCTGTACCTGAGGGTTTGGCTGTGACCTTCACTGAGAAGACTGATTACAACGCACCGTGGTGCCGTTCAAACAAGGGGCAACTTTCCGTTGCCATTCAATACGCCGCGGTGCCGTTCAAACAAGGGGCAATTTTCAGTTGCCATGCAGCCCTCTTCAAGCAAGGGGCAGTTTTCCTTTGGATCCGAGGTTGTGCATCTCAGGAGTAGGTTTCATGCTCGTTGAGCAAGTGGCTGTTTGCAAAAACAATTTTTGAGAATTTTTACTGAAGTTGACTATTTTCTCGAAAATTGTTCTATCTTTTCCAAAAACCGGACCATTTCTTGGACCCGAAAAAGGAAAATTTTCAGTGCTCATAGCCTGACTTGCATGATTTTAAAACAGAAAATTGAACAAGCATGTTAATCTAACTCTCATTTTGGTCAAAATTGTTTTAGTAGAAAGCCAAAAAAAAAAAACAAAAAATGGTCAAAATGATGAACTAGGGGCACAGTTGAGTCAGGTGTCTTGTCTTTTCCCCGTTGCCACCATACTTGCCAAAAAGGGCACTCTACCTACCAGAAGAGGGCACAACTGAGGTTAACAACAAAGGGCTGAAAGCTCTCAACATCCTCCAAGCAACGAGGTATCAAGCCAAGTGCGAAGCACGAACTGGATGGGGCAAGATATTCCACTCCATCATCTGGACAGATCTAACCATGTCCAAACTCCCCGGCAGAGCATCGTCGACCGATGTCAGCCGCAGATTCGCTATACACCCAATTGTAGCGCGGCCCCTCTGTGGAAGAAACTCACTGTTGTGAACAAGAAAAGAATCTAGCAGAATGCTAGGGGCAAGAACCCGCAACTTCCTGTTTATCCATCAACCACCCAGGGGAGGAATAAAAAATGAGAGATTAAAGAATAGAGAGATGTGCGTTGAGAGAAAAAGTGAGAAAAGGGTTTTTTCATGAAAAATAGAGCTTGAGGGCCGAGTGATGTGAGGATTACAAATGAGAAAGGATGGGAAACACTACCTGGTGAAACAGGCTCCCTGTGCATGTCTGAGTGTCGTGTCTTTTTGTTTTATCTCAATTCTTGTTTTGAGTCGTCTCGAGTGTTACTCGATGTGTTTAGGTTGTTTACCTATTGTTTTCCGTTGTTGAGTCTTTTTCGCTGTGTTCAGTCGTAGGCTCAATACCCGGTTAAGAACTCATTTCTTAATTTCAAAAAAAATCATCTTGTGCTCAGAGTGCTATGCCATTCTGCACATTTGTGCAAAAAAGGAATTTGTTCTTTAAAAAACTGCAGGGTTCAACCCAGGTCATGTGAGAACAGTAAAATCAGGATCTATCTGAAGCTATACAGGTTCCACACTGCAAAGCAAAAGAAAAGAGGGAAAATCGAAGCATCTGAGTGTGTTTCACCTCCAGCAAAATTCCGTGGGATGTACCCCTTCAAGCCTTGTTAATGCTCCAAAGTATGGGTGTGCCTCTACCTCAAGCTCAAAATGTTTTTGCAGAAGTATCCACTCACGTCTCCGATGTGTAGCTCATTGTCAGTTTGCATGCACGAATTGTATCCTTTTGGAATCTATTGTGACTCCTTCGAGAGGTAAATCGGAGGTTGCGTTTGAATTGGTCTCGTTAAGGCATGTATTTCCTTATTCGACATTTTATTTCAAACACACTGTTGAGATTGCATCGAATATGCATTGATTATTGTGCACAGACTGTGTATGCACACTCGTTTCACTTGCATTATGATGCATGTTCCAATTGCATTGTTATGCACCCACTTCATTTGCATTGTGATGCACATCCCAGATGCATTGTTATGCACTCATTTCACTTGCGTTATCACGCATGTTTCGCCCACATTGTTGTGCGCCTTTTTTACTTGCGTTGTTGTTCTTTCCTCTCTCACGTGTACTACGCTGAGAGGTTTCTTTTTGCTTTCCTCTTTCCTCTCTCGCGTGTACTACGCTGAGAGGCTTTTCTCTTTCCTCTCTCGCGTGTACTACGCTAAGAGGCTTTTCTCTTTCCTCTCTTGCGTGTACTACGCTGAGAGGCTTTTCTCTTGCCTCTCTCGCGTGTACTACGCTGAGAGGTTTCTTTTTGCTTTCCTCTTTCCCCTCTCGCGTGTACTACGCTAAGAGGCTTTTCTCTTTCCTCTCTCGCGTGTACTACGCTGAGAGGCTTTTCTCTTTCCTCTCTCACGTGTACTACGCTGAGAGGCTTTTCTCTTTCCTCTCTCGCGTGTACTACGCTGAGAGGTTTCTTTTTGCTTTCCTCTTTCCTCTCTCGCGTGTACTACGCTGATGAGGTTTCTCTTTGCCTTTCTTTCTTCTCTCGCGTGTACTACGTTGAGAAGTGTTGCTCTTTCCTCTCCTGTGTATGATACGCCGAGAGATGTTGTGTTTGAGACTCCGGGTATTCTCGGTAGTCGCTTTTAGCCTTCTCCGCGTGAGACGCTGTAGGAATTGCATAATACTCTTGCATCCTTTCTGCATGAGGTGTAGTTTGGTTCATGTTTACTTGCTTGCATAGCTTTCGCTTAAAATGTTGCATTTATTTTGCATAACTGCTTCATCACAGCATCCTTTGCATGATCATAAGTTATGCACTTACATTGTGCATCACTTTGCATCCTGCCCCTGAACTACGCTGGTTTGATTCCTTGCAAAGGGATACGTAGGCAGCCTACGGGCACAACCATTTATTTATTGGTATTTTGTTTGTCCAAGTCTTCGGCCTTGTCAAAAATGGGTCGTCTCTGGGCTTTGACATTCACTCCCGTCATTGTTATGACTTTCGAGTTCTGTCAAAGAGGGGCAACTGTAGACACCCCATTTTTGACCGCCCTCGAGACTTGGGCACTACTAATGGTTTACTTGTTGGAGAAAGGTGTGCAGGGCGCAGGTTCAGTTTCTTCGGCAAGGAGAGAGGCGAATCTCAACTTCACACCCCATTTTGAACCAAAATTATTTTGGATGGTTTTGAGACCTTAAAACCCTCTCTTTCAAAACATTTTTGAAATAAAATTCCCACGATGTTCCAACGCTCGCATTTCGGTAAATGGTGCGCTTTTCGGTAAACCGAGCAAGGACAAAGTGGAGATGAATGAAAGAGAGATGAAATCTTTGAAAAATCTTTCAAAACACCTTACTTCGGGGTTTGAAGTTGAAGAGAAGAGGAGAAGAGGGGAGAAAACAAGTTGGAGAAGAGGTTCGGCATGAATCCGGGTAGAAGAGAGTGGAGCAGTCCTCGCTAAATCAAGCTCATCTATCTATACACTTGGAGTTAAGCTATGAGGCCATAACCATTGGAAAGAAGACTTCCGGGCCTTCATTTTGCACTCAAGAATCTCTCAAAACCAAGTCCGGGTGGGGGAGGTATGATTGGTTGAAGTTGGGCATCATCCCGGTTGGATCGAGTCTGCGCGGCTTTACCAAAAAGGGCATAACTTTTTCCACAGAAGGAATTTTAATGCAAGGTTTACGCCATTGGAAAGCTAACTTCCGGGGCTTCAATCTAGACATCCACCGGAACTTTTTGACCTCATCAGCCACCCATCGGCACTCTATTTAGCCGACCGGCCAGTACAAATTGCAGGTTGACAATTTATTGTGCCGACTGGCAATTTATTTGGCCGATGACCCTTTTTCTTGGCCGGTTTGACCCTTTTGACTCTTGCAGGCATGGTGCATGCCAGCTGTGCCAGCTGGAGTACACAGACCCGACCCCCCATGCACATGTGTGGTTGTTTTGCACCTTTCCACCCTTTTGGCCCTAAACCTCTTCTAGAAGGTTGACCCTTTGGCCAAGCTTTTTGGAGAAGCTTGGCCAGCTGTATTGGCTTCCTCTAGAAGCCTTGAACCTCCTGGCCCCCTTGACCCTTTCTCTTTAGCTTAGCCATTAAGTTTCTTGGCTATGCTTGGCCTATATAAGGAGCTCTCCTCCTCCATTGTAAAGGGTTGGTTGGTTGAACAAAAAAACCAGAGATATATAGATATATATCTGATATACATATATACAACCCTCCATCTCTCTCTATATCTCACTCCTTTGCCTCCAAAACTCCATAGTTCTTGGCCTATTGCACTACAACCCCTAGCACAACACCACCATCATCCATTCAAAAACCTTGAGGCTGATCTTTAGAGGCTAAAAGCTCAGATGTTTGGACCAAAAGGTTGCTAAAGACTTGTTCTTCAAGGGTAAGTATCTATTTCCTTTAAACTAGTCTTTCTTTGTTTCATTTCTAAGCCTTGCTTGCAAGCATCTTTGAGCTCCGACCAAAACTGAAAGTGGCATTTTTTTGAGCTCTATTTCATCTTTCATTAAGGGTCTTACCCTGTTTGGGACCCCCATCTTGCACTTCCTACATTATCCCTTTGTATGCCATTTTCTTGAGTAGTATTTTTGCCTATGATTAATCTGTTTTGGAGCATGATGTGAACTGAGAATAGGCTTATTTTGAGCCCTTCTTCAACATTGAAGAAGGGCTCAACACTGTTTGGGACCTCCATGTATCACTTACCATTGTACCCCTCTTTGGTCCCTATTTTTTCGTGTTTTGTTAGCTTATCTTGCTTCTGTTTTTCGGCCATGATCAGAGCTGAGAGTGGCCATATTTTGATCCCCTTGTCATGATTCATTAAGGGTCTTTGGCTGTTTGATGAATATTTTGTATACTTTGTGTTATAGCCTTCTTGTGGCCTTAATCTTGCATTGCATTTTGAGCATGTTTGTATACTCATTTGGGGCTTGTCATCTACTGCAAAACATCATATTTTTGGTCCCTCTTCAGTGTTGTAGAAGGGTCTTTTTCTTTTTGGGCTTTGCATCTACCACTTGCCTCATTGTCCCCTCTTGCAGAGCCATTTTTGCATGCTGATTTTGCCCTATCTATGCTCACTGTTTGGCCATGCTTTGAACTATAAAAATGCTTGTTTTAGGGCTGTCTTTCTTCTGTCTTCATACTCCATGTTCAAATTATGCATGCTTTGTATGGATGTAAGTCATTTCATGTGCCTAATCTTGGGTTTCGGGGCCTGTAGCATGCATTGGGTGACATATTTCCATGTTTTGGGACCATTTGGCATCGTGTTCCAGCGCTGAAATTCACATGCTTGTATTCCATCTTGCATCCCTTGCCATGCTTTGGTAGAGTTGCATTTTTGTGCCTTAGGTTTGGTTAATGCATTGTGCATGCATTCCATGTATTGTGTTGCCTTACTTGCCTCATTATGGCCACTGTTTTGGACCTAGTAGAGAGCTGTCCAAGTTAGTGTAAGACCATCCTTTGCATGTCGATGCATGCTCACCTTGTGTGTTGTTGCATACTTGTGTGTTGTTGCATGTTTAGGTTGCGCGCCTAGCATACATTGTTCATTTGCATGTTCATGTTGCATACTTAGCCTCTATGCCTAGGTTGCATTTCATTAAGTATGCATCCCTTGCCTCTTGATTAATCATGATAGAGGTTGGGGCTCTTTGATGTGTTTTGTGCTTGCATTTCATTTGATATCAAAGTTGCTAACTTGGCTTTTGGGCCATCATGCATTGAAATGCGTGATTGATGGCCCGGGGGTCGAGGGCCATGCTCCCTTGAGTCCATTGCATGATAGGGAGTGTGTCCATGCACACATTTGCTTGAAATTCCAGGCCATACACTGCCTGTCCTCTGTTGTTGTCAAAACTGTTTTCTGCAGGAAGTTTCTGCCGACCGGCAACATACAGTGCCGACCGGCCATTGGTGAATGGCCGATAACTTCATCAACAGCCGATGGACATTCTTCATGGCCGGCGGGCATTTCCTCCAGCCGATGATATTCTACAGTGTGCAAGGAACATGTCCCAGGACTTTGGCAGTCTTTGGAGAGGCTGGGAAGTGTAAACAGAGGCAACAGTGGTATGGTGCGGATTTCCGAGCAAGGCGGATCAATCATGCATCATTCACGCATCTCGAGGCGGGGCTGTGGCCACCTTCTTTTGTTATTAATTTATTAATTAATTAGAGGGTCTGTAATAATTTATTTATTTATTATTCGGACTGTAATATTTATTTGGTCCCTCCGAGCGAGGGCGTATTTGTAATAAGGGTGTGTGAGTGTGTCCATGTCTTCCAATCCCACGTCTCTCTTCCTTTTTATTTACCTGCTTATGATGGCAGGTTAGGGCATATTTAAATTAGCATACCTTATGCTATGCATGTGTGCATCCATACATTCGTCTTGCATGCACCGGGGTCGGCGCATCATACTAACTACACTGTATTTTCAATTCCAAGTTGAGTACTTGCTAGTTGCAGCATTTCACATGCCATGTTTAGGATAGCCGAGCCTGTCTAGATCGCATCCTTGCATGTGTTGCATTAGCCACCTTAACATGAACTAGGATCATGCATGATTACTAACTAGTTTCTGTTTTGGCACGGAGTACTAGGTAAGCTTTTATGCTTTAGCATACCGCATGCGGGTGAGTGTTGCCATAATAGCATGATTACCATGAGGCTAGTTGCTTATGTGATATAACTGCTTGAATGCCTGTGGATGGAGGTTGAATTGTTTAAATTGGAACAATGCATTGAAGGCCCACTAGATAGTGGCAAAACCATCTTTTCCTAAAGCCCACTTAAAGGTGGCAAAACCTGCATTTTAGCCTACTTACGAGTAGCAAACCATTTTCAAAACAAACACGAAATGTTTTATTCCAATTTAGGCGATTTGGTCTATACTTGTTTGCTGTGCGCATAACATAGTAATTCTAGGCTAATAACCGGAATAAGAACACATAATGTTTTCAAAACAAGATATCACGGTTAGTAGAGGCCGATCTTTGATCGGGCGAGAGGGGGTGCTCATAGCTGACCTTCCCCAATCGTACCCAAGTTCTCGAGCCGAGGCAACTTTGGTGATGACGGACACGTGGCCTTTGGCACCGAGTCAGGGTTTCCTAAATTCCCCCATTAAAAAATATTTAGGTGGCGACTCTGTATCTGGCAAAGCAGTCCATGTTTGGCATTTCTTTTTCAAAATCTGTTTTTCTCAAAACGATTTGCCGGATTTGGACTCTTTGGTTTAAGATTAAGAACCGTGACAATCGAGTCCTTGAACTGTAGTGAGCCCAAATGAACAGAACGGGACTTAACCCTCCCGGGGCGTTCGGGGACGTCTACAGTATGTGCGACAATATCCATGTCCGTCATGACCTATCAACTTATGGAAAATGGCATTCCTAGCCTCCAAAGTCTGGCAATCCTCAGGTAGTATAGAGAGTTAACGATTAAACTCATCCTGTATTGAATAAGACATATATGCCAAATTAAGATGGTTGACACATTAAAAATAAAAAATAAACTTTAAATAAAATCAAAGGTGTTTGGAAACTACCAAGGTCCGGATAACCTCTGGGTCATTTGCTCTACGTGTCATAAACCAAACATTCATCTTTTCAGTAGACTCTCCCTTATTGGTCATTTACATTTTTTTAGAAATATGAAAATTAGAATCCAAATAATTTGCAAATATACAATGTTTATTTATATACAAAAATAAAACAATAAAATATAAACCTCATGCCGTATCTGAGCGAAAGTAGTACGCCCTGTGGTATGAGCTATGCCGTGAGCTCGCCAATTTTTAGCGTTCCTAGTTGCAATTTTCTATACCAGGTTCAACAAATGTAAGTATATAAATATGATTTGTATGCTTACATATCATACGTATAACTTAATTGTATACCTCAGCATCGGAAGTACGCCAATACTCCATAGGTTCTTCCCACTGGCTTGGCACATTGTGCAAAGGAACATCATCCTTCAGATTAGGATCAGAACTTCTAGGCTTGAAATACTTAGCCTTAATCTTATTCTTGTGATCCTTCCATATGCTGTTGTAGTTTTTCATGCAGATTGGCTTGTACTCCTCTGGACATATATTCAAATTGTCCTATAAAACACAATTTCAAAGTTTAAATAATAATAACACAATTTTGGAATTTAAATTTTTGGACAAAAATATACTTTTACCTTCACATCCTTCTAGATAGCATCAAGAATATCATCAGGCACAGTGTTCCAGTCAAGAAAAGTAAGAGGAACAATGTTACCATTCCGCACAATAATGCCAAGTTAAGTAGTTAACTTAGACACGTTATCCCTTATCGAATAGTAAATTTTCATCAAATTATATGTCCAACTTTGTACCAGTACCCTACTCTCTAATGCCCTTCGCACATCCTCTACCACGCCTACTCGAGGTTGATGAAAAACTAACATGACCTGCGAGATACAATAACAATAACCAATATGCAATGATAATAAACAAATGCAAATTTAAATAGTGTCAATACAAATCAAATTCTTATACCTGAGGTGGGCTGTGAAGAAGTTGAAGGGTCTGAAAAATACAATGAGAATAAACAAGTTATATGTATTGAGAACAAATAAATATATATTTAAATAATTTTCATACAAATCAAAGCAAATTTATATACCTGTGGATGGCTCATAAGCCGATGACTCTAGTCGGAATGATAGCTGCTGTGGTGCCACTGATGGTGGACGCACCAATGGTAGGCGTGGAGGCTGAGTAGATGAGAGCTGCTGTGGTGCCACTGATGGTGGTCGATGCGGTGGCACTAATGGCCCCTCTGATGGTGATTGCTGTGATGCCTCCCTAATTGCGGTGCCACTGATGGTGGACGCACCAATGGTAGGCGTGGAGGCTGAGTAGATGATAGCTGCTGTGGTGCCACTGATGGTGGTCAATCCGGTGGCACTAATGGTGCTCGCTATAATGCCTCCTCTAATGGTGGTGCCACTAATAGTGGTCGCTGCGGTGGCTGGCCAGATGGTGGTGGCACTAATGGCCCCTCTGATGGTGGTCGATGTGATGCCTCCTTTGACGGTGGTGCTGCTGATGTCCTCCTACGTACCACATCGGACATCATACGTAGGGGATGATCAGGCTTCCTCTTCCTTGCCATAATAATCTGCAAATGCCGTGACATTAATTGACATTAGAAACGTAGAGAATGGTTTTGAATCAACTATAATATGACATTAATTGAACTAATACAATTACAAAGACAAAGTAAATTAAGAAACTGAACATTAATTACAACCTTGGCCTGAATTCATACTAATGTTTATTAAAAATCAGTCTATTTCCACATCAAGTGTTTCTCCTTCTGCGGCTTCCCTTACCCAACCAACTTCTTCATCACGGAGCATTATGTTTTCTTCTAATTGTTGGCTCATATATAGCTCGATTTCTGGATCAGTCAAATTCATATCAAATAAACCTCTTTGAGACATCTTCACCACTACTTGCCAGTTTGGTTCTAACGGGTTTGTTACATACCAAACTTGCTCTGCTTGGGATGCCAAGATGAAAGATTCATTGATAATTCGATCATCTCGGTATAACAAATGATTGAAGTTGACCAACGTGAAATTGAAGACATCTTGTATCTTCCCGTGAATGTTGTCAATCCAATCACACCTAAACAACACATGCTTCTTCTCATTGGAATATCGAATCTCAACAATATCTGTTAATTGTCTGTAATAGTACACAGACCCCACAAGAGGATTCTTGTTTTTCCGACTAGCATAACTTATGGTATCTGCCTTCAAAGCTACACCACAATTTTGTGTGGCTCGATGGTCATCCATGGCCTTTACTCGATACCAAAACCCATTCATTATATACCCGTTGAGCCTCCTCGCCAGGTTATGAGGACCATTTGCCAATACAATAATCTCTTCAGAAAATGTGACATCACTAGTCCTTCACAAAGTTTGAACCTATTTTAAAAAAAAAAATTGTAAAATTTAAAATGTAGTTCGACTTAGGTAAATAGAATCTATAGATTTAAATACATACATGTTCCTTGAACCAAATGTGAAAAGTTTTAAAATGTTCATGCCGAAGCTGATGATCGTCAACACGAGGCATTTTGACCTTAAGTGCTTCAAGGTGTTTGCTGTGTAGATTGAAATTTTATCAAAAAAAAATTTGGTTCAAAATTCAATGAAACATAATAAAATATTAAGTGAGTGACATAACTTACTTTATGAATGGTTGAACGGCGCTTGTATTGAATAAGACATACCGATGAGTTTGTACCCAAGAAGTATTATCAAGGTAAAAGCTTGTGCTTTCACCAACAGCACGACCCAGATTATCATCACCACTGTAGTTCCTCACGGGTCGATTAGAATTGGTTTCCACATCATTGAGATATTGTGCACAAAAATTCGTGCATTCTTCCATAAGATATCCTTTAGTAATTGAACCTTCTGGATGAGCTCTATTACGTACATATTGCTTCAAAGTAAGAAGATACCTCTCAATTGGATACATACATCGAAACTGAATCGCTCCACCCAATAATGCTTCGTCAGCTAGATGCATAGGGAAGTGCTCCATTATATCAAAAAAAGTAGGAGGAAATATTTTCTCTAGATGACAAAGTGTTACGGCGATACGATCTTGAATATATTGCAAATCCGTCACACGATTCATTTTGGAACACAATTGTCTAAAGAAATTGCTCAATTCAATCAAAGGTTCAATTACATTCTTCGGTAACGATCTTCGAATAGCCAATGGAATTAGTTGTTGCATCAGAATGTGACTATCGTGGCTCTTAAGACCCCCAATACTTCTATCATGTAAGCACACGCGACGCAATATATTGGATGAATACCCGTCGGGAACTCTAACTTCCTTCAATACTTTCAAGAACAAATCTTTCTCATCTTTGGTCATCATGAATTGTGCTGGTGGTAAATAAGCTTTATTCGACCCTCTTAACTGCAAATGTAGGGGTTTTCTAATATTCATTTCTTGTAAATCACACCAAGCATTAACACCATCCTTCGATTTTCCTGTAACCCCTAATATTGTCCACAACGCATTGTCACAAACATTCTTCTCTATATGCATCACATCGAGGTTGTGTCTTATTAGATTGTGCTTCCAATATGACAGTTCATAAAAGATACTCTTTTTCTTCTAACTATGGGTGCGATGTCCAGCTTTCTCCTTCTCTACTTGTCGTCTATGCCTCTCCTTAAGGTCATTCCTCTTGTATTGGGTTAAAATACCCTCAGATTCTAATTGTAGCAGCATCTCAGTTCCAGACAACAATTTCGGTTTGAATCTAACTTCCCGACTACCATCAAATGATACTTTATCCTTTCGGAATTTATGGCCACTAGGTAAAAATCTGCGATGACCCAAGTATGATTGTTTCCTACTATGCTTCAACCAACACGATGTAGTTTCCCTATTGCAACAAGGACATGCATATTCGCCTTTAGTGCTCCATCCTGACAAGTTTGCATATGCAGGAAAATCACTAATTGTCCACAGTAAAGCTGCATGCATTTGAAACATTTGATTTGTTGATGCATCAAATGTGGAGACACTGTCATTCCATAGTTCTTTCAACTCCTCAATCAACGGTTGCATGTACACATCAATCTTGTCACTAGGTCCTTTCGGGCCGTCAATAAGCACAGATAAAATTAGAAATGGTTTATTCATGCACATCCATGGCGGCAAGTTATATGGAATGAGTATAACAGGCCAAGTGCTATGAACTATGTTCATCGTCCTGAATGGGTTAAAACCATCAGATGCTAAGCCAAGCCTTACACTTCGGCAATCATTACTAAAGTTAATATTCCGACGGTCAAAATCTTTCCATGCAAAGGAGTCTGCAGGATGCCTAAAGACACCGTCATCAGTTCGTTCCTCTGCATGCCATCTCATTAACTCAGCCTTCTTGGATGACATAAACAACCGCTGCAACCTTGGCTTTAAAGAAAAATATCTCATTTGTTTTGTAGCTATTCGTTTGCCACCGTTGTTAGGACCATTTGAACCACCATCACCATTTGATTTCCATCTTGAACTGTTGCATATGACACATTTATCAAGATTGGTGTCCTCGTTTCGAAACAACATGCAACTATTGGGATATGCATCCCACGTCTCATACGTGAAGCCCAAATCTGTTGTGATCTTTTGAACTTTATAATATGAGTTCGGGAGTTTCACACCTAACGGGAACGCCTCATTCAATAACTCAAGCAACATGTCAACAAACTTGTCTGTCCACTGATTAAGCACCTTCAGATGTAGAATCGAACAATGAATGACAAAGATGTGAACTTCTGACAACCTGGATACAATTCACTTTGTGCATCTTGAAGAAGTTTGAAATACTTTGCAGTCTCTGCATTTGGACTGAGCTGGGGTTCAGATGCATGGGGATTAGGCCCCTGTGGTTCATTACCCTCAACACTTGTATCGGCATGTGGATTTCCCATAGCCCCTTGCATCATTCCAACCATATCGTCCCCAATGTCTAAATTAACCAATGTTTCATCTCTCGATTACCATGCAGAGATATGTAAGATTCCCCATGATTAATCCAATGTTTGTACTTTTTTAAAAAACCATTCAAAATCAGATGCTCCCGTACACCCTCTTGTACAAGATGGTATCGATTCTCACATTTTCTACACGAACAACTAATCATCGAACCTTCATCCCTATTGGTGTAGGCAAACACAAGGAATTGATCAATCCCATTAATGTATTCCCTCGACATCCTGTTTGGCAAATCAATCCAACTCTTATCCATCATCTGTACTTCCCTCAAATGCACACTTCACTTCTTTTGTAATCTTGTCAACAATATATATATATATATAAATCTATTTAAATGCCAGTCATTTTCCACATGCAAATGTGTTTCCCACTATTAATTTTCTTCAGGCAAACTTACTGGGAGATATACATCTCACATGCAAAACAAATATGCCCTAGAAAAAAATATAATTACAACAAATGTAAGGGTCATAATGATATAGGATTATGAGAGAGGCAGATAGAGAAAGAATGGCAAAATTAGTCATAATTAGTCATATAGTCAATCTTTCACCGCAGCTATAATAAAAATCCTCACCGTACAAAGTTGGCAGAATTAATGATCTTAGATCACCTACTAGGCTAACACATTTTATTCTTGCAACCCAATAAAGAACAAGTCAGATTGCCCACTTTTTTTTTTTTTTTCTTCTTTTTAATAGTTTTGAAATCGTTGTCAAACTATCAAGAATTTCTTCTACCAATATCTATTCATAATTCATAAAACTAGATTCTTTCTTTCAACCAAATTAGACCCCAAAAAAAATTAACATATACCCCATTAATTTTGGTAATTATATGAAATCATAAACGGCCCTAAAGGAATGCTTTTCTTAAAACTACTATGTTTACTCATAGTGCTAATAAATTCATATAAACCCAAATGGAATATCTGATACATAATCTACAACCACAAGAAAGTATCATGAGCAATTGTAAATGAGCTATGCAAAGTCAAGAAAAAGCCAAAATCCATGTGATGTAATCCAACTATATGACAAAAAACCGTCTCAAATAAAATGCCTAGCCCTCTCCTTTCAAACATTTCAAACACTCTCTATAGACACTCCATTTTTGACTGACCTTAAGATTCAGATGTCATCGATTGAGCGCTCGGTGATGGTGCATGTTGTGCTCGTTTCGAGTCTCCGGAGTTTTGGCTTGAGAGCCTTACCTCCAGGCCTCGGAACTTTTTGTGCTTCGACTCGGTTTGCGGACCAAGTCTTGTTTTCTCTTCCCGAAGGAAGAGAGAGGTCTTTTAGATCATCTCTCAGTGGTCGTAGACTACTTTTCATGGTCGTAGGCCACTGTTCCCGTTTGGAGACCAGTTTCTGATTTTCGGAGCCGTCGGCCGCGCGCCTCGGTTCGGGACCGCTTAACATTCTCCGTTTGCTCTGATTTTTGGCACACACCTTGTTTCCTCTGTCTAGAGGGACATTGTCGCTTGGGAGACTACCTTCATGGTCGCACGACACTTTCGATGCTTAACAGCCTGTTTTCGGGGCACTGGGCCGCGCGTTTTGACCCCCGAACCCTCGTTTTGCATCCGTCTTAGTTCATTTTTGGCATGGACCTTGTTTTCATTGTTTGGAAGGTGGTACAAGGGTGGGAGACTACCTTTTTCCCCGCCAGCCAATTTTCTTGTCAGGAAGCTGGTCTCCTTGATTTTTGAGCCACATTTACAAGTCTCCCACCACACCATTAGCTTGCATTCAATGTGGAGACCACCAAATGAGGCTGCCGACCACCTGACCCTTTTGAACTGGTCGGCCGACCACCTAAAGTGGCTAGCCGACCACCTGAACTAGTCGGCCTGCCTCTCCCAGTCTTGTCTTTGTGGGTTGTTGCCAACTGTGCCAGCTGGAAGCCACAGACTGGATCCTTCATACACGTGTATGGAGGATCTTCAACCTTGGTTTTTAGCTTCTTTGAGAAGCTTTGACCCCCTTTCTCTCCTTTAGAGAGGTTCAGATTTTGTCTAAGGCATATACACATACCTCTCTCTATATCTCTACATTTTGGCTCAAAAAGTGCATGGTTCTTGCACTTTGCATACCATCTCCCAACCTAACCCTCCACCATCACTCTAAGCATCTTGGAGGCCATTTTTAGAGGTTGAGAGGCTGTCTTTGTGGTCCAGAGGTTGCTGGTCCTTTTGTGCTATAAGGGTAACACACTTTCTCCCTTTTAAGGCTTTATTTTGCTTCATCTTTTAGCTATACTTGCAAGCATATTTAAGCTTTGGTGTAAACTAAAAAAAGTCTTATTTTGAGGCCCTTAACATGTTTGTTTAAGATCATTTTTATATTGGGGGTCATCTACCCCCTTGCATGCTTCATTTTACCTTGTTTTGAACCATGCCTTAGAGCATTTGTGTTGGCCTTTGTTTGGCCTTTTAGCCACTAAAATCCAGTGGATTTTCAGTGGCTAGCATGCTATTTTGAGTGCCAAAATTAGAGAGGGGTGACCCTCTCTCTCCTTGTTTTGTTTTCTAGCATTTTTGGCCTTACAAAGGAGCCCTTATTTGCATGCTTCCAAGCCATGTTTCAGGTCATTTTTGATGAGTTTTAAGACCTGCATAGGCTCTTTCCAAAGCTTTTTTTGCCATATTGGATGTCCATCTTGCATGTGTAGAATAACCCTCTTCATAGCATATCAAAGGAGCATCTCATTCTTGCATGCATTAACCATGTTTCAGTGGATTTTTGGGCTTTATTTGGCATGGTATACCTCTAAATTTTTCTGGTTTAGTGGCCTCTTGATTGCCTCACATGCTTGTAGTGCAAATCCTCTTTACTAGCTTACATTGCATGCTACTTTAGCCTTTGATTCTAGCACTTTTTGGCCATGCCTTAAACTGATTTTGTGCATGTTCTAGACTGCCTTAGCTCTATTTTTGGGCCTCATGGTCAAATGATGTTTTCTATGCACGGTTGTAGTCCAATACCCTTGCCTAGCTTTGAGTTTTGAAGCCTATTGCATGCGTATTTTGAGGTGTTTCCATGTTTTGGCATCATTGTGAATCATATTTCAGAGCTTATATGTATGCCATATTCCCATGTTTTCCACTCTTTGAATGTGTTTGAGAGTTATGCATGAATACCTCATTTTTGAACCATTGCATGAACTTCATTTCCATGCTTTGCGAGCCATCATTTTAGTCCATATTTGCTACTGTTTTGACCTGCATAGGGACTGTTTTGGGGCTGGTTTGGCCATTTGAGTATGGCTTTGCATGCCTATAGTGTAATCCACTTCACTAGTTTCGGTATTTGGGCCATCTAGCATGCATTGTGTGAGATGTTTGCATGATTCGGGACCATCTTGCATGTCATTTCAGAGCTGGAAAATATGTGATTGTATGCCATATTTCATACTTACCATGCTTTGGTGGAGTTGCACTTTGTGCCTTAGGTTTGGTCCCTTGCATTTGTACATGTTTGCATGTGTGTTGTTGCCTCATTTTCATCATGTATGGCCACTGATTTGAGTGTGGCTGAGGCCCATTCATTTTAGTTTAAGTCCATCTTGCATTATGTATGCCATATCCATGTTATCGCATGCTTGATCGTCGCATTGTGTATGCTTTGTTCATGTCTTCGTGCATGTCCATCTTTGTATGTGCATTGCGTATGCCATATAGTTCATGTGCATTGAGTATGCCATTCTTAGTTCATAGCATTGTGTATGCTAGTTGCATGTTTGCATATCATCCCTTGCATGCTAGCATGATTAGGTTGCATTGTGTTTAGGGTTGCATGCTAGTCGTATTGTGTATGCCATGTATATTGCATTGTGTTTGGAATAGGGTTTAGTCCAAACACGGGAAACGAGGGACGTTTCATACTCCAAGTGACGAAACGTGCCTCGATTCTCAGTCGCCGACACTCCGGATTACCCATGATGGATTTTAGGCCTTGTTGTGTTTGTATGTGCATTCATTTTACATTGAGTCATGCAATCCGACTCATCGGCCATCATGCATCGAGATACGTGATTGGTGGCACGAGGATCGATGACTACACTCTCTGGAGCTTGTGCAATGATGGGGAGAGTGGTCATGCACACATATGTTGAAAATACTTTGCCATGTCCCTTTCTCGCTCTCTGTTGTAACAAACCGGAAACCAGTAGCAAAAACTGGTCAGCAGCCTTCTGGAGCTTTGTACAGTGTTCTGGGACCAGTTGCAAACAGAGGCAAATCAGGGCATTGTGATGGATTTCCCGACAAGGCGACTTGAGTATGCAAGCATCCCTATCATTCGGAACAGAGCTGAGGTAGTCTATTTTGTTTAATTTGCATGCTAGTTTCCTTACTTACTTAGTTAATTTGTTAATTAATTAATGTTGTGTAATAATTAGTTTAATTAGTTTAGATTAGCTAGTTTACTCTGTACTATTTATTCAGACCCTCCGAGAGAGGGCAATGTTGTAATAAGTGTGCGTGTGTGTGATGTATGTCTTCCAACCCTACGTCTTTCTCCCTTTTATTTACCAGCTTATGATGGTTAGTTTTAGGGTATGTTTCAATTAGCATCTATATGTTCACATGTTTGCATTCATTCATTTGTATTACATGCACCGGGCTCGGCACATCATGCTAACTGCATTGTATTTCAATTCAAAGTTGAATATATGTATCGATTGTTGCATCTCATATGCCATCTTAGAATAGCCGAGCCTATCGTAGTTGCATTTTGCATGTGTCACATTAGCCATTCTTAGCGTAGTTAGGATCCATGCATGATTTCTAATTAGCTTCTTTCTTTGGCTCGGAGTACTCGGTAAGTGTTTATGCTTTAGCATCCTTGCATGTGTGTGAGTGACTGCCATGATAGCATGCTTACCATGAGGCTATGTGCTTATGTGATATAACTGCCTGAATGCCTGTGGGTGAAGATTGGATTACTTGAATTGGAACAATTCATTGATTGCGAGTTTTAAGCCCACTTGAGAGTGGCAAATCACCATGTTTTCTAAGCCCACTTGAGGGTGACAAAATCCACGTCTTAGCCTACTTGCGAGTAGTACCATCAAACCATTTTCAAATAAACAAACATGAAATATTTTGTTCCAACTCAGGCGATCTAATCTATACTTGTATGCTGTGTGCATTACATAGTAATCCTAGGCTAATAAACCGGAATAAGAACGCATGTGTTTTCAAAAACTCGATATCATGTTTAGTAGTGGCCGATCTTTGATCGGGCGAGCGGGGGTGCTCATTGCATGACCTTCCCCAATCGTACCCAAGTTCCCGAGCTGAGGCAACTTTGGTGATGACGGACACATGGCCTTAGGCACGAGTCAAGGTTTCCTAAATTCCCCTAAAATAAAATATTTAGGTGGCGACTCTGTATCTGGTAAAGCAGTCCATGTTTGGCACTTCTTTCTAAAAATCTGTTTTTCAAAACGATTTGCCAGATTTGGACTCTTTGGTGATTTATCGGTTTCGCATTGCACTTTGCGGGGTTAGATTCAGAATCGTGACATTTGAGTCCGAACTGTAGTAAGCCCAATGAACAAAACAGGATTTCTCCCGGGACGTTTGGGGACATCTACACTCTCCCTTTCTTTTGTCTCTCCCCTAAGCCTCTCTCTCATCTCTTCTCTCTCATTAGCTAATCAAGGATTGGAGAACTACCCAATTATTGGAACCCATATTGTCCTGTTATTTTCTAGACCTAACCCATATTTTCATTTGTACTTTTTGGCTAGGATTAGAACCCATATTGTTACCCTTTCTTGCTTGTGATTTGTTTGGTATTAATTCAAACAAAAAAATGGTAGGAAAGAACAACTCAAACCTCCCTCCTGGTTTTAGGTTCATCAAGGTGTCAGCAAATGTCTTTCCCTCAATAGGGGGGCATCGCTTCAGCTTGACTTGACTGGTCAGAATGGGACAGCATCCTGACAAAGTCAAGGCAATAAAATCCTTATCATATAACTCTGAAACGAATCCTAACCTAACTGTGACACGAGATTTATATCAACACAAGTTGTACTACATTTTCATGTTAACTCAGACCCTTTTCTAATAAAAGGAGGGCTCATCTCCCCAATTAGATCATCAATGCATCACATCACACATTGTGCCTACACTTCCATGCTCTCTGATCCATGCTTACCTTACTTTTCAGCCACAGTAATCTCTAACACTTTCAACTCTTTATTTGCAATATCCATCTCTCAAGTTCGATTCCTGACTCTCTACATACATGATTTAATAAACAAACAATAATCCAAGAACATCTGCAAAATCCAAAAACCCTATTCCAATAAGGATAGCCCTTGCTAAATGCAACTATGCAAGAACTGAAAAACTTGTTCTTCACTTTTTGAATTGAATCTTCCATATCAAACTTCTTTCACATGTTTTTTTCTTTTTCTTTTTTTTTTTTTTTTTGGTGGCTGATTTTATACTTCCGAATCATACAAAATAAAAACATCACATTGCTAAATTATGGGATAGCCAAATTACTTTTCTTATTTCTTTCATTTTAATTATTTATTTATTATTTATAGGGGTTAGTTGTTTTCAATATGACAATCAACTTACCATATAACAAAGCCCTAGCCAGAGTAGGAAATGCAGCACCTTGATAGAATACCCTCCAACAATCAGTCCTCTCTAGTTCAGAAGGGACTTTGGCACTATGCACCTAAAGACATCAAAATCAGATATTACTTATATAGAACAAAAAATGGAGTAATCAGATATTACAGTTTTGAATCATAACAATAAGAGAAACGCACCTGATCTCTATACAAGATGAGTGACCAAAATAAATTACTGTGGGCTTCCGAGAGAGAGAGAGAGAGAGAGAGAGAGAGAGAGAGAGAGAGCATACGTATTGACTGAGCTCAAAGAGAGAGATCGTAACACGCCGTCGCCGCACCACCGCTAGCCGTCGTCGCTCGTCGAGAGAGATATCGTCGGTGAACACTTATCGTCGTCGCTGTGATCGTCGGTGAACTCAAACACCACTAGCTGTCACCGTCGTCACTCGTCGAGAGACGGAGAGAGATCGTCGTCGAACTCGTCTCTGTGATTGTGATACACGAACTTGATTTAGGAATTTTGGGGATTTAGGGATTTTGGGGGTTTTGAGGGAGAATGGTGTTAGGGATTTTGGGGGTTTTGAGGGAGAAAGGTGTTAGGGATTTTGGGGATTTTAAGGAATTTGATCGAGCGCCATTTCGGCTGAAGGAGAGAGATGAAATTTCAGACTATTTGCGAAGGCATGGCAAAACCGTCACAAATGATCAAATCCATTTATAAAACGACACCGTTTTATTAAGGTTTTTTTTTTGCGACAAAGAATTCCCGTCACAAATGTCCACTATTTGCGACGATAAATTTCACCCGTCTCAAAAAAATATTTTTTGCGACGATACACAGTGTCGTCGCTAATACTTCCGTAGCTAAGTGACTTTTTGTTCTGTGTTTATTAGCGACGGGAAAACTGCCGTCACAGAAAACATTATTTGAGACGGCTTCATATGCCGTCGCAAAAGACCACTTTTTGCGACGGTATACACGTCGTCGCAAAAAGTTCCATGTTTTATACCCACTTT
The DNA here is from genome assembly GCA_036172215.1 of Camellia granthamiana. Classification (NCBI taxonomy): domain Eukaryota; kingdom Viridiplantae; phylum Streptophyta; class Magnoliopsida; order Ericales; family Theaceae; genus Camellia; species Camellia granthamiana. The sequence goes on along the minus strand of CM069904.1, from coordinate 136,526,730 downwards.
TCTTGTAATGATGCCATTGAAATTGTCTTCCCGTAGGTTCAACATCGTTGGTGTTTATGGCATATAATGAAAAAAATTCCGGAGAAATTGAGAGGACATTCGCAATATGAATCCATAAATGTTGCTTTGAGTAATGTAGTTTATGATTCATTCACAAAAGAAGAATTTGAGGAATACTGGCAAGCAATGATCGCAAAATTCAATCTGAATGATAACGAGTGGTTGGGGATATTATACCGTGAGCGACATAAGTGGATTCTTGTCTATGTTAAAGACATATTTTGGGCTGGCATGTCAACTATACAACGAAGTGAGAGCATGAATGCATTTTTTGATGGATATGTGAACTCCAAGACAACCTTAAAGCAATTTGTTAAGCAGTATGACAATGCCTTGAGAAGTAAGGTAGAGAAGGAGACAAAAGCAGATTTTAAATCTCGTAACAAATTGTATGATTGCTTAACGGTGTATCGTTTTGAGAAGCAATTTCGTGCAGCTTACATCAATTCAAAATTTAAAGAAGTGCAAGCAGAAATGAAGCGTCTAGTGTACTATCGTGCGAATCTTATTAAAGAGGAGGGATCAATTTGTACCTATCATATGAGGGAGGCTGTTTTTCTGGGTGAGGGGATGAATAAAGTGGAATTTGTTGTGTATTATAATTCAATTGAATGTGAGCTCCAATGTATGTGTCGATTGTTTGAGTTTAGAGGTATTATGTGTGCTAATTCAGTTAGTGTGCTCATTGAAAGGTCTATATATGAGGTGCCAAATAAATACATTGTTTCGAGATGCAGAAAAGATTTGGAAAGAGGTTACGCATGCATTCCAACCACATATACTAATTTCGGGGCTGCTTTAAATCCAATGTTGCATGCTAACTATCACAAGACATTGGATAAGATCCTAGAACTTGCGACCAATCATGATAGAAAACACAAAGTGATTCAACTTGGGTTGAAGGAAATCAAGGATCAAGTGAGAACAGTTGAATCGGGTAGTGCGAGTAATGTGCAATGTACTAGTACTGTACCACCTGTTACTAGCAGTATACCACCTTCCCATACTTCATCGTAAAGTACTAATGCTTCATAGTGTAGACGTCCCCGAATGTCCCGGGAGGGAAATCCCGTTTTGTTCATTTGGGGTCACTACAGTTCAGGACTCCAAGTCATGGTCCTGTGTCTAATCTCACAGAGTGCAATGTAAGACCGATGAATCATCAAATAGTCCAAATCCGGCAAATCGTTTTTGAAAACAGATTTTTTTAAAAAAGTGCCAAACATGGACTGCTTTGCTAGATACAGAGTCGCCACCTAAATATTTTATTTTGGGAAATTTAGGAAACCCTGACTCGTTGCCCAAGGCCACATGTCCGTCATCACCAAAGTTGCCTCGGCTCGGGAACTTGGGTACGATTGGGGAAGGTCACTTCGTGAGCACCCCCGCTCGCCCGATCAAAGATTGGCCTCTACTAACCATCATATCGAGTTTTGAAAACATTATGCGTTCTTATTCCGGTTATTAACCTAGATTTACTACGTGATGCGCACAGCATACAAGTATGGATTGGATCGCCTGAATTGGAACAAAACATTTCATGTTTGTTTATTTGAAAATGGTTTGATGGTGCTACTCACAAGTAGGCTAAGACGTGGATTTGCTACCCTCAGGTGGGCTTAGAAAACATGATTTTGCCACTATCTAGTGGGCTTAAAACTCGCATTCAATGCATTGTTCCAATCTAAGTAACCCAACCTTCACCCACAGGTATTCAGGCAGTTTATAACACATAAGCACGTAGCCTCATGGTAAGCATGCTATCATGGCAGTCACTCACACGCATGCAAGGATGCTAAAGCATAAACACTTACCGAGTACTCCGAGCCAAAACAGAAACTAGTTAGTAATCAATGCATGATCCTAGTTCATGTTAAGATGGCTAATGCAACAGATGCAAAATGCAACTAGAAATAGGCTCAGCTATCCTAAGAATGGCATATGAGATGCTACAGCTAACACGTATTCAATTTGGAATTGAAATACAATGCAGTTAGTATGATGCGCCGAGCCCGATGCATGCAATACAAGTGAATGATGCAAACATGCAAACATAAGTATGCTAATTGAAATATGCCTTAATCTAACCATCATAAGCTGGTAAATAAAAGGGAGAAAGACGTGGGGTTGGAAGACATACATCACACACACACGCACTTATTACAGCTGTGCCCTCGCTCGGAGGGTCCGAATAAATAATACAGGCCGCCTAATTAACTAACTCACGAGCTACTTAATTATTACAAAACCGAATTAATAACTAGCTACAACTAATTATTACACAACTACTAACTAACAAGTAAGCAGTAAATGAATGCTATTCCAGCTCTATTTGGAGAAGAGGAAGGTATGCATGCTCGCTTCGGTTCTTCGCCTTGAAACACCTTCCCGTTGCTCTTTAGAGACTCTGTTTGCAGGGTGTCTTCCAGTGCTTGTTGCTGAACCTCACCAAAACACTGTTGGGGAAATCACCAGTGGCCTGCCGGCCATTAAAGGAGCACTGCCGGCCAACAACAGGGCACTGCCGGCCAAGGGTGATGCACTGCCGGCCATCAGTGGTGCACTGTCGGCCACTGGTGTGCTGTGACACCAAGCTGCAACAAAGCACAAAATAGAGAGAAGGGAGGGTCTCCCAAGGGCATGTATGCACTATGCCACCCCATATCGCCTCAAAACATCAAGGGAGAGGCCTAGTCGGATCCACGACCATCAATCACGCATCCCGATGCATAATGGCCAAAGATCCAACTTGTGCAAATCAATATGAAAATGAATGCACAAATAAAGCAAGTAAAGCCCAGAACTCTATCATGAATCATCAAGAGCTTCGGCGACCGAGAATTGAGACACGTTCCATCACTCGGAGTATGAAACGCCCCTCGTTCCTCGTGTTTGGACTAAACCCTACTCCAAACACAATGCGATATGCATGGCACACACAATGCAACTAACATGCAACCTAGCATACGCAATGCAATGGACTATAATGGCATACACAATGCACATACGAAGGCTATCGTGCGCACATGAAGACTATTAGTGATATGATCAAAGCATACACAATGCAATGGCTAAACATGCAACAACATGAACTAAATGGCGTACACAATGCAAGATGGACTTAAACCAATGTGAGTGGACCTCAGCCACACCCACATCAGTGGCCATACGATGGAAATGAGACAACCGAAACACATGCAAATATGCACGTATGCAAAGGACCGATCCTAAGGCACAACATGCAACTCTAACTAGGCATGGCAAAGGATGAAACATGGAATAGAATAGCATAAATTACAGCTCTGAAACAGCATGCAAAGTGGTCCCGAATCATGCAAATATGTCACACAATGCATGCTAGATGGCTCGGATACCGAAACTAGTGAAGTGCGTTACACTAGAGGTACCCAAAGCAATGCACCAAAGGCAAAACCAAACAGACCCTAGGCAGGTCTGAAACAGTGGGGAAATAGCCTAAAATGATGGCTCGGAATGCAACGAAATGGAGCTCATTCAATGGTCGGTAAACGAGGCATACAAGCCCGACTCTCAAACGCATTTAAAGAGTATAAAACATGGCAATATGGCATTGATACAAGCTCTGAAATACGATGTATAATGGACCCAAAACATGAACACACCTCAGTATATGCATGGAATGAGCCTCAAAACTCAAAGTTAAGCATGGGTGTTGAACTACAAACATGCAAAACCAACATCATTCAACCATGAGACCCAAAAACAGAGCTAGGGCAGTCCAAAATAAGCATAATATCAGTTTAAGGCATGGCCAAAAAGTGCTAAAATCAAGGGTCAACAAAGCATGTAAAGAAAGCTAGGGAACCGTGATTTACACTACATGTATATGAAGCACATGAGGGCTCACCAAACCAGCCAAAAAAAAAAAGTATGCCATGCCAAAATATACCCAAATATCCACTGAAACTCAGTCAATGCATGCAAGAATGATGAGCCCCTTTGGAGGGCCAACAAGAGGGTTATTCTACACATACATGATAGACACATCAAATGGCAAAACCACCTCTGGATAGAGGTTATGAGGTTCCTAAAACCCACCAAAAAGGCCCTGGAATTAGTCTAGGAAGCATGCAAATAAGAGCCCCATTGAAAGGCCTTGAATAGGATTGTTTTACACATGCATCAAAGACACAAAATATGGCCAAAAGGGCTCTGGACAGAGTCAAGGCAGACCTTAAAACTCTCAAAATAGGGCCTGAAACATGACTTCACAACATGCAAAATGGAGCTCCTTTGGAAGGCCAAGTATGCAAGTAAACAAGACAAGAGGAAGGGGGGACCACCCCCTCCTATGTTGAGCCTCAAAACAAGGTTTTTACCACCGAAAATCCTCTGGATTTCAGTGGTTCAAAGGCCACAAAAAGTTGTTTTGAAAGGCCTTGAAAGATGGCTCAAAAGCTAAACAAGCTAAGGAACAAAAGGGAGAGACAACCCCCTAGCCAAACAAGGCTTAAACCAAGACTTTTAGGGCTGAAAAATAGAGGAAAAACAAAGGTTTTTGTAGTTCAACACTAACCTAAAAAACACCCCCAAAGTAGTGTGCAAAGATGGTGAAGTAAGTGTGCAAAACAAATACAAAAGAAGAGATGTGCTTACCCTTGTAGCACAGCAGCAAAAGGGGCTCTTTGCTGGTTCAAATGACCTTCCAACAGTCCAAAAATGAGCTCCAAAAGACCTCAGCCCACTGATATGGAACCTTGATGAAGGAAGTGTATGCAAACAAGATGTATCTCTCTACTTCTATGCACAAAAGGGCAATGGAGAGGGGCTCTAGAGAGAGAGAGGCAGAGGTTTTTGGTTTGGAAATTCTAGAGAGAGAGGAGTTTTTAGAGAGAGAGGCTCCTAAACTTGCTCAAGAAGTTCTAAGTCCTCAACCCCTTTGAATATGAGATATATAGCTTCATTATATAGCCAAAAGAGAGCTTGGTCGAAATATCTGAGCTGGGGACTTGTGCATAACAACTGGAGGTAAAATATCTAAAAAAATCTGATTTTTGACATTGTTGGCCGGCAGGACATCACTGGTGGCCGGCACTGCATCATCGATGGCCGGCAGAGAAAATCTGCTCTGCAGGTCCAACTTCAAATGGGCATATCTCCTTTATCTGGACTCCTTTTTAGGTCATTCTTGTGTCCAAATTGAAGCCCCGGAAGTAAGCTTTCCAATGGTGGTAGCCTCGCATCAAAATTCCAACTTTGCTAAGAGATATCCCTCTTTTAGTGAAGACTACTCAGTTTCGGTCCAACCGGATTGATGCCAAACTTCCAACAACCATATCTCTCCCATCCGGACTCGGCTCGCAGAGATTCTTGAATGAAAATTGAAGCTCCGGGTCCAACGATGGTGGCCTCATAGCTTAACTCCAAGTGCATAGACAGATAAGCCTGATTTGGCGAGGACCGCTCGACTCTTTCTTAGTGATTCATACCCAACTTCTTCCTCAGTTAGGTTTCTTCTCTCTTCTCATCTTTTCTTCAACTCCAAACCCCTAAACAAGGTGTTTTGAAAGATTTTTCCAAGATTTCATCTCTCTTTCATTCATTTCCACTTTATCCTTGCTCGGTTTATCGAAAAAGCGCATCATTTGACAAAATGTGAGCCTCGAAACATTGTAGAAACTTTATTTCAAAAATGTTTTGAAAGAGAGGGTTTTAATGTCTAAAACCATTCAAAATAGCTTTGGTCCAAAATGGGGTGTGAAGTTGAGATTTGTCTCTCTCTTTGCCGAAGAAACTGAACCTTTGCCCTGCACACCTTCCTCCACCAAGTAAACCATCAGTAATGCCCAAGTCTTGAGAGCGGTCAAAAATGAGGTGTCTACAGTTGCCCCTCTTTGACAGAACTCAAAAGTCATAACAATGATGGGAGTGAGTGTCAAAGCCCAGAGACGACTCATTTCTGACAAGGCCGAAGACTTGGACAAACAAACAAAATACCAATAAATAAATGGTTGTGCCCGCAGGCTGCCTACGTATCCCTTTGCAAGGAATCAAACCAGCGTAGTTCAGGGGCAGGATGCAAAATGTTATGCAGGAAGAGTTTGAAAATTGGACTTATACGCCACGCGAAGCCGGTTTGAAGATTGGACTTATACGCTACGCGAAGCCGGTTTGAAGATTGGACTTATACGCTAAGCGAAGCCGGTTTGAAAATTGGACTTATACGCTACGCAAAGCCGGTTTGAAGATTGGACTTATACGCTAAGCGAAGCCGGTTTGAAGATTGGACTTATATGCTAAGCGAAGCCGGTTTGAAAATTCAGGATTTATGTAATGCAATGAAATGAAACAGTGCAAATGATATGCAATGTATCGAAATAATCAAGCCACAAGTAGTGCAAAACCACACAAATATCATAAAGGGATGGAGATGCAAAATCAAACTCCGTCTACCATAGAAAAGGCGTCGACACCCTCAAACCACAATCCAATCAGTGGAATAGGCGTGTACACATGCAGAACTATGTGTGCGCAGACAGAACACAAGTAATTGGGTGGCATGATATAAGTGAGGAATGACCTGCTGAGGAAAGATTGTGATCTTATATGCTGAATGCAACGAAACAAAATGTGATGCAACAGATGCAATGGATGAAATGAATAAGGCACGTGACCAAACCACATTTTGCCTAGAAAAGGCATGGACACAAACAAACCACGTCTAACACAGAAATGGTGCAGTCACCCTCAACACTAGGCGCGTACACAAAATCTCATAACCATGCTTTGACGCGAAAAGTATGGGCACATACCAGACCAAGCTCAACATGGAAAGGGGCAAGTGATAGATGGAGGTGCAGTGAATGCATGCAATAGATTCTATATGCAATGCAATAGACATAATAGATAACAAAATGTGATGTAGCTGGGAAGTGAAAGTACCTTGCAGGGGCAATTGGCGATGACTCACCTCAGGCTATTGGGGATCTCCCGCTTCTGCATCTTGATTGAACCACAGGTAATACTTTTCTCCCTGGCCATGGTCGCAACTTTTCCTATTCTCCAACAGGATGACAGACTAGGTTGGATCAGTATCCAGAATTGAGGCGCATACAGATGCTATCACAATCTATGGGGCTGCCATACAGATTTCAAGCCGAGGATATACCCCTGGGTGTTTAAACTAGACTTTAGTCTCGGAAATCCCAAACCTTTACGTTCTAGGCATAAGCCATTTGAACTCTAGTTTCCACCGTCTCAGTTGGTCTCCTAGGAACTCACCGCAAACACAGGCAGGTGGCTATACCAAACCACTGGAAGTCGTTCGGGCATGACAAACACCCAAGGAATTGCACCTTTAGAGGATTTAAGGTCTCCTAGACCGAACGATATAACAGAAATGATGCAATGGATGTAACAAATGTGATGCAATAGATAATAGATGCGATGCAACAGAGAGTACAATCGATGCAAAGGGTGACATACTCCAACCACGCTGGACTTGTGAGTGGAGGAAAAACAAAGAAAATCAATCAGGAGCGCGTTCCACGCAACCTAAGATAAATTCCAAACACGCTGAAATCGTGTGAGGAAAGGGACACTCAAACCACGCTGAAATCGTGAGAGTAGGTCAAAAAACAACCCGTCCAGCGCGTCTACAACGTAACCTGGGATAAATTCCAAACACGCTGAAATCGTGTGAGGAAAGGGACACTCAAACCACGCGGAAATCGTGAGAAGAGGTCCAAAAACAACCCGCCCAGCGCGTCTACAACGCAACCTGGGATAAATTCCAAACACGCTGAAATCGTGTGAGGAAAGAGACACTCAAACTACGCTGAAATCATGAGAAGAGATCCAACAACCCGCCTAGGCGTGTGTAAAACACAACCTGGGATAAATTCCAAACACGCTGAAATCGTGTGACGAAAGGGACACTCAAACCACGCTGAAATCGTGAGAGGAGGTCTAACAACCCGCCCAGGCGTGTGCAAAACACAACCTAGGATAAATTCCAAACACGCTAAAATCGTGTGAGGAAAGGGATACTCAAACCACGCTGAAATCCTGAGAAGAGGTCCAAAAACAACCTGCCCAGCACGTCTACAATGCAACCTGGGATAAATTCCAAACACGCTGAAATCGTGTGAGGAAAGGGACACTCAAACCACGCTGAAATCGTGAGAAGAGGTCCAAAAACAACCCGCCTAGCGCGTTTACAACGTAACCTGGGATAAATTCCAAACACGCTGAAATCGTGTGAGGAAAGGGACACTCAAACCACGCTGAAATCGTGAGAGGAGGTCCAACAACCCGCCCAGGCGTGTGCAAAACACAACCTGGGATAAATTCCAAACACGCTGAAATCGTGTGAGGAAAGGGACACTCAAACCACGCTGAAATTGTGAGAGGAGGTCCAAAAACAACCCGCCCAGCGCGTCTACAGCGCAACCTGAGATAAATTCCAAACACGATGAAATCGTGTGAGGAAAGGGACACTCAAACCACGCTGAAATCGTGAGAAGAGGTCCAAAAACAACCCGCCCAGCGCATCTACAACGCAACCTGGGATAAATTCCAAACACGCTGAAATCGTGTGAGGAAAGGGTGTAACAAGCTCGCGAGGGACCTCGCTACAGTTCAGACTCGATTTGTGCCACGGTTCTAAATCTTGAACCAAAGAGTCCAAATCCGGCAAATCGTTTTGAAAACAGATTTTTTGAAAGAAGTGCCAAACATGGACTGCTTCGCCAGATACAGAGTCGCCACCTAAATATTTTTTAATGGGAAATTTAGGAAACCCTGACTCGGTGCCAAAGGCCACGTGTCCGTCATCACCAAAGTTGGCTCGGGAACTTGGGTACGATTGGGGAAGGTCACATCGTGAGCACCCCCGCTCGCCCGGTCAAAGACCGGCCTCTACTAACCATGATATCTGCTTTTGAAAACATTGTATGCTCTTATTCCGGTTATTAGCCTAGGTTACTATGTGATGCTCGCAGCAAACAAGTATAGACTGGGCCGTCTGAATTGGAATAAAACATTTCATGTTTGTTTGTTTGAAAATGGTGTGAAGGTGCTACCCGCAGGTAGGCTAAAATGCGGATTTGCCACCCTCGGGTGGGCTTAGAAAACATGATTTTGCCACAATCTAGTGGGCTTAAAACAAACAGTCAATGTATTGTCTCAATTCAGATAACTCAACCTCCACCCACAGGCATTCAAGGCAGTTATATCACATAAGCATGTAGCCTCATGGTAAGCATGCTACCATGGCAACACTCACACGCATGCAATGATGCTAAAGCATAAAACTCACCGAGTACTCCAAGCCAAAACAAAAAAACTGATTAGGAATCATGCATGATCCTAAATACACAAAATTGCCTAATGCAACACATGCAAAGATGCAAACTATAGCAGGCTCGGCTATTCTAAATATGGCATATGAGATGCAACAGCTATCAAGTACTCAACTTGGAATTGAAATACAGATGCAGTTTGTATGATGCGCCGAGCCCGGTGCGTGCAAAACAGATGAATGATGCAAAAATGCTGTCATGCTGTATGCTAATTGAAATATGCCCTATATCTAACCATTGTAAGCGGATAAATAAAAGGGAGAAAGAAATGGGGGTTGGAAGACATACATCACACTCACACACCCTTATTACAGTTGTGCCCTCGCGCAGAGGGTCCGAATAAATAATACAGTCCGAATAAAAGAATATTACAGTCCGAAATATACAGTCTGAAATAATATACAAATTCCTAATTAATTGACAAATTAAACAAGAAAACTGTAAAATGGCGTGCAAGCCAGGGACTGCCTCGCTGTTGATGAATGGTGTATGCCGGGCTGCTTTGGCGCGGAAATCCACTGGGATGCCCCAATTAGCCTCTGTTTGCACTGTGTCTCGAAATGCGTGCCAGACTCTGGAAATTTGCTGATTCTTCATTTTGCTGCAACAGAGAGCAGGAAAAGGGCATAGCAATGTATTTCACAAATATATGCATGCCTCGATCCTCGTGCCACCAATCATGCACATCGATGCATGATGGCCGAGGAGCCGAATTGCACAACTCAATATAGGATGAATGCATATGAATGCGACAACAAAACCTAACTCCATCATGGGTAATCCGGAGTGTCGGTGACTTGGGAATTGAGACCCGTTCCGTTACTCGGAGTACAAAACGCGCCTCGTTTCCCGTGCAATATGCATGATATGCATGAAATGCAACTAATATACAACCTAGCATGCGCAATGCTATGAAAATGAGATGTCTCGAAATGCGTGCCCATAGGCACGCAAACCGAGAAATACGGAATGACATGCGAAATGCAATGATGGGCTTATACCAACATGAGGGAGCCTCAGCCACACTCACATAGGATGCCGGAATGATAAAAATGAGGTGCCTCGAAATGCGTGCCCGTGGGCACGCATACCGAGAAACACGGAATGACATGCGAAATGCAATGATGGGCTTATACCAACATGAGGGAGCCTCAGCCACACTCACATAGGATGCCGGCGGATAAAAATGAGATGCCTCGAAATGCGTGCCCGCGGACACGCAAACTGAGAAATGCATAAAATGACATACGGAATGCAATGATGGGCTTACGCCAACATGAGAGGGCCTCAGCCACACTCACATAAGCTGCCGAGAGACGAAAGTGAAGTGCCTCGAAATGCGTGCACACGGGCACGCAAACCGAGGCATGGCCCTAAGGCGCAAAAATGACATGCGGAATGCGAATTGGGCTTACGCTAACATGAGAGGGTCTCAGCCGCACTCACATAAGCTGCCGAGAGACGAAAGTGAGCTGCCTCGAAATGCGTGCACACGGGCACGCAAACCGAGGCATGGCCCGAAGGCGCAAAAATGACATGCAAATGAGATGTGGCATATGGCACATTGACAATGCAAATTTCAGCAGCTAAAATGATGCACAAATAGCCCCCGAATTATGACAAAATTACACCCGATACCCGAAATGCAATGCAACGCACCCGAAATGGCTTACAGCCCTACTAAACATGCACAATATGGACATGACATGTAAAACAGTAGCAAGGAAGCCCCTAAACTAGCATTTTTTTAGTACAAAGTATGGCCAAACAATGATCACAAGTATGGCAAAAATAGCATGCAAAAATGGGGGAAAAGAGGAGAATTACAAAGCAAGTGGTATATACAATGCTCAAACTGAAAAACACAGTTCTACAACATTAAATAGGAGTCAAAAATATGCACATTTACAAGAGATGATATCCCCCAATTCAGTATGTAGATAGGCTAAACATAGCATGCAAAATAATGAGCCAACAAAGGCTATAACATGAGGTACCAAAAGCATGCACCAATCAACCTTGGACCCTTAACAAAACATGAATAATGGGCCAAAATAAGACACTTTCTAAGCCTGATTAAGGCTGAAAACAGAAGTTAAGCAAGCCTAACAAAGCATGCAATTTTACGGAATCAAAGATGGTATTACATGAAGTACCAAAATCATGCACCAAATGGCCTAAGACCCTTAACAAGACATGAAGAATGGGAAAAAATAAGACACTTTATAGGCCTGATGAAGACTCAAAACAGAAGCCAAGCAAGCCTAACAAAGCATGCAAAATAGGGGTAGAACATGAATTCAAAGCAAGTGGTATGCAGAGCATGAAAACCAGGTTGAGCCCTTCTTCAATGTTGAAGAGGGGCTCAAAATAAGCACAATATTAGTTCATGAGATGCTCCAAATAAGATCACAGATAGGCCAAATAAATCATGCAATTTTACGGAAAATATGGAGGATTACAAAGAAAGTGCATGATAGAGAGGCCAAACATGATGGAGCCCTTCTTCAATGTTGAAGAGGGGCTCAAAATAGGCCCACTCACAGTTTATATCAGGCTCGAAATCAGATCACTCATAAGCCAAATAAATCATGCAATATGATGGCATAAAGAGTGATATTGAAAGAGGTGTGTCATGGGGCTCTCAAACAAGGTTGAGCCCTTCTTCAATGTTGAAGAGGGGCTCAAAATGAGCCTAAAATAAGTAGGGGTCGGAGCCCAAAACCTCAAGCAAATAGGGTAGAAAAATGATACAAAAAAGTGCTAGAAAAGATGGAAAAGGGACTCACCCTTGAAGACCACTTCTTTTGTTGTTTCTTGGACCAAATTTGTTGCTTCTTAGCCTCTGAAAAACCTTCCTAGCTGCTGGAAATGGAATGGTGATGGTGATGCTAGGTGTTGATGAACAAATGGTGCCAAGACTTGGATGTTTGAAGCTTTTTGGAAGAGAGGAATGGAGGAGATGTATATGCAAGGCTCAAAGGATTTTTCTAACCCTTAAACCAGCTGGTGGCCCCTGGTTTTTATGGCCAAGAAAGGGGTCAAAAAGGAGGGCAAAAGGGAGTGGAAAATACACCCAAGTATTCCCTCTAAATATCTTTTCAAATCTAGATATTTTGATCCAAAGATCTTTTCACAAATCTAGATATTTTGAGGGCAACTAATGCATAGCTGGAATACACTCAAAGAGAGGAATAGGGCCGGCCAACTCATAGGGGCAAAATCATCATTTCACAAAAGGGGTGGCTGGCCAGCTAGATAAAAAAACAAAAAAAACTGCCGAGAAGACCACTGGCTGGTGGGTGCTAGGGAAGTCCAAAAATGTCCATTCAAGTGTCCAAATTGAAGCCCCGGAAGTTAGCTTTCCAATGCCGCAAACCTTGCATCAAAATTCCTCCTGTAGAAAAAGTTATGCCAGTTTCCGTAAAGCCGCGCAGATTCAGTCCAACCGGACTTCAACCAACCATATCTCCTCCCCCCGAATTTGGACTTAGGAGATTCTTGAATGAAAAATGAAGCCCCGGAAGTAAGCTTGCCAATGGTGGTGGCCTAATATTTTAATTCCTCTTGTGCAAAGAGTTACGCTTGTTTCGGTGAAACCGCGCAGACTTTTCTCCTTCCCGGATTCATGCTGAACCACTTTTGACCAAGCAGATAACTGGTTGCTGAGACAATTGCTAGCCTCCCACCCTCCAGTGATCTTCCTGGTGCTAAAACAGAGGTACCTGCCAAAATTGAACAAAAACTAATGCAAAACGAAAGCTCGGGGACCAAAACCGCGTGGTTCGGGGTCAGGCACCGAAAGTGGCGTTCGGCCACGAAGTGGGTATCTGAGGCCCCAGTGTTCCTTGGAATGATAAAACAGAGGTAGCAGCCGAAAATGAACAAAAACCGATGCAAAATGAAAGCTCGGGGGCCAAACCGCGAGGTTCGGGGTCCCGAAAATGGGCTGCAGGCACCGAAAATGGTGTTCAGCCACGAAGTGGGCATCTGAGGCCCCAGTGTTCCTCAGTATGACAAAATAGAGGTACCTTCCAAGAATGAATAAAAACCGATGCAAAATGAAAGCTCGGGGCCTAAACCGCGCAGTTCGAGGTCTCGAAAAAAAAAAAGGCTATGAGCACCGAAAGTGGCGTTCGGCCACGAAATGGGCATCTGAGGCCCCAGTGTTCCTCATAATGATAAAACAGAGGCACTTGCCAAAAACCGGAGGAATCGGAGATGGTTGGGCGGTCCCGAACCGAGGCACACGGCCTGACGGTCTCGAAAACCGGGAACCGGGCTCCGAAATGGGCAAAATGGCCTACGGCCACGAAAAGTAGCCCACGGCCACTGAGAGATAGTCTACGGGACCACTCCCTTCCCTCAGGAAAGAAAACAGAGAAAACCGAGTCTGGTTCGCAAACCGAGACAAGGCACAGAAGAGGGTTCGGGGGTCCGGAGGCAGGGCGCACGGCCGTGACTCTGAGACTTCTGAACGAGCACAGTATGCAACATCACCGAGCACTCAATCGGTGACGTCTGAGTCTTAAGGTCGGTCAAAAATGGGGTGTCTACAAAGGGGCACTCAAACCACGCTAAAATCGTGAGAGGAGGTCCAAAAGCAACCCGCCCAGCGCGTCTACAACGCAACCTGAGATAAATTTCGGAGGACAACGATCCCAAACGCTGCTCAGCGTAAAAGGATAAACGATAGAAGGTAACACAAGATGCAAATAAATGCAAGTAAGGTGTGCATGACAATACAACGAGTTGAAGAGAGCATAACAATGCGGGTGGAAGGGTGCATAATTTTGAAGCAGGCTTGATCTTGCGCTTGAGGTAGAGGCACACTCATACTTCGGAGCATTGACAAGGTCCTGAAGTGGTACATCCGGAGTATAATCACAGAATTTTCTGAAGTTGAAGCACACTCAGATGCTTCGATTTTCGCTCTTTTCTTTTGCTTTGTAGTTTGGAACCAATATAGCTTCAGATAGGTCCTGGTTCTACTATTCTCACATGACCTGGGTTGAACCCTGCAGTTTATGAAAGAACCAAATCCTGTTTTGCACAAATGCGGAGAATGGCACAACACTCTGAGCACAAAACGATTTTATTGTGGAATTTTATATTGAGAAGCGAGTTCTTAACTGAGTATTGAGCCTACGACTGACCACAGCAAAAAAAAAGACTCAACAACTGAAAACAAATGGTAAACAATCCTAAACACATTTACTGACACTCGAAACGACTCAAGACAAGAATCGAGACAAACAAAACAAAAGAGACGATACTCAGATGTATTACGAAGACGACAGACCTCTCAGGTCGCGAGGAGCCAGTTTCTCCAAGTATTGTTTCCCACCCTTTCTCATTTGTGATTCTCACACCACTCGGCCCTCAAGCTCTGTTTTTCTGAAAAAGCCCTTTCCTCACTTTTCTCTCAGCGCACATCTCTCTATTCTTTAATCTCTCATTTTTCATCCCTCCCCTGGGTGGTTGACGGATAAACAGAAAGTCACGGGCTCTTGCCCCTAGCATTCTGCTAGATTCTCTTTCTTCTGCTCATAACAGTGATCTTCTCCCACGGAGGGGTTGTGATGCGGCTGGATGTGCAGTAGATCTGCAATTGACATCGGTTGACGATGCTTTGCTGGGGAGTTTGGACGTGATTAGATCTGTCCAGGTGAGGGAGTGGAATATCTTGATCCATTCCAGTTTGTGCTTCGCACTTGGCTTGATACCTCGTTGCTTGGAGGATGAGAGAGCTTTCAGCCCTTTGCGATTAGCTTCAGTGGTGCCCTTTTCTGGCAAATACGGTGCCCTTTCCGGCAAGTAGAGTGCCCTTTCTGGCAAGTATGTTGACAATGGGGAAAAGACAGAACACCTGACTCAACTGTGCCCCTAGTTCATCATTTTGACCATTTTTTGTTTTTGGCTTTCTAGTAAAACAATTTTGACCAAAATGAGAGTTAGATTAACATGCTTGTTCAATTTTTTGATTTTGGAAATCATGCAAGTCAGGCTATGAGCACTGAAAATTTTCCTTTTTTAGGTCCAAGAAATGGTTCAGTTTTGGAAAAGATGGAATAATTTTCGAGAGAATCAGTCAACTTCAGTAAAAATTCTCAAAAACTATTTTTGCAAACGGTCACTGCTCAACGAGCACAAAACCTACTCTTAAGATGCACAACCTCAGATCCATAGCAATGGAAAATTGCCCCTTGTCTAAATGGCACTGCACGGCAATGGAAAGTTGCCCCTTGTTTGAATGGCACTGCAGCGCGCTGTATGGCAACGGAAAGTTGCCCCTTGTTTGAATAGCACCGCAGCACACTGAATGGCAACGAAAAGTTGCCCCTTGTTTGAATAGCACTGCAGCACATTGTAATCAGTCCTCATAATGAAGGTCACAACCGAACTCTCGGATACAGAGAAGGCAAAGATGATCAAAACCATTACATGGGCACAATCGATTTGGAAGTGTTTTACGGCTGGACTTCAGAATGAAGTTGCCTACGTATCCCAAAGATGGGAATCAAGCCTTACGTAGTTCGGGGTTAAGGTACACTCGGGTCTTAACCTCTCCTTTTACGCTCTAACTTTTGCCAAGGCCGCCCTTTCTGGGTTTTCAACCTTGCGAGCTTTGTTTTTTCTTTTCTTTTTTCATTTCTTTTCATCTTTTTCCTTTTTTTCTTTTCTTTTCTTCTTTTTTCATTTTTTTGTCTTTGCATTTTTTCTCTTTTTTTCTTTGCTTTTCTTTGCTCTAACTTTTGCCTAGGTCGCCCTTCCGGGTTTTCGGCCCAGCGAGCCTCTCAAGGGTAAAAGTGTAGCTTTGTCCATGTCAAATAGTTTTGAGATCCTGAAGTCATCTGAATCCAGGAGAATGGCTGTTGTTCGCTGACGATGCAAGAGTTCATCCAATGGGGGGCTGAATTGCCCCCAGTGTTGTGGATAGAAACTCAGTTGTCCTTCACCAATACTTTCTTCTTTCCTCCCCTTCTGGGATTTGGCATTCTTGCCGATCTTCATTGACTTGAGACACATCCCAACTTTTGACTCTTCGAGCACATTGGACATTTTTGCCCTTAGTTCGAAGGGTGCTTTTGATCTAGCTTTGCAAGCTTTCTTTTGACGACATCTGATCTTCTTGATCTGACTCCCTTGCCGCTAATTCACGGGCTGCTTTGAACCTGGCAACATAGGCCTTACATTGTGGTTGGCCTTGGAACATTCTGAATCCAAGTTCAAGGTTTGAAATCAAGAGGGGTGGAGTCTCGAGGCTGAGAGTGATCTTAAGCTGCCCAAACTCAAGAGCGATTCTACACAGGTCTTCGCAGGATTGTGCAAAATATTTTTTGAAATCTTTTAAGAAAGCGACCAGTCGCTCGCGCTGAAGACAGTGTAGAACCAATCTGGATCAAGCCAGGATCCTTCCCAGTACTTACACTAACAAGCATGATTTCATTCATTAAGGGCTTAGCATGCCTCTCTTTCTCTCAATTGATCAAATTTTTGCAAAACCCGAGGAATTCCTTCCTCTTCATTTTCACCGCAGTGTTCAAAAAGTTTTGAAAAACTTAGGTCAATGCAATAATTTCAAGGCACAAGAGAGCAGGTGGAATGCACTGCCGTTTCATTCAAATCCCGGCACAACTAGCACACGACAGAAGCAAACACAAGAGTGCGAAAATTACTGCTGTTTCATTTCAGATCTGTTGGCACAACTGGCTCCGTGGCAGAAACAGACTCAAGACAAAACGAAAAGACAAACACAAAACAGGATAGTGATGTCCGAGGTAACACCCCCGGAACCACCCGACTCCTATACAACAGGACTGACTCGATATAACAAGGCAGACCCAAAACAAAAAGACTGACTCAAAACAAAAAGACAGACTCAAAACAAAATAACAAGACTGACCCAATACCCAAGTCAGAATACAAAATTAATAGCACTTGTACATTGCTCAAAACAGTGCATGCTATCTACCACAGCTGGAGTAATCTGAGCACCATCCGCAGGTGGTTCATCCCTCGATCGCATAATCACATCATCCCCCGAGTTCACTGACCTAGTGCCAATAGACATTGCAGGACCTGGCGCGACAATGACCTCTTTATCAATCAGATCTTGTATTTCATGGCGAAGACGGTAACAACTATCAGTGCCATGACCGGTTTGTTGATGGAAGGCGCAGTACTTGGCCGGATCATGGGAGGGAGGAAGTTTATCTGGCAGTGGCCGCGGCTCCAGGGGTTTCAGATCCCTCTTTCTAATCAGGACCCTCAAGTCCGCTGATAGAGACATGTACAATGGGGTGAACACCCTTTGGCCCCAAGGTGGGTATTTGGCAGGTTGTGAGCTGGTTGTGTTGGATATACCAGGGAAAGGGTCGGCAGGTGCTGACTTTTGATGATCTCTTCCGAGTGTGGGATTGGAGCTGAAAGGGGTGTTTCTGGTACGACATCCCTTGTCTCGGCTTGCCCCTTGATTCAGACTACCCCCAACTTGAGTGGCGAAAGTGTCATCCACAGTCTTTGCAACAACTGTGAGCACTTGTTGTTTGTTCAACCCTTCGGCTTTCAAAGCCTCAACAGCCCGCAAAAGGTGTTCATGGGGACTAATGCTTGCTCCTGCCTTATTCTTATCACTGGCCTCCATTTTGCTAAGAGATTGGCCTTCTTCCAACGCAGCCCGTCCCAAGGTTGGAGAGCCTTTTGACATGAATTCCCTGGTATGTGATGTGGTTGATGACGGAGCCAAAACTCCAAAGGCCAGATCTGCCACAATTCTCTAAAGATCTTCGATCATCCTCATCAGCTCAGAAGTAGTGGGTTCATGGGTTTGGGATGATTGGGGTCCAGATGCACCCATCATGCATAAGTCCAAGCTTTCCGGGATAAACACCTTAGGCTTGGGTAGATGGGCCGGGGTGATGTATACGCTGGGGTCGTAGGTGGACGGCAGTATATGGATGAGGTTGAGATGTAGAGGTGACGAATCTGTACTAACTTGAGGTCCTTTTGGTGGAGCTAGGGTCTCTTCGTCAATAAGATCCTGAATCTTATGACGGAGGCGGATGCAACGGTTCGTATCATGACTGTGCTGTTGATGATAGGCACAGTATTTAGCTAGGTCATATCTTGGTGGAAGAGGGTTTGGAAGGGGTTGGGGTTCTAGAAGTTCTAGGTGCCCTTCTTCTCGCAGCTTTTTCAAAGCTTGAGAGAGACTCATGTAAAGAGGATGGAATTTTCGGGCTTGGGGCCGAGTTGAAGTGGTTGGTTCTTGGCCAATGAGGGAAGTGGTGATAGTGTCTACTTCTGAGTATTTCGCAGCTGTGCTACCATCAGTAGTAGCATTAGAACTGCGAGCAACATTCCTCTTCAAAGGCTCATTATTTTCTGCAAAGATCCCTTGTCTGATGGCTTCCTCGATTTGAACCCCCATTTCATGAAGGGCAAGAAAGGTAAACAGAGGTAGAACGACCATCTTTTGCAACAACTTGCCATGCAGATTCCGAACAATCATCCTGATATGATCTTTGTCGGAAGGTTTTATAGTCATCATTGAGGCCTTTGCTCTCCATCTCGTCACGAACTCTGAGAAACCCTCCTTTGGCTCTTGGCGGGTGACTTCAAGATCACGAGTTGTGACCTCAATCTGTGTGTTGTAGGAGTATTGAGCAATAAAGGCCTCAGCCAGCTCTTCCCAGTTCTGTTTCACAGAGTTCTCCAATTTTGCATACCAGATTGCGGCTATCCCAGACAGGGTTCGGCCGAATAGTGACAATTTCTGGGCTGTGGTCAAACCCATTGGCCTCAAGATATCAGAAAACAGTTGGAGGTGCACCATTGGGTCTTCAGAGCCATCGAATCGATCGATATGCGGCATCTTAAACCGCTCCGGCAAGGTCACCACTGAGTCGGTATAACCATCCTCTATATCAGGAATAGAGTGGGCCCCCTGAGACTTTTTGAACAATTTCTCAAGCTTGCTCGCTTTCAATGCTATGGGGTCCGTCTCGAACTCAAAGGGAGAGTCCGGTAGGTTGGTGGGTGTTTTAGATAGCTGGGGTAGAACCGGGGGCGGAGCTGGCCCGCCCGAAATGTCCGTATCATCCTGGACATGGGTTGCCTCCCCGAGTATGGGAACTCTTGGTGGGGGAGAAGCCTGGTGTGAAGTAGATACTCCAGTTTGCTGTTCTAACCTGGCAATTGTCTCTGCCTGTTGGGCTATGACCACGGCCTGTTGCTTGCCGAACTCCGCTTGACGGACAGCGTCTTGCTGCATGGCTTTCATACTATCCTGGAGCTGGCGCACCATCTCTTCTAAGCCTGACATACTGTCCTGATCTGATTAAACCACCAGTATATCTATCTCTGCAGTAGACTCAAAAATCTCAACCTGGCTGTTCAAAGACCACTGAGCTGGTAGCTGCTGTACTGGTGGTCTATGCCTAACCGACCTTTTCACCCTGCCTCTAGTAAAGGAACACTGATTGCCCTTGAACTGAATCTCTGACCCGACAAAGTCTATCAGCATAAGTTCGGTGTACCCGGGGGATATTGGATCCTTCTGAAGCTATGGTTCCAAGACTACCTAGCAAAAGAGAAAACAGACAGTATCTCAGCCTGATTTCACATGAACAGATATGAGCATAGTTGTATGAGTGTGCTCTCTATTGAATTCTGCCCAAAATTCTGTCGGTAAACTGATACCCTCAGGTAAAACTGATTCTTCACATTCGGATGCCTGCAGGCCTGATACCCCGACTTGTAAACTGATACATGCATTCTGTAGAGACACACTCTAAAAGCACATAACAAGCAAGCGAGAGCCAAAACACCCCTATGTTGGGGTAGGGTTTCCCTGTCCCATTTTGTCAGGAACTAGGGTTTCACTACGCACGCAGCGGTTTCAAACAACCTATCGGGTAAGCAACCTGTCCTAGTTTGGGATGGTCACTATGGCTTCCGAATATGCACTAGGTCAAATGGTCAAAAAGGGTGCCCCGGTAAAAACCGGGGTTTGTGTTCCCGTCATGGCAGAGCCCGCAACCGGTCAGCCTTATGGCACGCTTCGCAAAGCGAGCCTCCGGCAAACCGTTCAAGAATAGCATACGGCAAACACGGTGTCCTAGGTGCACCAATGCACATGCAATGCAAAGAAACACATAAGTGTAATCAAAACAAGATATCATGAGTTCGAGTCAAGTCCTCTAACTCCCCAGCAGAGTCGCCAGAAACTGTAGACGTCCCCGAACGTCCTGGGAGGGAAATCCCGTTTTGTTCATTTGGGGTCACTACAGTTCAAGACTCAAAGTCACGGTCCTGTATCTAATCTCGTAGAGTGCAATGCAAGAACGATGAATTATCAAAGAGTCCAAATCCGGCAAATTGTTTTTGAAAACAGATTTTTTAAAAAAAGTGCCAAACATGGACTGCTTTGCCAGATACAGAGTCGCCACCTAAATATTTTATTTTGGGAAATTTAGGAAACCCTGACTCGTTGCCCAAGGCCACGTGTCCGTCATCACCAAAGTTACCTCAGCTCGGGAACTTGGGTACGATTGGGGAAGGTCACTTCGTGAGCACCCCCGCTCGCCCGATCAAAGATCGGCCTCTACTAACCATCATATCGAGTTTTGAAAACATTATGCGTTCTTATTCCAATTATTAGCCTAGATTTACTACGTGATGCGCACAGCATACAAGTATGGATTGGATCGCCTGAATTTGAACAAAACATTTCATGTTTGTTTATTTGAAAATGGTTTGATGGTGCTACTCGCAAGTAGGCTAAGACGTGGATTTGCTACCCTCAGATGAGCTTAGAAAACATGATTTTGCCACTATCTAGTGGGCTTAAAACTCGCATTCAATGCATTGTTCCAATCCAAGTAACCCAACCTTCACCCACAGGCATTCAGGCAGTTTATAACACATAAGCACGTAGCCTCATGGTAAGCATGCTATCATGGCAGTCACTCACACGCATGCAAGGATGCTAAAGCATAAACACTTACCGAGTACTCCGAGCCAAAACAGAAACTAGTTAGTAATCAATGCATGATCCTAGTTCATGTTAAGATGGCTAATGCAACACATGCAAAATGCAACTAGAAATAGGCTCGGCTATCCTAAGAATGGCATATGAGATGCTACAGCTAACACGTATTCAATTTGGAATTGAAATACAATGCAGTTAGTATGATACGCCGAGCCTGGTGCATGCAATACAGGTGAATGATGCAAACATGCAAACATAAGTATGCTAATTGAAATATGCCCTAATCTAACCATCATAAGCTGGTAAATAAAAGGGAGAAAGACGTGGGGTTAGAAGACATACATCACACACACGCACACTTATTACAGTTGTGCCCTCGCTCGGAGGGTTCGAATAAATAATACAAGCCGCCTAATTAACTAACTCACGAGCTACTTAATTATTACAAAACCGAATTAATAACTAGCTACAACTAATTATTACGCAACTACTAACTAACAAGTAAGCAGTAAATGAATGCTATTCCAGCTCTGTTTGGAGAAGAGGAAGGTATGCATGCTCGCTTCGGTTCTTCGCCTCGAAACACCTTCCGGTTGCTCTTTAGAGGCTCTGTTTGCAGGGTGTCTTCGAGTGCTTGTTGCTGAACCTCACCAAAACACTGCTGGGGAAATCACCAGTGGCCTGCCGGCCATTAAAGGAGCACTGCCGGCCAACAACAGGGCACTGCTGGCCAAGGGTGATGCACTGCCGGCCATCAGTGGTGCACTGTCGGCCACTGGTGTGCTGTGACACCAAGCTGCAACAAAGCACAAAATAGAGAGAAGGGGAGGGTCTCCCAAGGGCATGTATGCACCATGCCACCCCATATCGCCTCAAAACATCAAGGGAGAGGCCTAGTCGGATCCACGACCATCAATCACGCATCCCGATGCATGATGGCCAAAGATCCAACTTGTGCAAATCAATATGAAAATGAATGCACAAATAAAGCAAGTAAAGCCTAGAACTCTATCATGAATCATCAAGAGCTTCGGCGACCGAGAATTGAGACACGTTCCATCACTCGGAGTATGAAATGCCCCTCGTTCCTCATGTTTGGACTAAACCCTACTCCAAACACAATGCGATATGCATGGCACACGCAATGTGACTAACATACAACCTAGCATATGCAATGCAATGGACTAAAATGGCATACACAATGCACATACGAAGGCTATCGTGCGCACATGAAGACTATTAATGATATGATCAAAGCATACACAATGCAATGGCTAAACATGCAACAACATGAACTAAATGGCGTACACAATGCAAGATGGACTTAAACCAATGTGAGTGGACCTCAGCCACACCCACATCAGTGGCCATACGATGGAAATGAGACAACCGAAACACATGCAAACATGCACGTATGCAAAGGACCGATCCTAAGGCACAACATGCAACTCTAACTAGGCATGGCAAAGGATGAAACATGGAATAGAATAGCATAAATTACAGCTCTGAAACAGCATGCAAAGTGGTCCCGAATCATGCAAATATGTCACACAATGCATGCTAGATGGCTCGGATACCGAAACTAGTGAAGTGCGTTACACTAGAGGTACCCAAAGCAATGCACCAAAGGCAAAACCAACCCCAAACAGACCCTAGGCAGGTCTGAAACAGTGGGGAAATAGCCTAAAATGATGGCTCGGAATGCAACGAAATGGAGCTCATTCAATGGTCGGTAAACGAGGCATACAAGCCCGACTCTCAAACGCATTTAAAGAGTATAAAACATGGTAATATGGCATTGATACAAGCTCTGAAATACGATGTATAATGGACCCAAAACATGAACACACCTCAGTATATGCATGGAATGAGCCTCAAAACTCAAAGTTAAGCATGGGTGTTGAACTACAAGCATGCAAAACCAACATCATTCAACCATGAGACCCAAAAACAGAGCTAGGGCAGTCCAAAATAAGCACAATATCAGTTTAAGGCATGGCCAAAAAGTGCTAAAATCAAGGGTCAACAAAGCATGTAAAGAAAGCTAGGGAACCGTGATTTACACTACATGTATATGAAGCACATGAGGGCTCACCAAACCAGCCAAAAAAAAAAGTATGCCATGCCAAAATATGCCCAAATATCCACTGAAACTCAGTCAATGCATGCAAGAATGATGAGCCCCTTTGGAGGGCCAACAAGAGGGTTATTCTACACATACATGATAGACACATCAAATGGAAAAACCACCTCTGGACAGAGGTTATGAGGGTCCTAAAACGCACCAAAAAGGCCTTGGAATTAGTCTAGGAAGCATGCAAATAAGAGCCCCTTTGAAAGGCCTTGAATAGGATTGTTCTACACATGCATCAAAGACACAAAATATGGCTAAAAGGGCTCTGGACAGAGTCAAGGCAGACCTTAAAACTCACAAAATAGGGCTTGAAACATGACTTCACAACATGCAAAATGGAGCTCCTTTGGAAGGCCAAGTATGCAAGTAAACAAGACAAGAGGAGGGGGGGACCACCCCCTCCTATTTTGAGCCTCAAAACAAGGTTTTTACCACTGAAAATCCTCTGGATTTCAGTGGTTCAAAGGCCACAAAAAGTTGTTTTGAAAGGCCTTGAAAGATGGCTCAAAAGCTAAACAAGCTAAGGAACAAAAGGGAGAGACAACCCCCTAGCCAAACAAGGCTCAAACCAAGACTTTTAGGGCTGAAAAATAGAGGAAAAACAAAGGTTTTTGTAGTTCAACACTAACCCAAAAAACACCCCCAAAGTAGTGTGCAAAGATGGTGAAGTAAGTGTGCAAAACAAATACAAAAGAAAAGATGTGCTTACCCTTGTAGCACAGCAGCAAAAGGGGCTCTTTGCTAGTTCAAATGACCTTCCAACAGTCCAAAAATGAGCTCCAAAAGACCTCAGCCCACTGATATGGAACCTTGATGAAGGAAGTGTATGCAAACAAGATGTATCTCTCTAATTCTATGCACAAAAGGGCAATGGAGAGGGGCTCTAGAGAGAGAGGCAGAGGTTTTTGGTCTGGAAATTCTAGAGAAAGAGAGGAGTTTTTAGAGAGAGAGGCTCCTAAATTTGCTCAAGAAGTTCTAAGTCCTCAACGCCTTTGAATATGAGATATATAGCTTTATTATATAGCCAAAAGAGAGCTTGGTCGAAATATCTGAGCTGGGGACTTGTGCATAACAGCTGGAGGTAAAATATCTAAAAAAATCTGATTTTTGACATTGTTAGCCGGCAGGACATCACTGGTGGCCGGCACTGCATCATCGATGGCCGGCAGAGAAAATCTGCTCTGCAGTTCCAACTTCAAATGGGCATATCTCCTTCATCTGGACTCCTTTTTAGGTCATTCTTGTATCCAAATTGAAGCCCCAGAAGTAAGCTTTCCAATGGTGGCAGCCTCGCATCAAAATTCCAATTTTGCTAAGAGATATCCCTCTTTTAGTGAAGACTGCTCAGTTTCAGTCCAACCGGATTGATGCCGAACTTCCAACAACCATATCTCTCCCATCCGGACTCGACTCGCAGAGATTCTTGAATGAAAATTGAAGCCCCGAAAGTCTTCTTTCCAACAATGGTGGCCTCATAGCTTAACTCCAAGTGCATAGACAGATAAGCTTGATTTGGCGAGGACCGCTCGACTCTCTCTTAGTGATTCATACCCAACTTCTTCCTCAGTTAGGTTTCTTCTCTCTTCTGTTCTTTTCTTCAACTCCAAACCCCTAAACAAGGTGTTTTGAAAGATTTTTCAAAGATTTCATCTCTCTTTCATTCATTTCCACTTTATCCTTGCTCGGTTTGTCGAAAAAACGCATCATTTGACAAAATGTGAGCCTCGAAACATTGTAGAAACTTTATTTCAAAAATGTTTTGAAAGAGAGGGTTTTATGGTCTAAAAACCATTCAAAATAGCTTTGGTCCAAAATGAAGTTGAGATTTGTCTCTCTCCTTGCCGAAGAAACTGAACCTTTGCCCTGCACACCTTTCTCCACCAAGTAAACCATCAGTAATGCTCAAGTCTTGAGGGCGGTCAAAAATGAGGTGTCTACACATAGTACTAATGAAATTGTGTTACTATTTGATCATAAGGTGCTGCAAAACCAACCTTGCTATCTTCATTCTATGGATGACACAGACGATTATATGTATGTACTGGTATGTATTGAAAGGACTTAATATATTACACTTTGTTTGTTGTGGGTTTTTATTTTAATGCTTGAAATTACTAATAAAATTTTGTTACTATTTGATGATAAGATGCCGCAAGATCAACGTTACCATTTTCCTTGTATGGATAGCACAGAAGACAGTATATATGTACTGATACGTGTTGATTATATGACTACACATTTTTTAATGATGAATTAAATTTTAGATTAGTGAATATGTTTGTGGACAATATTTGTAATATGGTCTTTATTTTTATAGGCACGGGTTAGCACAATGCAAATGGTAAACAATATTGGAAGTACATCTCATACTCAACCAGGAATAGTTAACAATAAAAGTAGTCAAAGTTCTACAGTAGCATCAAAATTTGTTGACTTGAATATAAATGCAGATCCAAATGCCCCATTTTTTTTTTAGTGTTGCAGTAGTAATTGTATGACATTCGTATGTAAATTTCGAATAGTTTAGTT
Source organism: Camellia granthamiana (assembly GCA_036172215.1). Lineage (NCBI taxonomy): Eukaryota > Viridiplantae > Streptophyta > Magnoliopsida > Ericales > Theaceae > Camellia > Camellia granthamiana. The sequence goes on along the minus strand of CM069904.1, from coordinate 136,500,671 downwards.
TTATTTCGTTTGGATATATTTTATGCGGTTATTTGTTGGCCTACTATGTCAATGTTGGTTTGAGGAGTTGTTGTAGTAATTGTTGGCTTCTTTGTTGAATATTCTGTTTCTTGATTTTTGAAGAAATGGATATTTTGGACAGATTCCATCAGTTTTGTTTCACTTTCAAGAATTGTAGCAAAACAAAGTTTGTTTCACTTTCTCACAACTATTTTGTGTCAATTTCCAATTGTTTGAATCTGCTTCGAATGGATTTGTGTTTCAATAATCTTTGAGGTCCAATTCCTTCACAAGGCCTACTGTAATTGTGTGTGAGGAACAATGTGCTATTAGTGAGTGTTCAAGAACAGGTCTCATCATGCCTGGGATTAAAAAAAATTGGCACCAATTTGTTCACTAGGTTGGCTCCTGTTGATGTTCTTAGATTGAAAAATCTAACATATTTCAATATTTCCTGTAATGTGTTTGTAGGGGAGATTCCAAATATCTTTTGCCTTTTTCATATGCTTGCTGGTATAGTAATGTACAATTCCAAATTATTAAATAAGCCATCAAAAGTTATTGATAACATTCAATCAATTCCCAATCCACATTCTTACTAGCCTAAAAACTCATTCATTTACATCATTAAGTACAAAAAGATATAAAATAAAAAACAAGTTTTTGATTACATTAATTTCATTCGCCAGAACGTTCAAAAGGCAGTCATTTACATGATAAAGTGCAAAAAGACATAAAAAAAACAATGACATAAATCATTGCCTTCAAGTTCATCTCTATCTTTTCCAGCCTTCTACCATGCTCATGAATTTCATTGTCTATCTCACAAAGCCTTCTCCGTAGATTATTTAATTCTTTTGTTCTTATAGTTTTCCGAGGTCCAACATTGGAACGGATTATGGAGCTAGTGTTGTCATCATCCTCATCTGCTAATTTGAAGTAATTACAGTGTTCCTTATGACTCTACAATGCACAAGAATTAGTTAATCAAATCACAGAAATAAGTTTGTACACAGTAAAAGATCTGATTATATAATAGATACGTATTTCGATGGACAAACAAAGAACAAATGTGCTTGGTTACCATTTTCATTCATGCATACAATATACATCGTCGCAGTTCTCCCACAATCACACAATCTTGGTTTTAATCTAATGTTGCTATTATTAGTAGAAGAAGAAGCCATAGTTCTGTAATCTGCATACATAATACCAAATGCATTTGAAAGCCATAGTTTCGTCTAAATTGTTGAGCTTTCTAAATTGTTACACTTTCAAGCAGTTTGTAGCTCAATCTGACTCTCCAGTTATCATTGCCCAAACATCCAATTACTAAACCATGTTCAACTTGCTCTTTCAATTTTCAACACACATTTCTAATCAGATTTACAGATTTCAACACATTTACAGATTTATATAACAAATTTACATCAGATTTTTAATAGATTTAGATTTATAACATATTTATAACAGATTTCAACAAATATTTATCTATTATTATAACAGATTTACAAATTTCAAGGTACAGATTTATAGATTTGAAAACAGATTTATAATTTTACAGATTTCAAGCAAAACTAAAAATAGATGTATGAACTCAAAACCCAAAATTCAACACAAATTTCAAATCCACAACACAAATTTGTAGAACATATTTATAACATATTTCAACTCATATTTATCTGTTATTATAACAGATTTACATATTTTAACATACAAATTTGCAAATTTGAACACAGATTTATAATTTTACAGATTTCAAACAAAACTGAAAATAGATGTATGAACTCAAAACCCAAAAATCCAAATTTCAACATAGATTTATATAAGAGTTTTAACAGATTTACAGATTTGTATAACAGATTTATAACATATTTCATCACATATTTAGAAGTTATTATAATAGATTTACAGATTTGAAGCACAATAGGTTTCAACACAGATTTCAAATCCACAATAGATTACAGATTTGAAGCAAACCATAACAGATTACAGATTTGAAGCAAAACCAAACACGCATATTTTAAAGAATAGATTTCCACATTTTCAGATGCACAAACAAGCAATCTTCAGATTTCTACAGAGGATAACTATTTATCGTCAAACACATCACAAATTCAAGGCCAATCTCAAACCCTAACACAAATTGAAAGCAAAATCCAAACCCAAACAGTCACAATCGACTAATTTATACAAAAATTGAAGTCAAAACATAAACCCTAGATTTGCAATTTTAGGTTATCCTTAGATTCCATTTCTTCTCGTAGGTTTTTCTGTATTTCATTGTCCATCGGTCATCGTCGTTTGCTAACGTTTGCCTTCGTTCATCCTCGTCTGTTGTTGTTCATTGTCGTTCGTCCTCCTTCGTCGTCGATCACAGAGCGATCAAAGGTCAGAGGGATGAGACAGATCTGGGATGAGAGATTTGAGATGAGAGAGATCTGCTGAGTAGAGATGAGAGTGAGCTAGGATGAGAGAGATTTACTCAGAGTGATCTGGAATAAGAGAGATATACTCAAAGTGATCTGGTATGAGAGTTTTTTAGCTTCGAATAGATGTAGAAATAAAGAGATAGAGAAAAGAGAGAAAATAATGACATATGTAAATTCGGGCCACTCGAGCCATAAGGTTTCGAGCTATGAAGCATTTTGCTATCATTTAATGATATCAATTTAATGTTCAATAGAAAATTGATAACATTGTTGATAAATTAAGTTCTTAGAAACAAAGTAGTACAACAAAGAGACTATCAGGGACATTAATGTCAATTCTTGCCCAATAGGTTGCGGACCTATGAATTCTTAACCCTTGCCTTTTATTTTTGTCCATAAGCTGAAGGCATTGTTACTGCACCAAAACAAATTCCCAATTTAGCATTTTGAAAAAGTGCACACAAATGGTTCCATTGCTAGAAAAGCTTGAAAATTTTGAAGCATAGTAAAGTCAAAACTTCAATTCAATTATATTTCTATAAAAAATCTTGTCTTAGTAAGGCAAAGGAAAGTCTTCATCCAAATATATGCAACCAAGAAATACCATTGGTAATCACCAAATCTTGGATTGCAAGCAACAATCAAAGGCTCTATATCCAACTCATCGGGGACTATTGCTCTAAGCAATGTTTCAAACAGTCTTGCTATTGTTGCTCAAGACTCCCAAGTTTTTCGTCATCCTGTTCCAAAAATCATTATATTAAAAAATAACTCAATTATGTTATAGAAGTGCAAAACAAATAAACCGACTGCAACCTTCTATAATTCAGTTGTAATTTTTAATACAAATATCAGTGCCCTTCGCATATATCTATTTACACTATATTAATTAAATTAATATGTTAGCACTAAATTTGGTGTCTTGATCTCCTACAATGTTTTGGACTCCAATACTCCTAATAAATTACAATTGTAACCACAATATCACAACTCAAGATCCACACACTGCCATTAACCACAATTCATGATTTTCATACTCAATTGCATACTCTCTTATTTATCCTCTATTTTTATTAATTTTAATAAATTATATTTAATATAACAAATAATATACACATAGAGTGTGCCCCACTTTTGGTATGTATATATGTTATTGTTTGCACCTTTGTTATTGAGAATAACCTTGTAGATGTTGCCCTCATAATATCTTTCTAATTAATTGATGATTGCACAAAATTACTAAAAAACAGTACTATCAAAGATGGTTCATAGCCATTAAAGTGTGCATAAACAAACAGAAAATTAATATCCAAAAGCATAGATATCATCTCACAATGTTTTGTTCATAACACATACAACTATCTTATGCAGATATTACCACATAGTGTTGTTATTATGTACTTTGAACTGCACTTTAAAAATTCATATTTTGAGAAGAAATTGGGCTTTTTCTTGAATGTGAGTTGGAAAAAGTTTAGAATTGAATTTTTTCTTGAATGTGAGTTGAGAAAAGTTGAAATCTCATAATCTAAATTGGAATAAATTGAAATCTTTGGCCTTTTTTTTTTTTTTCACTAACCCAAACGAGATCGTTATGGTTCTACTTCACAGAGAATCTGAACTCGTTCATGTATGTATACATACATATTTGAATATAGAGAGAGACTTTGGGAGCATTTTTGTTACAGCTTAAATAATTTGCTTATAGCTAATTTGAGAGTTCGTTACAATTTATTAAATAAAAATAAAATTAATAAATAAAAATTAATTATCTAAAAATTGAATGGAAGGTGTTTTTAGTTTTTAATTATTAACTTTTTAACTTAAAATACGCGACAAAAGAAGTACATAAATAGGAATGACTAGAGCTCGCTTGCAAACAAAGCAACCACACGTAAACTAGAAGCATTACGTATATATAAATATGTATGTATAGGAAAAGAGAGAAAATATGGCTTACAAGTTGAGGAGAGACATATACTGATTGAAATTTAGAAAAACCAGAGCCATTCTCTCTTTTATACCTACAGGAAAATGTTTAAGTCCCCATCCACTTGTTTGGCTTACTCTGTCAATGACCTGATTCACAATCTGCAACAGGTTAGAAGATACCTATGTTAGTAACTTGTGATGCTGCAGCTGTTTACTAGGGAAGGCAGAGGCTTATAGCTTTGTTGCTTGACTGTTTGGGTGGATTTGTCCCTTTCTTTTGTTTGCTTGTTTGGTTGGTGTCTTATCAATAGGTGGTGTGCTAGCAAATTATAGGGTCGCTTTTTGGTGCCAAAGATAGTTAGGATGATATTGCTCATTGTGTGCAAAATAGTTGGGATGATGTTACTCATTGTGATACTTTGCATGTATCTTGCTTTTATTGGTGTTTGTTGTAATGTATTTTGCATTTTACTTTTCATCAATAAAGTTTTTTTTTTAAATATTTTTTTTGGATAAAAAAAATGTAAAAATTTTGAGACTTCAAAAAAATTTCACAATTCTACCCACTGATATGTCAAAATAGTATCAATTTTTTATTTGTTATACATTCAATCATTGAGGGCCCAATTCATTTGTCGCATCATTGTGAGTGAATTTATAAGCCAAAAGTGTAGATCTCTAGCGTTATTATACCTATTGGCCTTATTTGTTTTCTTCTATAGCTTGTGGGATTTGATTACTAATCTCGTGAGTCCCATAAGAATTTTGTTTGGAGAAATTGTGAGTCCTATCAAATTATGAGTATCCTCTAGTGAGAGGATTAGCAAACCCATAGGGTGATAGTATTCAAATCCAATTCCATGGAGACTGAAGTGAAATAATTGTTTTGTCCCTAATTTACAAAAAAATAAAATCACTTTTTTATAATAATAATTTTTAGCTAATTTTATATATTTAGTTCCAACCAATTAATATTGTGGAGGGTAAAATTATTGACATAGAGCCCAAGGAAATGGATATATGGCCCAGAACATTTAACCTAGCCAAAGCAGCTCTAAAATAAGGGCTAGGCCCAAACCCTTGTTAGGTCCATCCTAATGACAGAGACAAAGTCACGTGACCAAAGGTCTGAATAAGATCGCCTTCTGGAAGGAAATCCGCAATACAAAGGAGAGCCCTTGGATCCGTTTGTAACCTATGATGGAGATCAGAATTGATAAAGATAAGGATATAGGATCAGCATGTCCTGACGACATGATCATCCGATGAGCAAGATCCGACGGTCGAAGATGAGAACTAGTATCTGAACTAATCCAGGCCATCCAAAATGAAACAACTCTGACGGTAGCAAATCGAGACAACTTGACCACTTACCCGACCAAGGTCTGGGGGCATAAAGTACCATTAGATTAAGACAGTCATCCAACGGCCCAAACGTAGTATTGACATTATAAAAAGAAGGATCAGGAATAACAAAAAGAGGCAAGTAAACAATAAACAATACAACTAGTCTTTCTTTTCAATATAACATGTCAAAATGATATTCTGACTTGACTGTCGGCGGGTCCTCTCGACCAAACCTAGTCAGGAGCAATCACTGGTGACTTGGTGTCTTTTTACAGAGCATATGAAGGAGCAATTAATCTCGTTTTCCCTGTGGAAAAAATTTCATCCTTTCACAAATATCACCATATTATTACACAAATAAACACAATTAATCTTATATCTCTAATTTATCTTATCACATTAGTAATTCCCTTATTCAATCTCACTCTACTAATTATCTCATCCAATCTAATCCAACAAACAAACAAGCCACAAAGAGAAAATTCGTAGTTAATGTATTATATATCTTAGGCCTCGTTTGGAAATAGATTATTTTAGTAACTTTTTGACTTTTTACGAAAAGATATGCAGAAAAGTAGAGAGAGTAATGTGATAACTTATATTGACTTTTTAACTTTTTGGTTAAAATGTATAGTTGACAAATGAAACCTTAATCTTAATTGATTAAAAATATGAAGTGTATGAAATAAAAAATAAAAAAAATTCTCACCAAGTTAAATGTAATGAAATTAAATTCTATTAAATCAAATTATTCATACAAATATTTTATTTTAATTTCATTTTATTTTCTTAATTTTCAAATTATATTATAGTATTATATTTTTGTGGGTAAATGGCATTATGGCATTATACCTCTGTGGTTTGTCTTTAATACAAATTTTCCATTCATGTTTTGAAAATTATATTCTGTCCTTAAGGTTTAGAATTGCATTACAAATTCTTTCCTTTATTAGTTAACTGTTATATCAATTAACAATTTTTTGCTTATGTCACCAATTAAAAATTTTAAAATATCAATATTGTCCTTAGGTCATGTTTGATTCAAGATATTAATAGTGAAGTATTAATAATCCTATTAAATTATTGTGGTATTAACTATCCAATTGGATTAATATCCATTGGATTAATAATCCCACCCCTACCCCATTACTAATAATCCTACAAATTTGTTGGATTAATTATCCGTTGGATTAACACTACAACAAAAAACACTATTGGCGACTAAAATGGGATTTTTCGTCGCTGAAAGTAGTAGAATTGGTGACTAAAATGGAATTAGTCGCCAAAATTGGTTACTTTTGCCGACTAAAAGAGTTTAGTCGCCGAATGCAATGGTTTTAGCGACTACAACTCAGTTTAGTCGCCAAATATAGGGGTTTTAGAGACAAAAAAAAATTTAGTAGCCAAAGGTTAGGGTTTTTGGCGACTAAAACCATTTAGTAGCCAAACGTTAAGGTTTTGGCGACTAAAAACCAGTTTGGTCGCTGATTGTACCTGCTTTGGCGACAAAAAACAATTTGGTCGCTGAAGGTCAAGTTTTTTGGCTACTAAAAAAAAATTAGTAGCTGAAAACAGTCAATTGGCGACTAAAATTCACTTTAGTAGCCAAAAGGGGACGTTTTTGGCGACTAAAAATAGGTTTAGTCGCCAAAAGGTGAGGTTTTTATGCGGAACATATGTTTTTAGCGACTGAAATTAGTTAGTAGCCCAAAATTGTGGAATTGGCGACTAAATCTATTATTTAGTCGCCAAAAGTGAGCTAAATTTTTTTTTTAGTAAATAATTTTTTTTTTACATAAATTATATTGAATATATATAATTATATTTATATATATAGTTTTGTATTAATACTGGTCAAAGTAATATATAAATAATATAAGTTGCAATAATATTCATGTGATGGTTCAGTGGCATAGTGGGGGGGGACTGTGCTGTGAAGGTTTGGAACTTGGAAGTCTTAGGTTCGAAACGTGGGAGGTCCTCAAGCAGAGAGGGAATTTTTTTCGTTTTTTCAATAATGCTTTTGGCGACTAAAGAGTTTAGTCGCCGAAAGGTATACGTTTTGGCAACGAAAAGTTTAGTCGGGGAAAGTGAAAATAAAAAAAAAAAAAAAATCACTGTTTGGCGACTAAAAGTTTAGTCGCTAAATGTAAAATTTCCAAAAATGGAATTGCATTTGGCGACAAATTCTTTCGTCGCTGAAGACATATATATTGCCGACTAACAGTTTTTTAGTCGCCAAAGATATTCGCGACCATGTATTGGCGACAAAACCGGCGACTAAAATTTTTAGTCGGAGAAAGTGAAAATTCGACATTTGGCAACTAAAATAGGACTTTTGGCGACTAAAAATTTAGTCGCCAAAGATGTTTTTTCTTGTAGTGTAATAATCCTAAACCAAAATGTTAAAACAAACATAGGATAATTGGACCCACGGATTAATAATCCTAATCCCATACTCTAATCCACCCAATCAAACATGTCCTTAGTGTATAACCTAACCCTTCTATTACGTAGTGGTGAACCGATGATCAATAATGGAGGTGATTGAGATGCCAATAGGGTTGAATTGTGTGGCATAAAGTGGTTTTATATGGTAATGCACCAATGCCAAATTGTGTGATAGTTGAGAGAGAGAGAGAGAGAGAGAGAGAGAGAGAGAGAGAGAGAGAGAGAGAGAGAGAGAGAGAGAGAGAGAGAGAGAGTGAGTGAGTGAGTGGTTGAAGGCTTCTTTATCTACACTAGAAGCCTAGCCACCATCATCATCACTATCTGTGTATCTCATCCTCTCCCTCAACCCCCAAAACCAATAAGGACTTTCATCAATCACTTGGTTTGCATACTTACCGTCAACTTCATTCAACAAAACAAACGATTTCTTCCATCTATTTTTAATCTAGATGACACTACCGTTTCCACTATCTATTTTACCTACGTCGAACCACCAACATTACCCATACACTATCAGTATCTTGCAATTCCGCTACCATCATTCACTTACGACTATCAAACAAGTGTAGTATTCTATGAAAAATCTGTGTTCCGTTGACTAAGTTGGGTAGTTTCAAGCTTTGGTGATGGCATTAATGATGGATGTTGATTATGGTTTAAGTTTGAAAGTGAATGGAAGATCCAATAAATGGGGTGATTATTTAGTATTCTTGGAGTATGAACACGTGGTGTTCTATAAAATTTTTTAATTGGTATAGAGGGGTAGGGGCCAACGATTTATGTTAGAGATGGGAAAACAATATGAGGGTTAAGTAATTGATAATTGGCTTGGAGTATAATCACGTGGTATTTCGAAATTATTAAATAATTTTCCGAATAAGTGTGCTCCATTAGCACAATGGTGTTGCACGATAAAAATTGAGTGGTTCAACAGATACGGTTGTCAACGATCTGTGGAACTTACTTCCATCGCTATATTTTAGGTTGATTCCGAGTATGCAATGATGTAAATAAAATTTGTACATGGTTAAGTCAGGGCCGGCCCTGAGATTTAGAGGCCTAAGGCGAACTTCGAAAATAGGAGCCCCTCTTACATTGAAAAAAAAAATTTATGAATAAAACGATAAGTTACAATTTTTTTATTTGCTTGTAGTCACAAAAAAAAATTACTTGCACATATAATCATTAAAATTATAAACAAAACAATTTAATAAAACAAAATTAGGACAAAAAAATTAGGAAAAAACTATTCAATTAAAACTGATAAACCTATGTACAAAAAATTGAGCAATATTATTTATTCCACTAAAATCTAATAGATAAAGAAGGTAAAAAAAAAAAAAATAGGGCCCATATATTATACGTATTATTTTTCTTAAGCCCAAACACTTTTTTTTTTAATATATATTTTTATTTTAATAAATATGGGCAAAATTATACTTATAAATAAATATAGGGTAAACCATACATGGACCCAATAAAATATTTTAGGACCCTTTAAATTGATCCTAAAATCAAAAAAAAAAAATATTAAGCCTATAATATTTTATCAAATTTGAAACCCTATTTTAAGGTTAAAATTTGGGGGTCTAAGCCCAAGCCTTACTGGCCGTAGGCCAGGACCGGCCCGGGTTAAGTGGAGGAGTAAAAAGGGTAGAGGAGATGAAATAGGCAAAGGTAATAAAATAATTTTAATTTTTATGTCAACAGCATCACGAGACAAACAGTGAAGGAGGGGTGTTCAGTGTAATTTTTAAAATGTTAAGGGGGAAAATTGTATTAAAGTCAAACCTCCGGGGTTGTCAATGTAATATAACTAAACATAAAACTATCGAACAAGTCCTTTTGCGGATGACTCCGATGATGGTTGCTTTCTTGCTAGGGCTGCGTCGCCCTCTCTCCGGCGAAAAATCTCAACCCCAAACCCTCCAATTTCACAGTCCGATACAGAGAGAGATTTAGATAGAGAGAGAGAGAGAGAGAGTATGGGGAATAAGATCGCTCGAACGACGCAAGCTTCGGCGACGGAGTACTACCTCCATGATCTACCTTCGTCGTAACAATTTGGTGCTGAAGGAGGTTTTGGGAAGAGGACGCTTCTTGAAATCGATACAGTGTAAGCACGACGAAGGGCTTGTCCTCGTCAAGGTCTATTTCAAGCGAGGAGACTCGATCGATCTTCGAGACTACGAGCGACGACTCTCCCAAATCCGCGAGATCTTTCGCGGACTCGAGCACCCCCATTGCTGGCCTTTCCAGGTCTCTATTCCCTATTCTTAATCTCATTCGAATTGTTATGGTTATGGTGATATGATAGTAGTGAATCCCTAACTGAATTTGCCTTGTTTGGTTGCTGAGAAGAAAAAAACAAAAAAGTAAAAGAAAAGAAAAGAAAAGAAAAGGGAAAGGGTGGGAATACGGTTTTAAGTTTAAGTTATTTGGTAATTGGAAGCTGAGGAGTTTGAAATTTTCAGTTTTCCCAGCTTAATTTTAATATTTTGTCTAATGAAGTAGAATTATTGTCGTTTGGTTGACCAATAGATCTTCCGTGAACTCGACCACCCCAGTTGCTGGCCTTTCCGTGTCCCAATTCCCAATCTTTCTCTTATTTGTTGTGGTTATGGTGATTTTACTAAATCCCTAACTGAGCTGGCTTTGTTTGGTTGCCGGGAAAAAAGAGAAGGAAAGAAAAATTAGGAAAAGGGGGATAATTGTGGTTTTAAGTTTTAAATTGTTCGGTAATTGTAAGATGGAATTTGAAAATTAGCTCAATATTAATATTTAGCCTATTGAATAGAATTATTGCCTTTTGGTTGCAGATAAAATGTTGGAAAATCAAAGGTTTAAATTGTTGTAGTTATAGTAGTAAACCCCTAAATGAACCGTCTTTGTTTTTTTCCTGAGGGGTAAAAAAATAAAAAATAAAAAAAAAACTTAGGTAAAGGGTGGGATTTGTGGGTTTAAGTTTAAATTATGTTAGTAATTGGAAGTTGAGGAGCTTGAATTTTTTAGTTTTCTCAGCTTAATATTAATATTTAGCCTCATGAACTTAGAATTATTGCCATTTGGTTGCAGAGAAAATGTTGGAAATCAAAGGGTTCAAATTGTTATAGTTCTAGTAGTAAATCCCTAAATGAACTGGCTTTGTTTGGCTGCTGAAAAAAAAAAAAAAAAAAAAAAAAATGGGGGATTTGGTCAAAATCCTCTCATAATAGAATTTTAATGTATTAAGGATAATTACGAAAAGTTTTTCTTGAAAAGTCCAACAGATATTACTATTATCAAAATATTAAACTTTGAAATAATATAACTTTTGATGTAGATGTCGGTTTTTAATAAAATTAATATTTTTAGAATTCTTTCATCAATATCTATCAAATAAAATTCATGTGGACTTTGAAATTCTTTAAAAAAAAAATTTATTACCGTTGAAATTGATGTAAACTATAACGGTAATATGTTACTCTGGTTTACAGTAACGTGTTATTCTGGGAATATTGTCTAAGAAAGAAAAAAAATTTATTTTATCCTTACTCAATTATGTGTTTTCTCGTTAGGGGGTTTATGAAGAAAAATAAATTAGGTTGTCATTTTCACCAAATAAGGGTCCAATGGAGGGGTTTTGACTAAATTTTTCAAAAAAAAAAAAATTAGGAAAAGGAAGGGAATTTAGGTTTTAAGTTTTAAATTGTTTGGTAATTGGGAGTTGTGGAATTTTGAGATTATCAGTTTTCTCATCTTAATATTAATATTTAGCCTAATGAAATTAATTATTGTTATAATTTTAAGTTTTAAATATTCAGGTCCCAATACCCAATCTTTATCTTATTCAAATTGTTATAGCAATAGTAGCAAATCCCTAACTGAGGGTGACTTTGTTTGGTTGCTGAGAAAGGAAAAACAAAAAAACAAAAAAACAAAAAATAGGAAAAGGGGAAGGAATTGCTGTTTTTAAAGTTTAAATTATTTGGTAATTGGAAGCTGAGGAATTTGATATATTCAGTTTTCTCCGCTTGATAGTAATATTTAGCATAATGAAGTCAAATTATTGTGGTTTGGTTGCCGTGAAAACATTGGAAAATCAAAGGTATTGAAATTTGGAATTCAACTCAATCTAGAAATGTATTTGCCTTAGTTCAAGATAATGAAATCCACCAAAGAGCCTTTTTCTAACTAGGAGAGTAAGCAAGCTACTGGAAGTGAAGCTTCTGGCTCCCCCTGTTTCCATTTCCATTTACTTCTTTTTGTTCTATTTATAGGTGGAGTAATACGAACCTCTGAATAATGGGACCAAAACCCATTGCCTTACGACTCAGCATTCAATGTGTATTCTTGAATAATCTCATTTAGTTAAGAATTATAAAATAATATATACTAATATAAAATTCAGTTAATTATTATTTATCTCTGACAATAGGTAAATGATGGGTTCGTTGGATTCATTTTAATATCCCTTCTTTGCGTTCGTCGAGAAATAGAACTATACCTTCCCCAACAGCAGCTTAGCTTAGTAGCTTTACTCTTTCTACTAGCATGGCACTGCTGGATGCTTTTGATCCTCAACACGTTCTAAGAAGAAATATTTGAATATCAATCTCATCAATAAAACCTTATGGAAACCCTAATATTCTTGCAGATATGGTCTTTTGTTGAATCTTTTTCATGCTCAATAGATAATTTGTTAAGCCAATCATTTTTTATATATATAATTCAGTGGAAAAATGTATTTTTTCCTGCGTTTTATTGGGATCAAAATGAAGCAAAATTGTTCACTTTTCATTTCTGTTTTGGCAGCTTTAATTGTCCAATGTTCTTATGTGGTGAATATTACAGTTTTGGCTTGAAACAGATAAAGCTGCTTATCTGTTGAGGCAATACTTCCTCAATAATCTTCATGACCGGTTGAGTACTCGGCCTTTTCTCAGTATTGTTGAAAAGAAATGGCTGGCTTTTCAGGTCTCTCTCTCTCTCTCTCTCTCTCTCTCTCTCTCTCTCTCTCTCTCATTTTTAAATTTAATTGGTGTAGATATACTTAGCATTTTATGTTTTGGTGGTTGTGCAGCTATTGTATGCAGTGAAGCAAAGCCACGAGCATGGAGTTTGTCATGGTGAGCTCACTCATTCAGTGCACTAATTTTACCATCATCACCCAATACTAAATTGATTTCTGTGATTTTTTTTTTTTTTTTAATTTTTCATTATGAAATATTCCAGGTGATATTAAATGCGAGAATGTGCTTGTCACTTCATGGAATTGGCTTTACCTTGCTGACTTTGCATCTTTCAAACCTACTTATATTCCCCATGATGATCCCTCCGATTTCTCATTTTTCTTTGACACTGGCGGAAGAAGGCGTTGTTATCTTGCTCCCGAGGTTGGTCCCCATCAAATTTTATTTTATATTATTTATTTATGGATTTTAGTTTCTTATCTGTCATCATGTTTTAATTTTTAAATGAAAAGCTTAAAAAATGAGCAAAATTGAAGGCTTTTATTAAGGACCTTTCGTCCAAAGCATTTTGTAGCCTGGCAATAAAAGAATTGATTATTTTTTATGCTAAATACGAACCATGAAATCAAAAAAATATTTTTGATGCGGAATAAGTGTAAACTACTTGAACTGCATGGCTAGTAAGTGCACTAATTCCACCTTTAGGCCATTAATTGCTAAAGGTACAGGTTCAAAATTCTTCATTTAGTCATTAAGTTGAAACCATTCACAACTGCACTTATGCCGGGAGTTCCAATTGATTGCTGTAATACATATGTGTACTGATGCCATTTATGTCCCTAGAGAAAATGTTCTATTTTTCACCAGGATTCTATATGGAATAGCTTGGTGAGGATGTACAGAAATATCACTGCGGCATAATCCTTTTAAGTTATGTCTGCTACAGTCACCTACTTACCACGCACAGATTATCAGTGCAATCCTTTTGGCTAGTGAAGCTATCCTCAGTGGGTCTGATTCTGTCAGAATTTGATTACAACTCTTTAGGTTGGCTAGTTGGCTGAAATAGAAATTTTGCAGCAGTGCTATTTCTTCATAGTTTATTAAGTACTCTTTAATCTTGTGAATCTGCATTATCAGTGGGGTGGTCAGTTTTCTTTCTGTTTTCTATTAATGCAGGCACAGTTTTGACTTTCATACCAATTTTCTAAAAATGCCGCACCTGTCTTGTATGTTTGGATAAATGAACTAAATTTGAGCACATTTGATTTGAGTAATGGTGAGGGAGAATTAAATTTGATTAATCATTTGGGAGCTTTTTATTCAGTAGAGTTGACCTTTCGGATCAAGTAAAGTTATGGAGAACATTCCTCATGTGATCCTCAGGACGACGTATGTAATAATTAATAAACATGTTGCAATTGAGATACTAGATAACTGGATGGTATTTTACAACACTTGTTTGCCTTTTTGTAATCTTTTATTTTAGTAGTCATCTATTACAGTTTTAATTGCTTCTAGTTATCTGTAATCAATAATCATTGAATTTTACTTCTAGAGTATGATGATTACATAGAAAATAATAGTTTTATTGTTTTTAATTTTCAGAGATTCTATGAACATGGAGGTGAGATGCAAGTTGCACAAGATGCACCACTAAAGCCATCTATGGACATCTTTGCTGTAGGGTGAGCAGTTTCTGGAATTAGAATATCTTGGAAGGAGGATTTTACCTTTGATTGTTTTCTTGTTGATATTAACAGATATGTCAAAATTGGCAAATGTATTTGTTTTGGTTATTGGCGCTGAATAAGATATGTATTTTTGTGAAAATGAGCAAATCTTACTGCCAGCCATATGCTATCAGTTACTATTTTGAATCACAAAATAGTAGATAGTTTTGTGCAGACCAATTGGTACTATATAGATCAATTCCTTAAAATACTTGTGACAAATTAATTTACAAGGTTCCTGCCCCACGATCACCATCATAATGGCTACTTTTGTGGGCTATTATTACCTCCTTTGCCATCATTCCGCGTCCATCATTCCTTCAACCATCAAGTCCACTGCCACCGCCATGTTTGTGGTTGTGAAACATGAATATTACTTATGGGAAATGATTTGCAAACATAATTTTTGTGCATAAATCCATATGGAATGATGTGGCAGTGACATTTTTGCAATTCCGAGCCACAAAGATCGGTAATTGGGCTTGAAATGAAAGGACCACACAAAACCACATCATTCTATATATATATTTATTTTTTGGGTATGGAATTTCTATTTGTATAACATTACCCATTACTTATTATCTTATGCCAAAACCAAAGAATCTGACTCACCACATATGTTTGTTTCTCTTCAATGGGATGCATTTAGTGTTCCACATGTTTGGCCTATTTTTGCACATGTATGCATAAGTTATTGATGCATGATGTGATATTTCATATTGTAGCTATTGATATTTAAACAATCTTTGTGGTTGCAGTAGTTTCCTAACTTTCTCATCCAACATTATTTTTATACATAAGTCTGGGTGTTATAATTTGTGTTATTTCACATTGCTTCTTTAGGTGTGTAATTGCGGAGCTTTTTCTCGAGGGTCAGCCGCTTTTTGAACTATCCCAGCTTCTTGCTTATCGAAGAGGGCAATATGATCCTAGCCAAAATCTTGAGAAGGTACTCTCCTATTATACCTTGTCTTATAGCTTAGCCTTGAGTTCTTTGGATCACCAAGATACACATGCATAATTAAAGCAATCTATAAATACATTTTTCTCAAGAATAATTTCATTTTCTTCATTGCCATTATTGTATTTGAATTTTTTTATACAAACTAATAAATTTTATCAACTTTTCTTATTAACTAATGTGTCATATACTAATAGAACTTTTCCAGAATTTGTTCAAATATTATCTCAGCTTTCACCTTGATCTTTATTCATGCCTATTGATCATATTGTCAAATGGTATGTCTGTTGCATGCAGATCCCAGATTCAGGTATCCGTAAGATGATTATTCACATGATTCAGTTGGACCCTGAGTTACGATTTTCTGCTGAAAGCTACCTTCAAAGCTATGCAAGTGTAGTATTTCCGAGTTACTTCTCACCGTTTCTGCATAATTTCTATTCCTGCTTGAACCCACTTGATTCTGATACAAGGGTATGTACCTTTTATAGTTTAATCTATTCAGACCAGCAATCTTTTTTTGACTCAGACAATAAATCTCAGCATTTCTAATTTCTGCTGCAGGTTGTGATGTGCCAGACTGTTTTCCAGGAGATACATAAACAAATGATGAACAATAGGTCAAATGAGGAGACAGGAATTGGGGTTGGCACACAATCAAACACTATAGGTGGCCAATCATCACAACAGATGGATACAAAGCAAGGCTTTGATTTGACAAAGGATTCTTTGAGAAAAAAGGAAGAGGTAGAAAAGGGCTCAGTTGATGATCGTCTTGAACTTCTCGGTGATATCAATAATCTACTAAGGGACGTGAAACAAAGTTATCGATATTCCAGTGTGAAACCAATGCTGGAGGATGTAGCCAGTTCTGCATATTCTCAAAATCGCAAACAGTGTGGCCTGCAGTCTCCTGGTGAGCTATTGCAAACTATCTCCAATGTGTTTAAAAGAAATCACCACCCCTTTCTGAAAAAGATTACAATGAACGAGTTACACTCGTTGATGTCGGATTATGACAATCAGTCAGACACTTACGGAATGCCTTTCTTACCGTTACCCCTGGACAGTGTGAGCTGTGAAGGTATGGTTCTCATTGCATCACTGCTGTGTTCCTGCATACGCAATGTCAGGTTGTCCCATTTGAGGAGGGGGGCTATACTTTTACTGAAGTCTTGCTCCTTATATATTGATGATGAAGATCGATTGCAGCGTGTGCTTCCATATGTTGTTGCAATGCTTTCCGATCCAGCAGCAATTGTGCGTTGTGCTGCCTTGGAGACTTTGTGCGACATTCTGCCTTTAGTCCGAGATTTTCCTCCTAGTGATGCTAAAATTTTTCCAGAGTATATTCTTCCAATGCTTTCCATGCTTCCTGATGATCCGGAGGAAAGTGTGAGAATATGTTATGCCAGCAATGTATCTAAGCTGGCGCTAACTGCTTATGGGTTTTTGATTCACTCAATAAGCCTGAGTGAGGCAGGTGTTCTCAATGAATCAAATTCGCCTCAGAAGTCATTCGCCCCATCTACTGAGACTTCTGGACGGTTGCAGAGTCTGAACAGTGATGCACAGCTTGCACGGTTGAGGAAGTCCATAGCTGAGGTCATTCAAGAACTTGTAATGGGCTCAAAGCAATCTCCAAATATCAGGAGAGCACTCTTACAGGATATTGGCAACCTATGTTGGTTCTTTGGCCAGAGACAGAGTAATGACTTTTTGTTGCCCATCCTCCCTGCTTTTCTGAATGATCGAGATGAGCAGTTAAGAGCTGTATTTTATGGACAGATTATTTATGTCTGTTTCTTTGTGGGCCAAAGAAGTGTGGAGGAGTATCTTCTGCCTTACATTGAACAGGCTTTAAGTGATGCATCAGAGGCTGTAATTGTGAACGCATTGGATTGCTTGGCCATTCTGTGCAAGAATGGTTTCCTGCGGAAGAGGATACTGCTTGAAATGATAGAGCGTGCTTTTCCATTGTTGTGTTATCCCTGTCAGTGGGTAAGGAGGTCAGCTGTCACCTTTATTGCAGCTAGTAGTGAGAGTTTAGGTGCAGTAGATTCTTATGTTTTCCTGGTCCCAATTATACGCCCATTCCTCCGCAGACAACCAGTATCTCTAGCTTCAGAAAAGGCTCTTCTTTCATGTCTAAACCCTCCTGTCTCAAGACAGGTATTCTATGAAGTCTTAGAAAATGCAAGAAGTTCAGACATGTTAGAGAGACAGAGGAAGATATGGTACAATTCATCAGCACAACCCAAAGTTGGGGAGTTAAATCCGATGAAGGGATGGTCTGACAGGCAACATGATGTTCAGGGTCACAGACCTGTTGGCAATGGAATGGAACCACTGGATCCAAGTGAATGTGATGATGGGGATGCTAGAATTAGTGCTATGGGTAGCTTTTTGCGCAATGCTTCTGAGGCAGTTGACAGTCATGATTCTCTTTGCTCAGAAAAATTACAGTTCTCTAGCTTTATGTCTCCACAGGTTAACGGTTTGAACAGCTTAATTTGTGATAAATCATCAGATGGCATACCTTTGTACTACTTCAAGAAGGATAAACGAGCAGTGACAATTGCTCCACCAGCCTCTGATTCCTCATTACAGTTCAACACTTTTGGATTTGGTTCGTCATCCACGCCTTGGATGGATCCAGTAAATAAATCATTAGGCTTGGCTAATTCGGTTCCAGCGCCTAAACTTGTCTCAGGCTCATTCAGCATTAATAATGGTTCTAAACAGTTCCACAGAGTGGTGCATGAAGCAGAAGGCAGGGAAAGTGATCAAACAGCCTATGTCAACAGCAAATTTCAAGACCTGGGTATGTCTAGCACAATGAAAGGGAGTCCCATTACAGCGGAAGATGCCCCTACTCCAAATGATGTAACGGGATTGCCATCTTTCACACGAGGGTCATCGATCCCAGATTCAGGGTGGAGGCCACGAGGGGTGTTGGTTGCACACCTTCAGGAGCACCGTTCTGCTGTTAATGACATTGCCATTTCTACCGATCACAGCTTTTTTGTAAGTGCGTCTGATGATTCCACTGTCAAGGTGTGGGATTCCAGAAAGTTGGAGAAAGACATCTCATTTAGGTCAAGGCTAACTTATTCCCTGGAGGGAAGCCAAGCACTATGTGCTGCGATGCTCCAGGGCTCTGCTCAAGTTGTCGTTGGAGCTTGTGATGGCACGATACACATGTTCTCTGTTGATTATATCTCCAGGGGACTGGGCAACGTTGTTGAGAAGTATACAGGAATTGCCGATGTCAAGAAAAAGAATGTTGATGAAGGTGCCATACTCAGCCTTTTAAACTACTCAGCAGATGTTGATTCCAGGCAGATGATTATGTACAGCACCCAAAACTGTGGGATCCATCTTTGGGATCCGATAACAAATTCTAATGTATGGAATTCAAAAGTAAATCCCGAGGAGGGCTATGTTTCTTCTCTGGTGACAAGCCCTTGTGGGAATTGGTTTGTGTCCGGATCTTCAAGGGGTGTGCTTACGCTTTGGGATCTGAGGTTTTGTCTACCTGTCCACTCGTGGCAGTATTCTGTTGCATGCCCTATAGAGAAATTGTGTCTTTTTCTTCCGCCTTCGAACACAGCTATATCCACTGCTGCAAGGCCCCTTGTTTATGTTGCAGCAGGTTGTAATGAAGTTTCCCTTTGGAATGCAGAAAACGGAAGCTGCCACCAGGTACATGACAATTGTTTTTTTGGTTATTTTCTGTACAAACTCTGTATTCATGTAAATCATGATTTTTATTTATAGTATGGATAGATTGGAGTTTCTTATGAAATCCTTATAGATATAGGTATACAATGGGGTAGAGCTGTCTGATATGATCTGGAAATGCACAAAAGATGTTCTATGATGACCTTGTAGGAATTGAGTGCTTATGTTTGGAGGAGGGGCATTTGTGGAAAAAGAAAGGAAAGTACTAGATTCAGTTCTTAACAGATAGCATTGGATGGTTTAGACTCCTATAGAAAATTGAATAGTGACATGCTGGATTTATGGATTTTAAATAAAAATTATATTTATGGATGAGGAATGCTAGAGACTCACAATTTAGGACTCACAATTTAGAACCCACAATTCCCAGTATGACATGACAAGGGAGTTGGTCCTTGCATGGTTGAGTTTGTGACAAATCAAAAGTTGATACATAAACTGCCATGTCATTGTGGGTAAAACTAGGGGAGGCTTTTTAGGGGTTTCAATCTTTTGCCTATTATTTATATGTGGTATTATCCGGAATATGTTGAAATATGGAAGAAATAAATGATTAAATGATAAACTTAGAAGTGCTTGCCTACTAGCAAAGGTGTTTTAATTAATGAATAGATTCATGTTAAAATTCCAATATTTGGATTGATGCATTTTGCATCATTCATAAACTTCGCTTATTTTGATCAGTACCCTGTTGGTGATTTCATGTTTTCATTGATTTCTGTTGTTGGCAGGTATTGAGGGTGGTGAGTAATGATAGTGATGCTGAATTCTCAGATCTTCCTTGTGCCTTGACCAGACCGTCCAGTAAATCAAGTTCCAAACCAGATCTGAGACGGAATGTCAATCCAAAGTACAGAGTTGATGAACTGAATGAACCTTCTCCGAGTCTTCCTGGTATTCGCTCATTGCTCCCCTTACCTGGGGGGGATTTGCTAACTGGTGGTACCGACTTGAAGATACGTCGCTGGGATCATTGCAGGTTCTGATTACTTTTCCTTTTTTTCCCCCCTCCCCTCATTTGTTCATCTCATAATTTTTCTTTTGTCTAATTGGCCCTGGGCTTCTATGTTGCAGCCCTGACAGGAGTTATTGTGTTTGTGGCCCTTCTGTAAAGGGAGTTGGAAATGATGATTTCTACGAAACAAAATCTAGTTTTGGGGTGCAAGTCGTGCAGGTATGTCCAATAATTCAAGCACAAGTTTTCCCTCCTTTTAATTACTATTTTTTCTATTCTTGTTGCGATGGTAATACATCCCTTTTTTTTAAAAAAAAAAAATTTACACTAGGATGGATTAACAGTCCAAACCCTGTAGAAATTTCTTTAGGAAGTGTGCACTTTCCATCTGAGCAGCCATTTTTTTTTAAAGTGATGGCCCTTTTTTTGATAATTGTGGAAAAGAACTAGTGAACTGCTGTTTTTTTCTCTCATACATGTGAATATATACTTATTTGTTTGGATAACATGCTTAGTGCCTAGGTGTTTGTAATCATAGAATTTGCGCATTTGGTTGACTGACTTGTATCTAATTGTATACAGCCATTGTTGCTTAAGTCATACATTTGTTTGATGGAAACCCTAGTAATCGGTATGCCTTGCTCCAACTTAAGGCTGAGTCTTTTCAAGATCTTAACTGCCTTGTAATTTTTTACCTTGCATTCTATTTTCATGAAGTTTTTACTTCGGCAATCAATTGGGTACATTGATTATTCTAGTGCACAATTTAGAAAGAAATCATTTTGCGGGAGAAAATTTCCCAATTCTTGTTGTAGTTCTTTTGGCTAAGACGCACGGACACTTCTGTGGAGAAGGGAAGCGTGTCATATCGGACACTTGTGTTGGACATGACACTTTGTAGACACTACTAAAAGTGTCCGACACTTCTTCAACGTGTTTTAATTAAAAATTTAAATCCATAATATCGAATACTTTACAGACACCTTTTGGACACTTCAACAACACTTCTTGAACTCTCCGAACAAGACCTATGTGATGAATCTTTTCATAATAACAATGTTTTGCATTATTCGGAATGCAATTTGTGCACTCTAAATATATTTTGAAACATTTATAAGATATTTCAATGTTCTACAATTGTTATGTGAATGATATCTTGATGCTTAAGTTGTAAAATATATGGCATTTTAATTAGAGTTGCATCAGTATGTTTGGTTTCAGTTTTCTGGAAATTAAGTTTTTTGTTTTTCGTGTTTTTATTTTTATTTTTAGTGAGTATTTTTAAAATTTTAAGCAAATTCTTTTTTTTTTTTTAGATGCTACTTAGATCTATTTAAATAGTAAAATATTTGTAAAAAATTAATAAATACACAAAAATACGAAAGACGTATTCAATTTTCGTTTTTTTTTTTTTTTGTATTTTTGTATTTTTGTTATTTAGTGAATTTTTTCACAAATATTATACTTTTTAAGTGTATTTATGTTAGGTGTGTCTAAAAATTTAAAAAATTGTTTAAAATATTAAAAAAATTTAGTGAAAACAAAAAAAATACGGAAAATGAAAAAGTAAAATTTTCTAAAAAGTGAATTCTAAAAACTGAAACCAAACAGAGTTTTCCCCCTCCAACACACACTACTTTTGGATAAGATATGGATAAGCTTATTCATATCTTCAACATATTATAAATTTTAATAATATAGATTCGTAATGTATCCCAAGCATATTGTCTCCTACTTTTTTTGAAAATCATCGTGTCAACGTATTGCGTGTCCATATTTGTGCTACTTGGGTGGGTCTTTTTTTTTTTTTGTTAAGGGCAGTTTTTGGTTAGGGGCCTGACATGAACTTTCTTCTTTCCCTTCGACTGAATTTGCATAATTAAAGCGATCAGAGTTTGTAGGTCTGAAATTTGAATATTCTTCTTTTCTCCAAACAGGAAACGAAGAGGCGACCTCTGGCAACCAAGTTGACTGCAAAGGCAGTTCTAGCAGCCGCTGCTACTGATTCAGCTGGTTGTCATCGTGACTCGGTTCTCTCTTTGGCATCTGTAAAGCTGAACCAGCGACTTCTGATATCTAGCAGTAGAGATGGGGCCATCAAGGTTTGGAAGTAAAAAGGACGTAATATTAAGCTTTTTATCAGTGATTTATTGTACATATTTGTTAATGCAAAATGCTAGTAGTTGAAGCTGTACATAACATAACATCTACCAAGAAGAATAGAAGAAGCTAAGTTATATCATTCAGATCATGAACTCTTGTTTTCTAACCCACCTTCCCACAGTTCCTAATACATCAACCCTGCCCGACAATAGATATGAAATGTCATATAGTTTGAATGTCAAATTTTATTTTATTTTTTAAAATTTTCATTATGCAAATTTAAAGTATTTGTATTTGTTAATGTAAAATTCAATTGCAGTAAATTATGTGTAACCTCCAGAATGAGGAAGTGCGGTCCTGAGAGTTGGAATTCGGATCCTCAGCCGCCCTTCCCGGCCGCCCTTTCAGCAGCCCTCCAAAACGACTTTGGAGGGTTTTTTTTTTTTTTTTTTTCTTGTGTTTGGTTTTTGAAGAAAACAGAGGGGAGGGGAAGAAGCGAGGTAGGGAGAAGAAGAAAACCGTCGCAGAAATTCACTATTGTTCTCCAACATTCAAAGAGTATATATGCGCAGTTTATGATCCAACATTAAGCCTATTATGCACAGTTTATGATCCAACATTCATGCTTCATTAATATATTAGCAACAAGCCAATAACAAAACAAAGAATCGAGAGATCAAATGAATGGCATATTCTAAACAATTTCAAACATTCCACAAAAGGAACTAACAAAAACCCATATGCCCAAACTTCCATGAGCAAAATATAAAACAAATCCAGTAACAAAAACTAAAACAAATTAAGACAAATTAAACCAAAACCTCACTAAATTGAACAAAATCAAAGAGAACCCAACAAAACCCAGATACATACCACACAATTACAACCGATTCTTAGAGCTGTTGAGCATCGGCAACCACTCGATCGAACTGGCTCTCGCTTGAAATGGGTTCTAACTTGACCGGAACAAGCGAAGACTCGAGCCCCTGAACAGACCCTTCTTCGTTGTGGCTAGTCAAAGCCTTAATACGATCATACCCACCAAAAGCTCTCCTAAAGGCTGATTTTGGGTAGTGTTGATCACATGAAAAACAGAGTGATTTGAAGGGCAGAGAGAATCTTATAGCACTAGACATTTGTTCATGTATATTGTTGTATGTGTGTATATATATATATACTCTTTGATTTTTGAAGAACAATAGTGAATTTCTGCAGATCATCAACATCAACAAAAAAAAAATATTCTGCAGATCCAGATCATCAACATCAACCAAAAAAAAAAAAATTTATCTTATAGCACTAGACATTTGTTCATGTATATTGTTGTATGTGTGTATATATATATATACTCTCTGATTTTTGAAGAACAATAGTGAATTTCTGCAGATCATCAACATCAAAAAAAAAAAAATAAATAAATAAATAAAATAAAATTCTGCAGATCCAGATCATCAACATCAACAAAAAAAAAAAAAAAAAAAAAAAATTGTTCATCAACAAGGTTTGCCCTTCATCTTCAGATTTTGCCCTTCATCTTCAGTTTTGAACATCATCATCATCTTCAACATCATCATCATCTTCATCATCTTCATCAACAATCAAATCCAGATGTACTGGAAAGGGCGACCAATCACTGACATCACCGACCCTCGTTCTGTTTTGTTTTAGATATAAAGATATATATACATAGATATAAAGATATAAAGATATATATATATATATATGGATGAACCCAGCCAGCAGACCCTCGTTCTGCTTTTTTTTTTTTTTGGAAAATTGGCCCCAAAACGACGTCGTTTTGAGGCGCTGCTGGAAAGGGCCGCTGGGTAAGGCGGCCGAGGATCCGGACTCCTGAGAGTTCTGGGTATAATAAGATGGGTATGGCCTCTAGGAAAATGTATGTGGAGCTGATAGAGTTGATACAAAGTTCATATGTTTGGTTGAGTTTTTAAACTTTGTTCTTTTTTTTAAAAATAAGATTCATGAAAACAATAATAAACTCTTTATTTTTATATGGATTTTCTCTTTTTTGGCGCTGAAATAATTTTTAAAAATTTAAAATTTCCTTGGTATTTTTATAAAATAAACATCAAAATTATTTTTTTTTGAATTTGTTGTCTCTCCAAAAAGAGAGAATCATATGAAAATAATTAACATTATAATTTTTTTATCAAATTAATTTTTAAGTTGTTTTTGGAAAAATAAACTTAGAAATTTCAACCAAACATAGGATGGAAAGCAATTCCTCCTTCAGCATTCATGCTTTGCAATCCCTTCCGTCCTATATCGGACTAGAGGATATTGTTGGGTCTATAGGGGTTTATCACGAGTTTTGTTTCAATAATTTGAGTTGTTGAATATGCAGAACTCGTCGAGTATTATATACTTGTAAAAAATCACGTTGATCGGATATCGATAGTTATGTGATTAAATCAGTTTTGTAATAATAATAAAAAATAAATGTGAAAAAATAAACGGTTGATAGAAATTTGATCTGATGAAATAGTTATCGATATTTGATCAATGTAATTTTTTACAGGCATATAGTATTTGACAAGTTTTACATGTTAAACGATTCGAATAATCGAAATAGAATCCATGATAAGCTTTCACAGATCCAACTGTATCCTCTAGTCCAATGTGAGACTAGAGGGATGCCAATTCCTTAATCATAGTACCTACGATTTCTAAAGACTTAGCAAGTTCTTTCATTCGTCTTTTTAACTTTAATAAACAATCTTTAAAATTTGCCTACTTTATTATTATTATTATTTTATATAATTTTTAAGTCCTACTAGTCACATCACATGGTCTTAAAAATTAAAAATAAAAAAAATTGAAAAAAAGTTACTTTTTTTTTTAATAATTTTTTTTGGTCTTCAGTGATTTATTTTTCTAGTGCAATTGTGTTATTCGTATTTGTAGGGAAAAGTGTTATACAAAAAAAAAAAAAAAACCATATACTTTTGAGGTAAAAATAAATTGCTTTGGTTAAGATAATATCTGCCCCTATCTGATCAGAATTTTACTAACAGGTTTGCAGCAAATAGAACAATTTTGGAGAATTTTCAGAATTTCTTTTTGAACAAATAGAAACTGATAAAAATGAAGATAGAGGAGAGAATGAGAGATGTGCAAAATTCGTTGGAAAGCTTTGTTATCTATAGATTTCACAGGGGTACCATTAAAATATCACTAACCTTTTAGGTTAACAACCGGTTTGAATATATAAATCAGTTAACAATCCATTAGAATTGTGGGAGTTTTTTTTTTTTTTGGGAAGTCTCAACATTTTCTATATAAAAATTCATAAACCAAAAAAGGTATGGTGTGTTTTACCCACTTACACTATGCATCACCACACATGATCACGATCAAGATCAGACGTGCACATGCCAAGTTTGATATTGGAGAATTTTTCTCGTTAAAAATTATTTTTTAAAAAATAATATTATCATGGAAAAAATAGTTTAACATCTTTCTCCAATTTTTAATAATGAGAGAGGTTCATAATAATTTTTTTTGTAGTCGCCCACAAAGCAACAAAGTACACATATATGTTGTTCCGGTCATCAATCTTAATTAATCGGGTCAGTAATTTAAAATTGTGAAAAAATCAACTGATCAAACCGTTGACAATCACTGCAAAAATTGCAAAAACCTACCAAAACGAGACAATTTAGTGAGTCGCATAAGATGATGAGTTCGGAAATTAATGATTCACATAAGATCTAGATACACTATCAAAAACAGAATTATTACTTTTTGATCTTTCATTCGTTTCGAAAACCACATAAACACGACTCAGCATCAATGAACACAACAGTAATCCACAATAACAAAGTAGACGAGAGGATTTTTAACACAACCTAGTGAGAGGGAAGATTCCCATCAGACGGTACGGCCGAGCAAGAGTAACGTCCAGCGTTACAGACTACACGGCGCCGAGCAAATTGGGCAAGTGCCACGACCAAGCTGTCTGCCTTGCTCGGTCGACGAGGTCGCCCGGGAACCTCTGAGGGCCGAGCTGGAGACCGCGTGGTCGGGCAAAGTTCACATTGGAGTTGCAACCGAGCCGAAGGACTGACCGGGCTAAGCAGGGGATGCGGCCTGGCCGGCATGCCACTGGCCGTCTAGCCAAGGCAGTGCGGTTACGCGTGATCGAGATCGGAGATAAGACGGTTGGAGGTCGGCACGCCTCGCAACCGGCCGATCACGACGAACCGGTCGATAATAGCTCGGCATAGGAGGATCAGTTCTCGCCCGATCCCAAGTCACAGGTCGGTGGTACATTGCACGGTTAGGTGAATGTTATGGCAATTTTCCACCAAATGGTAGGCCGGTCGTGGTACCTCGGATAAGGGTGCCACCTGGGCCAATGGCGTGGAGGAGAGGACATCTGCTCCACGAACGCCTCAATACCGTTGGAAAAGTTCTGTGTGTACTGGAAGGAGGACAAAACCATTACACGCGTAAGGTGGTGAGAGGCGCACACCGCCACCTGTCCAGGGAAGGACAGCAGAGGTAGTGCGCGCACGATCTTGGGCTGCATGGCCAGCCTACAAGTAGAGGGAAAGAAGAAGGCAACGGGTATGCGAACCAACTCTGAAAAACTCTCTCTCTCTCTTCTCATTGCCTTCTTGCTCACTGAACTGACTTGAGCGTCGGAGGGTTTTTCCGGCACACCACCGCCGGGCAGCTCGCCTTTCTTGTGTTGCAGAGACAGACGCCGTTGACGGAAGCTTGACGTTCAAGGCGTACGGAGAGCAAAGGATTTTTCGCCCCCGTACAATTGGCGCCGTCTGTGGGAAGTCTTTGATAATCAACCCTTGTTCTTTGAGCTTCTTCAACCATTTTCATGGCCAACAACGACGAAGTTCCGCTGTCCGTCGTCGATGGTGTCACTCCGGAGTATGTCCGAAGGAGAGATGGCCCCCCGAATGTTCCAGCCATGGCGGGCCTAGAGACTTCTTTGCGAGGAGCGCGAGACAAACGTGGGAGGAGTTCTGATCGCTCGCAGAGCCCAGAAGGCTGCCGGCGCCGGGGGGAGTCCCGTGCGCAGCACCTGGAACACAAACTCAAAGACCAGGACACCCTCATTCGCAAGATGGTGGCGGAGATAGAGCTGCTAAAGCGCCAGATTAAGGGGAAGGGTGTTGCTAGAGAGGGCAACCTCAGTGAGCGCACCACTTCCCCTCGTTCCAGCAGTCGCCGCCAGAGGAGGACTCACTCCATCTCCATCACCAGGAACTATGGGGTTGGAGATTCTGACCGACGAGAGGGCAGATCTTTCACTCGCGACAGCACCTATCGCCCCTCACACCCGTCGTCGACGTCGCGATACTCTGCCTCCTCCCGTTCCAGGGATCTCAGGGATGTGTTGGAGGAGAGAGCGCGCCGTCGAGAGGCTCAGAGGGTGCCAGCACTCCAGAGGTTGAGTGCCCCAGTTCACTGCAGTGAGGAAGTGGTGATGCCGGCGCCCAGAGTCATGGCCCCTGCGCTAGTGGACAAAGAGCTGGCGAGACTCACAGCCACGCCGCTGTCTCCGGAGATCGAGGGTACTCCACTTCCCGCCGGATTCCACCAGCCAAAGTTTACTTTGTACGACGGCAAGACGGATCCGTACATGCACGTGAGTCATTACCGGCAAGTGATGGCTGGCCACCGCCGCAATGACGCCCTAATGTGCCTCATATTCCCAGCAAGCTTGGGAGAGCTGGGTTTGAAGTGGTTCGAAAGGCTCCCGGAGGGGAGTATTGAGGGGTGGCAGCAACTAGCAGAAGCCTTCGTCACCAGATTCAAAACCAACACTCGAACACCGAAGGAGGTCAACCATCTCCTGGGCGTCAAGATGGAGTCTGGAGGTTCTTTGAAGGCATATAATGCTAAGTATTGGGAGACCTTCAACGAGATCCTAGATTGCCCAACCGACCTTGCAATCACTCAGTATAAGCGCGCTCTTCCAGTTGGACATCAACTGAGAAACTCGCTCACAATGAATCAACTGTTGACCATGGAATTGCTCATGCAACGCATTGATGAGCACATCCGAGTTGAAGACGACGCAGCCGCAACTACCGTGATGACAAGTCCGGTAGTAGAGAACAAGAGAGTAGTGCGAAAGGTTCATGCAGCCGGACAAGATGATGGCCATGCAAACCCCCATGGAAGAGATGTGGGGAGTTCGGTTTTCGAAAGACGTCTGTAAGAAGACCGAGGAGAAGGGGCATAAAACTTGCAGTTTGTAAATGGTCAATCCATTTCTAGAACATCAAGCTCTGCCAATCTGAAGTTTTGTTCTTAGTTCTATTTTTTGTAACCCTTTTTGCCATTGGCACAATGAAACAAGTAGACCATTTTCTTGAGGATTGTTGTATTTTTGCCTCGCCAAGCGGATTTAGTGCGGTCCAAGGGGCAACTAACAATCAATTTGACGAAAAGATCAAAATTCCTTGCTGGGCGAATTTTGCTCAGCAAGAGGTTTGTTGACGGTTTTGATCAACTTTGGAGTTCCTTGCCGAGCTGAGCTTGCTCGCCAAGAAGCAAGTCGCCGAGCGGACCTAGCTCGCCGACCTTGGAGTTCCTTGCCGAGCTGATTTTGCTCGCAAAGAAGCAAGTCGCCGAGCGGACCTAGCTCGTCGACCTTGGAGTTCCTTGCCGAGCTGAGCTTGCTCGCCAAGAAGCAAGTCGCCGAGCGGACCTAGCTCGCCGACCTTGGAGTTCCTTGCCGAGCTGAGCTTGCTCGCCAAGAAGCAAGTCGCCGAGCGGACCTAGCTCGCCGACCTTGGAGTTCCTTGCCGAGCTGAGCTTGCTCGCCAAGAAGCAAGTCGCCGAGCGGACCTAGCTCGCCGACCTTGGAGTTCATTGCCGAGCTGATTTTGCTCGCAAAGAAGCAAGTCGCCGAGCGGACCTAGCTCGTCGACCTTGGAGTTCCTTGCCGAGCTGAGCTTGCTCGCCAAGAAGCAAGTCGCCGAGCGGACCTAGCTCGCCGACCTTGGAGTTCCTTGCCGAGCTGAGCTTGCTCGCCAAGAAGCAAGTCGCCGAGCGGACCTAGCTCGCCGACCTTGGAGTTCCTTGCCGAGCTGAGCTTGCTCGCCAAGAAGCAAGTCGCCGAGCGGACCTAGCTCGCCGACCTTGGAGTTCCTTGCCGAGCTGAGCTTGCTCGCCAAGAAGCAAGTCGCCGAGCGGACCTAGCTCGTCGACCTTGGAGTTCCTTGCCGAGCTGAGCTTGCTCGCCAAGAAGCAAGTCGCCGAGCGGACCTAGCTCGCCGACCTTGGAGTTCCTTGCCGAGCTGAGCTTACTCGCCAAGAAGCAAGTCGCCGAGCGGACCTAGCTCGCCGACCTTGGAGTTCCTTGCCGAGCTGAGCTTGCTCGCCAAGAAGCAAGTCGCCGAGCGGACCTAGCTCGCCGACCTTGGAGTTCCTTGCCGAGCTAATCTTGCTCGCCAAGAAGCAAGTCGCCGAGCGGACCTAGCTCGCCGACCTTGGAGTTCCTTGCCGAGCTGATCTTGCTCGCGAAGAAGCAAGGTGCCGAGCGGACCTTGCTCGCCGACCTTGGTGTTCCTTGCCGAGCTGATCTTGCTCTCCAAGAAGCAAGTGGCAGAGCGGACCTAGCTCGCCGACCTTGGAGTTCCTTGCCGAGCTGAGCTTGCTCGCCAAGAAGCAAGTCGCCGAGCGGACCTAGCTCGCCGACCTTGGAGTTCCTTGCCGAGCTGAGCTTGCTCGCCAAGAAGCAAGTCGCCGAGCGGACCTAGCTCGTCGACCTTGGAGTTCCTTGCCGAGCTGAGCTTGCTCGCCAAGAAGCAAGTCGCCGAGCGGACCTAGCTCGCCGACCTTGGAGTTCCTTGCCGAGCTGAGCTTGCTCGCCAAGAAGCAAGTTGCCGAGCGGACCTAGCTCGCCGACCTTGGAGTTCCTTGCCGAGCTGAGCTTGCTCGCCAAGAAGCAAGTCGCCGAGCGGACCTAGCTCGCCGACCTTGGAGTTCCTTGCCGAGCTAATCTTGCTCGCCAAGAAGCAAGTCGCCGAGCGGACCTAGCTCGCCGACCTTGGAGTTCCTTGCCGAGCTGATCTTGCTCGCGAAGAAGCAAGGTGCCGAGCGGACCTTGCTCGCCGACCTTGGTGTTCCTTGCCGAGCTGATCTTGCTCTCCAAGAAGCAAGTGGCAGAGCGGAACTTGCTCCTGACCTTGGAGTTTCTTGCCGAGCTGATCTTGCTCGCCAAGAAACAAGTCGCCGAGCGGACCTTGCTCGCCGACCTTGGAGTACCTTGCCGAGCTGATCTTGCTCGCCAAGAAGCAAGTCGCGGAGCACACTTTGCCCGCCGACCATGGAGTTTCTTGCCGATCTAATCTTGCTCGCCAAGAGACAAATCGCCGAGCTAACCCTGCTCGCTGACCTTGGAGTTCCTTGCCGAGCTAATCTTGCTCGTCAAGAAGCAAGTCGCCGAGCTGATCTTGCTCGCCGACAATGGAGTTCCTTGCCGAGCTGATCTTGCTCGCCCATAAGCAAGTCGCCGAGCTGACCTTGCTCGCCGACCTTAGAGTTTCTTGCAGAGCTGAGCTTGCTCCCAAAGAACAAAGTCACCGAGCTGACCTTGCTTGCCCACCTTGGAGTTATCTGCCGAGCGGATTTTGCTCACCCAGAAGCACGTGGTACTGAGAACGTGTCTGTTTGTACGGTGGTACGATGCTTGACAGGACTACCGTGGAAATGACCGACCAAATTGGATAGCTCGGCGACAGATATCGCTCCAATCATGCTCGGCTAGGAAAAGATGCAACTCGCTGACCGTTGGCTTGGTTACAGAGATAATCCCAATCACGATAGCTCGGATGGGATTAAGGGGCAATTGAGAGGGAAGATTCCCATCAGACGGTACGGCCGAGCAAGAGTAACGTCCAGCGTTACAGACTACACGGCGCCGAGCAAATTGGGCAAGTGCCACGACCAAGCTGTCTGCCTTGCTCGGTCGACGAGGTCGCCCGGGAACCTCTGAGGGCCGAGCTGGAGACCGCGTGGTCGGGCGAAGTTCACATTGGAGTTGCAACCGAGCCGAAGGACTGACCGGGCTAAGCAGGGGATGCGGCCTGGCCGGCATGCCACTGGCCGTCTAGCCAAGGCAGTGCGGTTACGCGTGATCGAGATCGGAGATAAGACGGTTGGAGGTCGGCACGCCTCGCAACCGGCCGATCACGACGAACCGGTCGATAATAGCTCGGCATAGGAGGATCAGTTCTCGCCCGATCCCAAGTCACAGGTCGGTGGTACATTGCACGGTTAGGTGAATGTTATGGCAATTTTCCACCAAATGGTAGGCCGGTCGTGGTACCTCGGATAAGGGTGCCACCTGGGCCAATGGCGTGGAGGAGAGGACATCTGCTCCACGAACGCCTCAATACCGTTGGAAAAGTTCTGTGTGTACTGGAAGGAGGACAAAACCATTACACGCGTAAGGTGGTGAGAGGCGCACACCGCCACCTGTCCAGGGAAGGACAGCAGAGGTAGTGCGCGCACGATCTTGGGCTGCATGGCCAGCCTACAAGTAGAGGGAAAGAAGAAGGCAACGGGTATGCGAACCAACTCTGAAAAACTCTCTCTCTCTCTTCTCATTGCCTTCTTGCTCACTGAACTGACTTGAGCGTCGGAGGGTTTTTCCGGCACACCACCGCCGGGCAGCTCGCCTTTCTTGTGTTGCAGAGACAGACGCCGTTGACGGAAGCTTGACGTTCAAGGCGTACGGAGAGCAAAGGATTTTTCGCCCCCGTACACCTAGTACATCACAACCTGAAATTCAAACCAGTTTTGGCGTTCCATGCGAGAAGAAAGAGTCGAATGTTAGTTTAGAGAAATTTGAATGTTAGTTCAGATAAATTTGTAAAAAGTTTAAGGGTTTTTGATGTTAGTCCAGAGATCCAGAGAAATTTGATGTTAGTCCAAAGAAATTTGTGAAAGGTTCAAGGGTTTTTATGTTAGTCCGGAGATTGAGAGAAATTTGAATGTTAGTTCAGAGAAATTTATGAAAGGTTCAAGAGTTTTTGATGTTAGTCAAGAAAAATTTGAATGTTCAAGGGTTTGAACCTAGAGAAATTCTTTGGGGAGTCCACAATTTCTTTGGATAGAATTTCTCTAAATTGAAATTTCTCTGAATTAATGTTGAGGGACCTTAGACATTATAAAAATATTGAATGTCCTTTATGCTATAAAATCTTAATATCAAGGACCTTAAAAAAATAAAAAAAAATAAAAAAAAAAAAAAAAAAAAAAACCTATTATCATCTCTTATTTGGTAAAATACATATTTATCTTTATTTATTTCAATGTTTATTTATTATCTACATTAATTTGAGTTGATTTAGCTTTATAAAAGAGAGTTTAGTGTAATTATATCAAAAGTGTAGAGGTGAGTCTAATTTACCTTTTACATTTTTAATTCATAAAGTATGAGTCTTGTATCATTTTAATCCACAATATTTAAATTGTATTAATATAGTCTCCAATGTAAAAGGTGTTTCCTTTATCATCAATATTTAAATTGTATTAATCTGGTCATCAATATATAAAAAATGTTTCAATTTAGTTCTTTTAATGTATAAAAAGTATTTTAATTTTATTCTCACAATATTTAAATTGTGTCTATTAACATAACTAAATTAGAATGACTAAGTTGAATTATATATTGGGATTAGATTGACATAATTTAAATATTAAAAACCAAACTAAATTAAATAATTTAAATATTCCAGGCCAAAATAACATAATACTTATACTTTGATAATAAAAAATAAAAGTAACCCTATATGATATATATGTGTTTTCATATATATATATACACAACACTAATTAATCCATCAAGTGGACATAACAATTCCCACTAGGCAGTGGGTTCCAGAGGCTGCTGTTGGGTCCATGGGAATCTATTACGAGTCCTGTTTCAATTATTCGAATCGTTCAATATATAAAACTCGTCAATTACTATATGCTTGTAAAAAATCACGTTGATTGGATTTCAATAGCTATGTCTTCGGATCAGTTTTCTGTCAATCGTTTATTTTTTCACTGTCCATTTTTTTTATATACAAAACTGATTTGATCACATAGCTATCGATATTCGATAAACTTGATTTTTTACAGGCATATAGTACTCAACGAGTTCTACATATTGAACGATTAAGATTATCAAAACAGAACCCGTGGTGAGCCCTCATAAACCTAACAGCATCCTCTAATTCAATCTGAGACTGGAGGAAAGCCAGACCCTTCTCACTAACACTGTGGCTAGGGGTGTAAAAATGGCCCGCGACTCATGGGCGGCCCAAGATGGGCCCGGCCTAAGCCCAGCTCGAGTCCCTAGGCTAGGGCTTAGGTCATCGTTTTGAAGCCTGCCCTGTGGCCTAGCCCATCGGCCCGCTTGAAGCCCACTTAAGGCCCGGCCCGAAACTCGGCCCCCGCCGAGACTCAGTATATTTTTTAATGAAAAATTATAAAATTTTAGTAAAAAAAATTTTAAAAAACAAAAAAAAATGGTCAAGCCCGCCTAAGCCTGATCCAAGCCCGACACCAGGTTGAACCCATTGGGCCCGCCCAAGGCCCGAATACCCCTGGGCTTGGGCTTAATTTTTTGACCCATGGACCGGCCCGTCCCAAATTTTGACAGGAGCCCGCGAGACTTGACATGGGCCGGCCCGGTCTAGGCCAAATTTACACCCCTAACTGTCGCTGATTTTTTTGACAGCTTTTGTATTTTGTATTTATTTATTTATTTTAGTTTGTATTAAGTTTTTTGTTTGATTCTTTGAGACCTTGTTGTTGGTCGTTTCTCTCATGTTCACATACATGAGAGAACTTGAGGGATCGTGGAGCTCACCACATATTTATTTTGATGATTCGAATTATTCAATTTTTAAGATTCACTTAGTAGAATATTCATGCAAAAAATAAGATAGTTAGATATCGACAAGTATATGTTTGAATCAAATTTTTATTATAAAAAATAAATGGTTATTTTTAAAATTATATTTGTCAATAATTTTTTAAAACAAATATGATTCAAACATATAACTACCGATATTCAATCATCTTGATTTTTTTGCATGAATGTTCTACTTAGTGAATTCAAAAAAGTAAACGATTCAGATTATTGAAATTGAATTCAAAATAAGTCTATGATGATATCCTCTTAATATAACTGTGTTAAACGTTTCCAAAAAAATAAGGGCGAATTACACTAACGGTCCCTATGATTTGGGACTTGTGTCACTTTGGTTCATAACTTTTCAATTGTGACATATTTAACTCTGAATTTTAAATCTTGTTTCAAATAAGAACAATTGAAGATACCATTGTTTAATTTCAATGGTAAAATTGTCAATTTGATAAAATATAAACTAATTTAACAAAAGTAAATGTCAAATTTTTTTTTTTATTTTTTAAAAATTATTTCTACCCACTAAAGATAAAATTATGTAAAATTAATAAATCTTTTAGTCATTTATTTATTTTATCAAATTAATTTTTTATTATTTGGTTGGATATGATCATGTAATGGGTGGTTTTTATTTTTATTAAATTAGTTTTTATTTTTCCAAAAGTCAAATATGGCTATAACTATTGATAACATTATTAAACTAATCCATTAAATCAAAAAATTCAAAACTAAAAACATTTCAAGTATTAAATATATCGATTACACATTAAAATCCTAACAACCATCCATTACATGATAACCATCCATTACATGATCATCATCCAAACACATAATAAAAATTAATTTGGTAAAAAAAAATGTCTAAAATATTTATTAATTTTACATAATTTTATCTTTAATGGGTAGAAAAAAATTAAAAAATTAAAAAATATTTTTTTGATATTTATTTTTGTCAAATTAGTTTATATTTTATCAAATTGACGATTTTGCCTTTGAAATTAAGCAATGGTATATTCAATTGTCCTTATTTTGAAACAAGATTCAAAATTTAGGGTCAAATATATCACAATTTAAAATGCAAGTACCAAAGTGACATAAGCCTCAAATTATAGGAATTGTTATTGTAATTCACCAAAAAAATAAAATAAAAAAAAAATTTCTCACTGACGAAAAGGCTTGTGATCTCAGCCGTCCAAAACAGTCAAAGCTGGTATGATTATTTGAACTCTTGTCTCTTGTTTGATTCCTAATCGTCCGCTAGTTTTGATAGCCGTACCGTAGATAAGATAGTGAACCCTTCATATAAACCTGAAGACACAAAGTAGAATCATATGGTTACTAATGATAGATAGACAAACACATGACTATGACGAATATATTCAGCTTCACACACAAACACACACACACTCACGGGCACCTACAAACAAATACCAGAACCAAAACCAAACATTTGTTTACAAAACAAAACGTTTCTATAATCCAAAAAGTGGCATTCATGAGAAGATGTCTTTGTGGCCTCAATTTCATGCCTGTGATCTCTCTCTCTCATCTCTCTCTCTCTCTCTCTCCATAAATGTCAGTGGAAGCACCCGTGACCTCTCTCAATCCATGTCATGCTTCTCTAACTCAACGTCCCTATCCACCCTAAGACAACTACCTATATATATATATAAAATAAAATATATAGTAAGCACTTGAAAGAAATTTTAAATATCGCTTGAAAATAAGTTATTTTAATAATTTTTTTAATTTTTTATAAAAAAAAAATGTGAAAAAAATGGAAAGAGTAATGTGATAATTTATAGTGAGTTTTTTGATTTTTTGACTAAAATATATAATTGACAAACGAGACTTTATTTTGAAATAAATCATAAACTTCTACATTTTTGAGTGTAATTTCTTTTAATGCTGTGTTCTTTCTTAATTGATACACATGATTTGGAAGTGACTAAAAATATTTGTAATTTATATTAGAGAAATATATCTAATATGGTCTACCATGGGAGGTTCTTGGTATAGTTAAAAAAAAATAAAATCAAATCAAATCAAATCAAATCATGTTTCTACAGACGATTTATGAGTGACTACGAGTATTTAAAATTTATTTCATACGAATATATCCAATGTAGTTCTACCATGGGAGGTTCCTCCTAAAAAAAAAAATTCCTTAAAATTGTGTCTGACCTTAGTTAATACTCGTTGTTTTTGAGTGATTACCAATATTTGAAATTTATTTTGCAAAACTCTTTGATGTGAAATACATAGAAGGTTTCTTATTAAAAAAGTTATTTTTTATTTTTTATTTTTTAAATTTTGGGCTCGTCTTAATTAATAAGCACATAATTTACAAATATTCAAAATTTATTATGTAAATATATGTCTAATGTGGTCTGTATATGTGTAGTAAATTTGGAATACTTGTAAATGTTTATTAATTAAGGTTGGCCTAAAAAGTAGTTATATATATGCATTACATAAGCCATCTTCTAATGCACTTTGAAGTCCAAAGCAACATTCCTTTCAATAGTTTCTCTCTTTCCTCTCTCATTCTCATTCTCTTCTCTTTCTCTTTCTCATCCTCCAATTAATGCCTTGTTTTAGACACATTTTCTATATCATTATCATTCTTCTTCTAAATGCAAGCCAAATACTATGCCACACCAAGGGCATTAGACCCAACAGATCTTCACATGGGATTCAGCTTACATTAAACATGACACAAGTCCAAATCTCAACACAGCAATTCTTGAAATGGGTTGATTTTGTTGGTAGTCTCAGGCACTCCCTCTTCAGTACTGCAATCAACAAGCTGGTGCCATCTATCACTCTCACCGTGGACAAGAATCCGGTCACCGGAGACTTTACGACCATTCAAGATGCCATTGATTCTCTCCCTTTCATTAATCTTGTGAGGGTTGTGATCAAGGTTCATGCAGGAGTTTACACGTAAGCATTTATTTATTCCTTTTTTTTATTATTTAATAATATGGTCTCAATTTTTTCTGTTCTCTTTTCTTTTATTATTGGGTTTTGAGTTATGCCAAATGGGTCATGTTCTATCCAAGTCATGGAATTGGAAAGAGTTTGTCAATATATTGAGGTTCTTTTAATTCTATGGGTCAGTGTGTGATAGAGAAGGGGTGGTTTTTTGTTTGTTGCTTTGTCTTCTTGTTTCTGATCAAAATGCTGTGAGAATGGTTCATTTTGACTGAGAAGTACCAAGTGATAAATTGACTTGTTTTTAGTGGGATTGAGTCAGGTTATGGCTCAGCTCTCTTTAGAGATCGATTGCGGTTCTCTCTGCATTTGTGGCCCTTCCTATCTGACTCCCCAATGAGAGAGGGGCTCTTATTGGTCATACCCAGAAAGGGTTGCTACACGTTGATCGTTCCTCCCACCTCCCACCTCCCACCTCTTTTCATAAACCCCAACCCCCCCCCCCCCCCCCCCCCCCCCCCCCCCCCCCCCCCCCCCCCCAAAAAAAAAAAATTTAGGCCCTTTTGTCTGTCTTGAGAGAGCGCTTGTGAATTCTTGCATTTGTAGGCTTGTTTAGGCCCCTTTTGGTCTAACTCCCCAACAAGAAGGGCTATATGGCCATATCAAGAAAGGTTTATTACATGCCGGTCGTTCCTCCTACCCTTTTCATCGGCGAAAAAAAATAAAAATAAAAATAAAAATAAGAACTTAATTAGCCCCTTTTGTCCTTCTTGAGAGTGCGTCTACAAATTCTTGCATTTGCAAGCTTGTTTAGGCCCTGTTGTCTGGCTCACAAACCGGTCACGCTAGTCTCCCACTCTTACCTTTTTTACCTGAAAAAAAATTAGTCTTTGGGTTTGTCTTTTTATTATGAGCTTGCTTTATTTTCTTGTTTGGTCTGATTTTAATTCTTAGGATGAGATATGGGTTTGATTCCAAAAAGTGAATATTTCAGGGAAAAGGTCAATATACCTCATTAAAATCATTTATAACCATAGAAGGAGCAGGAGCAGAGAAAACAATTGTTCAATGGGGAGACACAGCTCAGACCCTGTGGGCCAAAAGGGCAGCCTATTGGGACCTATGCTTCTGCTACTTTTGCTGTGAATTCTCCATATTTCATTGCCAAGAACATCACATTCAAGGTAATAATGTGTCCCATAATTTTGGTTTGTGTTTGTGAACCGTTTTAAAAAACTATTTTGGGAATTTTTTTTTTAAAATAACCCACATTTTAGAAAACATCAATACCATTTTCGATTTTTTTTTTTTTTTTTTTTATAACTTTTTTTTTATAACTGTTTTCACACAAAAATGAAACCATATGAGAATGTAGGGTGTTAATAAACTTTTCGTTGTTTGTTGTTTTTTGAAAACATGAAAAACAAAAACAGAACACAACACCAGTTCCGGCACCAGGAGCAGTAGGAAAGCAAGCAGTGGCATTTAGGATATCAGCAGATACAGCAACATTTTTAGGGTGTAAATTCTTGGGAGCACAGGACACACTGTATGATCAATTGGGCAGGCATTACTACAAGGATTGCTACATTGAAGGCTCTGTGGACTTCATCTTTGGCAATGGCCTCTCTTTGTTTGAGGTTCGGTTTCTCTTAACCTGATTGAATTCACACATGCAAAAGTCTAAGAACACATAAACCAATCACAAAATCAAATGTAACTCTTTCATGTGAGTTCAGTCTCACACCTAGGTGAGAGAATTGTATCCAATTCTGTTATTGGTTTCTGTGTAAATAGAAGAATTGTTTGCACATTCTCTGCCATCTAGCACTGTGCCTTTTATTGCCTCATTTCACCTAAGAGCATTATAAATAGAAAGACAAATGTTAATTAGTGCCCGGGCTTGGTTTGCATTGAAATTGAGGTGAAAAGTGATTTAAAAATAAAAGTTGAGATTGTATTGAAATCAGTGAATAAAGTGTTTTAAAATTAGTAAAAAGTAACTTAATTGCCACACAATGTCTTCTTAAAAAAGGTAACTACCATTTAATAGTCCTATTTACTAGAATACAAAAGAAAGTGACCAATAATACTGGTAATTTCAATATATAAGACTAAAACAATTGGGTACCTATCAAGAACAAAAAAATAGTCCAATCTTCAACAATTGAATGGAATCCACCAAAATGATGGGTTCTCAAACTTGGTTACTACTAAAGCTAGCAAAAGTATTCCAATTTAAGAGAGACTAATGTCCTAAAAGAGATGACACGATTTTTTGTCTTTCCGTTCTATACACTTATAACTTCACGTTCTGATTTGAGTGAGGAGATCGAGGAATAGACAACTGTACGTTCCGATTTGAGTAACTCAGCCCTTGAAACTGTGTTTTTGGGGGGCTGCCGACAAGGAGATGTTATGTCATGGAAGCACTTGGAGTGGAAAAAGGTCTCTTTTTCCTCATTCACAATCTTTTCACAGAGACAAATTGGCATCCTTTGAATTGTCTTTGCAAAATTAGTTTGTCTGGTTATTATTAGCAGCTGAGGCTGAAATTTGGAACCCTTGTTTTGACATTGAGCAATTGTCTAGCAAAACTAGTCTAATTCAATTTACAAGGATTTTCAACTAAAAAATGCTAATTAACCTTGTCAGATAAAATTATCAATTTGTATCAATATAAATTTTTCGTTAAAGATTCATTACATGAATAGATAGAAAATTTAGATATGTAAAAGTCTATTCTTGCAAATTAAGTCTTGAAGAACATCAACAAGAGACAATTTACATGCTACTATACACCAAACTCCAAGTGCATGATTTGATCAACCACAAAACAGTGTTCAAGAGAGAGGAATTACAAAATCACATGATGAATAAGATAATGTGACATGTGAATTGGTGATTCTGATTGTGAAACATGTGCAGGGATGTCACGTGCATGCAATAGCACAGGTAATAGGGGCACTAACAGCACAGGGAAGACACAGCCTGTTGGAAGACACTGGTTTCTCCTTTCTCAACTGTAAGGTCACGGGCTCTGGTGCTCTCTACCTTGGGAGGGCTTGGGGTCCCTTCTCTAGGGTTGTCTTCGCCTACACTTACATGGACAACATTATCATCCCTAAAGGCTGGTATAATTGGGGTGACCCTGATCGAGAATTGTAAGCTCCTCTCTCTCTCTCTCTCAAATTCTCAACATTGAGAAAAAAAATGTGTAAGAAAAAGTACACAAAAAGTGAAGTATATGGTTTAAATTCAAATATGATGTGGTGTGAGTCACACTTAAATTGAATTTGAGTCATGTACATTTTGTTTTTTGTGAACTTTTTCGTACACATATTATGAATTTGTAGTACTATTTTTTGTTCAAACATACATGCATATACATATCACAATTTGGGTAAAAAATAAGGGTATAAAGTCTTTTTTTTTGTACCTACAATGCCATGCACTAAAAAAATACCTAAAAATGTCTCTAGAATTTGAATTGTACGAATCAAATTCATTTAGAATGTGATTCACATCGTATCAAATTTAAATTTACATTACAAATTCAAAGTATAGACACTTTTTTCAGTACGTAGCTTTCTTTTTCTTTTTTTTTTGGTGACATTTAAATAGATAATATGTAGTATTTCATATTCATTCTAAATGTGGCATACACTCCACTAATAAGTGTAATGCTACATTCTATGTATTTTTTAGACAGTTGTGCTATGCTCATAGACTTAGATCATGTTTGGTACAACTTTTGGAATTATTTATTTTGAATATATATATAATAATGTTTTGTTTACCTTCTACTTATGAGATAAAAATAAACTTAAATGAATTAAAAAAACTTGATTATCTAAAACCCGAAAAATAAGTACTTTTAATTTATTATCAACTTCAACTTGAAAATGAATTGCACCAAACAAGCTCTTACTCTCTTACGAAAGTAAGAAGTATTATCAACCCAAAAAAGAAAAGAAAAAAAAGGACAAAAAAAGTGGATAGTCCACTGAAAAAATGGTGGCATAGTAGGCAGGGCATAACCTAAAAAATAAGACCATCCTCTATAGTGGCCATTGGACGGTGCCGTCCGAAACCCCCAATCGACTCCCATCACTCACTTATTATTATTTGTATCCATATTCCTCCATCCAATCTAATTAACCTTTTTAAAACTTTATTTATTTAAATGACCAAATAAATACCCACCCACCCCTCCTACCTTAAATTATTCATTTGTTAATAAACCAAAACTAAAATTTCAAAATTTAATATTTACCGACAAGATTCATTATGATTTTGACTTTGCAATAACAACTTTAAATCTACAAAACAAAGATTTCACATTCAAGATAATTTTCAAATTAACTTTTACGCGTAAATATAATTTGTGTTTGTCAATATATTTATAGGGATGGATGACATTGTTTGGTGTCCAGGACAAAAGTGGTGATTAGGAACCTTTAACCCATTCGTGCTTGTCCACTCTGCTTGTCCACTCTAACCAACTAAGCTCAGACTATATATATTAGTTTAGATTAGGTAGGATAGCATACGCGTGCACTATATATTGAGTAAATATTTGGTTATCTAATCAGGATTAATGGGACGGGTCGAAATTACAGTTAAATGAGAGATAAGAATGGTTTCATCTAGAGTTGTCACAAACTACAGTCAAGGTTGACCTCATCCGACTAATCTCATCTTAAGCCTCATCCTAAAATAATAACAAATTTAATACTAATAATTTTGTATCTTAGGTGCTCAGCTTATAAATTAGTTTATTGACTTAAACTAAATAAGTTATTATTTTAAAAAGTTAGTTTGTTTATTTTTTTGAGTTTTCAAATATATTTTTTTCAATAGTTTAAATTGACTTTTTAATAAAAAATGGATATAATAAACAACCTGAAGCTTTCTTAAGCAAAATGGACTTATAAGCCGTCTCACGAAGCCTAAGGTTTGCATAGATGTTATTGTTTATCAATTACATCCAATGTTTAAATTTTGGAAAGTGTATTTAATCCGATCTGATTCTATGGGCTAGAAAATTATGTCCCAAACCCTATTAAAATAGTGGACTAGCCTAAGCGAGCCATCGAGCCAGTGCTTGTCCTTAAGACTCTTATTCCATCCATTTATTACTTTTTATTGATCGATGATACTACGCAAGTTCGTTTCGCACACGAGAGGGCATTGTATTAATGTTGTGATTTGTGATTTGTTTGGGCATGCAGGACTGTGTTCTACGGGCAATACAAGTGCACAGGACCAGGTGCAAATTTTGCAGGAAGAGTGTCATGGTCAAGAGAACTCACTGATGAAGAAGCTAAGCCTTTTGTTTCTCTTAGCTTCATTGATGGCTCTGAATGGATCAATTTACAATAATAATAAAATCAAATAAAATTTCTTCCGACATAGTTTTATTTTTTATTTTAGTTTTAGCTATTAATCTCTCTAAATCACACCTCAAATACATACCATGTCTAGTCATACCCTCCTGATGTGTAATTTTTCTTCATATCACAAAGTTGTGACAGATTATAATACATGCTATTTTTTATATTCTCATAAAGCTGTTAATCAAAATGTATTAAAGTCTAGTTGACTGTTTTTTACAATTATTGAATGATATAATAGAAAAAGATGTCAATCTAACTGTTTAGCCCGACCCGACCGACCCGGGCTAGAAAATTAAGCCCAAGCCTGGGGGTATTCAGGTCTTGGGCGGGCAAGACTAGACCGGTGGGGCATGAGCTTAGGCTTGGGCAGAACTTGAACTTTTTTATTTTTATTTTTTCTATTTTTTCTTATCAAAATTTATTTTTTTTCATTAAAAATGACACTGGGCCTCTGGTAGGGCGAGCTTTGAGTGGGCCTTGAGCCGGCTGATGGACCGGGCCGAGCTTCAAAATGATGGCCCAAGCCCAAGCCCAAGCCCAAGAGCCCAGGCTGGGCTCAGGCCCTGGCTTAACCAGGCCTAATCTGACCCGTCCCACCCCAGACTGTAGGTGGGTTTCGGGCCGCCCATGGACGGCAAGCCATTTTTACGCTCCTACTGTTTAGGTACCTCGCTCTTGAGATCAAGTGTTTAAAGTTTTATTGTAATTGATTCGCTTAAGCCCTTACAGAATAGGGGCGCTTAATTTATTATATATTATTGATTGGTAAAAATATATACATACATATTTTTTTGAAAAGAAAGAAAAAAGAGATATACTTGAAATTGAAATATACAATAGTTCCAAAGAAAACATGCGAAATCATACAAATACATTTCAAAAACACAAATTATTGCCTTAAAAAGTTGGGTCTCACATTCATTTCTTGCCATAAGACCCAAACTAACTAAACTTGTTTATATTAAAAAGTTGTTAGAAAAGTCACAAAATTAGAAATACACCAAATAAATTAATTTTTTTTAGTATTAACCCTTTTATAAACTATTTTTTGTTTATAAACAAACTTTTCAAAAAATGTCCTATATATTATCAATTCAAGGAGTAACAAAGTGCCCCCTCTCTTCCATATGCCAATGACTTTGAGGCCGAATGAAATCTCCTCAATATTCTAGAAAAAATGGGAGTTCAATTCCCAAATGCGGCATGAGATGAAATGGGACAACACTTTTACAGAAGAGGTTGGGTTCAATTTCCCTCAAAACGGCATGGGATGAAGTGGGACAAGGGATCTATCCTACGGAGCTAGGGTTTTTTTTTTCCAAGTGGGCTAATGGGCTTTAAAAAATTGATGCATGCTATGTAGAAGTGCTAACCCGAGACAAGTTTCACACAAGTAGACCAAAAATTTAGCGTAACAATGATATTGGGTTATTACTGAAATGTGGTATATCATCAGTTAATAATAAAATAATATATGGATGGATGAATCTCATTAGTCAAATATAATTAATAATTCACTAACTTTCACATCTACAAAGTAGGGTTAACTATATGTGTATGACAATTTATTATTGAATGGTGATACCTGATGATAAGGTAATTTGTGTAGCCAAATTGCGCCGAGCTAAGTGGAAGTGGACTTAAGACTTGAGTTGTGTTGGCGAATCGAGTTATG
Organism: Camellia granthamiana; assembly: GCA_036172215.1. Taxonomy (NCBI): domain Eukaryota; kingdom Viridiplantae; phylum Streptophyta; class Magnoliopsida; order Ericales; family Theaceae; genus Camellia; species Camellia granthamiana. The sequence continues at coordinate 136,456,130 of CM069904.1, read as the reverse complement.
TTTTGGAGATAGCTTGGTTTGGGCTAGACAGAGGTCAAAATCGGTCAAAGAGATTTGACTGGACTAATAAATGCTTATATTCTTGGATCTAACTATATTCTAGTGGCGGTCAACGCTTTGACCACACAATATGGGAAGGTGGTTAAAGGGAATTGCGAATGAAACTTTGATCGAGCTTGTAGAAGAGCTACACAATGTTAGCATGGTGGCATGTCATGTAAAGTTTGCACGACGTTGTGTATTGCACAACTAAGTTAGTGGCGAACAGAGTAAAGTTAGTTTGGTTGCTCGGTTAGAAGCCGTGCAAAGTGTTGTGTCATCTCACTTGGCTTGCAGTGAGGAGGATGCTAAAAGATAAGTATTATCCTTTAAGAATGTGATTTCCTAAGAGGACTCTAACTACAAAGCAGAGCAAGAGTCCTATTAGAATTGTGACATGCGAAACTTACAAAAACTAAAACCAAATCCTAATTTGAGGTATTGCAATTATTATTTCCGAATTCATAGAGTTTTTGCCTCGAATGTCTTTTTACTGACTTAAGCATTGGAAGGGTTTTCAGCACACACCCGTCAGCTTGCTCATATTTGTGATTTTAGGTGTTACAATGACGTTTGGAAGAGTACAAGCTTGATCAACAGGATTATATAAGTGACGATTATTTCGTACTCGTACACCTGACATTACTGTTGCATTCAATTATTATTTAGTAAAATAGTAGGTCATTTGCTACTATGATGTTATTTAGTAAAAAGTCATTCCAAACATATTAGTTGGTGTTCTCAAAAAGCCTATAATCTATACCAAAAACTAATATGAAAATTAGTTGGTGTTCATTTGGACCAACTAATAGATTATAGATTATAGGCTTTTTGAGAACACCAAAAACTAATATGAAAATTTTGACTTTTTGGTATAGATTATAGGCTTTTTGATTTTTTTAATAACTTTTTGACTTTTAAACTAAAATAAGCACTTACCAAACGAGGCCTTAATAATTTTGTTAATTGTGCTTGTCACTTGTTGGCTATGAATATTTCTAGCAAACCTCACCACATCTTATAGTTTTTATTTTATTTATTATTATTTTTTTATATTAAAAAAAATGCTAAAGATTTTTTAAAAATTATTAAATATTCTGTACAAAACTCATATAGATGTGGGTCTCATATGATGTAAATCCCACAACCATGGGAGTATTGTGTTGAACATTTAATAATTTTTTTAAAATTTTCGACATTTCTAAATCAAAAATCAATACTGAGGGGGGTCATTTGGACCAATTTCAAAAGCACAAACTCGAGATAATTTGGGTGTCTGGTGTAGTTTATTTTGGACAATTTATAAATTTTGGCTTTGGGAAAGTTATTTTAGATTGTTTAATTAAACTTATTTTAAACAGTTTCTAATTTTAACAATTTATTTTAACTCAAAAAAGCTGATTCTGAAGAGCTGCCCACCCCCTGCTTTCTGATTATTAACTTCTGTTGTGGACATGTTAATTTACGATTACAATTTTAGATTTAAAAAAAAAAAAAAAAAAGAAAAAGACCCGAATGGTCTATGAATTAATTTATTTTTTTTAATAGAAAATGTGGACTAGTAGTAAATAACAAAAAATAAAAGTTTATTCAATTTACAACTAATAAAGTTTAATTCAATTTACAATTAACAGAGGTAAAAAGTTATTTCACAGTTTATTTTCCAAACACTACTCAGCAATTTAAATTTACAATCCAGCAGCTCCACCAAATAAATTAACAACTTTTAATTAAAGTTATAATTTATAATCCTTTAAGTTATAATGTATAATCTATTTTAATACTTATACCAAATACCCCAACGTATCATTCTCCAGTATTATAGATGGGACCAAATAGAACATCAAGCCCAAAACCCAAGATATCTCCTAGATGAAACACAAGGCCTCATAATTTAATATAAGCGTCTGGCTTTGGTCCAGTCCACCATCAAATTGGATCGTATTGTTGGGTTCGTGGGGGCTCACTACGGGTCCCGTTTTGAAAATCTGAACCGTTCAATATGTAGAACTCTTCGAGTACTATATGTCTGTAAAAAATCACATTGATCGGATATCGATAACTATGTGATCAAATCAGTTTTTTGTCAACCGTTAATTTATTCACCGTCCATTTTTTTCATGCAAAACTGATTTGATCACATAACTATCGATATCCGATCAACGTGATTTTTTTTAGGCATATAGTACTTGAAGAGTTCTACATATTAAACGGTTCAGATTTTTAAAACGGGACCCGTGGTAAGCCCCACAAGTCCAACAGCACGGTCCAGTCCGATGGTGAACTGGACCAAAGCCAGACCCTTAATATAACACACCAAAAACAAAAAGATTACCGTGAGAAAAAAATTGAGTGAACTAGTTTTATAATTGAATAATAATACCACATATTAACAATCACGATAAAACAAAAAGATTACCATGAGAAAAAAATTGAGTGAACTAGTTTTATAATTGAATAATAATACCACATATTAACAATCACGTTTTATCGTTGCATTGAAGTTTTATTCCACCATCAGACCGCCTTGGTCTAAAAAATGGTTGATCATTTTGTACAAAAGAGTAGGCAAGAATGGATCGGGCTGAGCACCACCATGGACCGGACTGTTACTACAAAATAAAAAGAACAAGACATTTTCTCAAGCTAAAATCCTGCCCAATCTCACATTAAACTTAAACTTCCAATTCAAACCCGACATCAATGGGTTTATAGTTGAGTAGGTCTATATATTTGCCCCGTTTGGTAATTATGTTTTACTGTTTATAATTACAAAAATTTGTAAAATTGTAAATAAATTTTCTTTGGTGTCTCCTTTTGTATTCAAAAAATTATAAATAATTTACTAAATTATTGTAACCAAAAAAAAAAAAAAAAACACACATTTTCATTCATTCCTCTTCTTCACCCCCCCTTAGCCACCACCTATAGCCAGTGACAGAGCTAGGAAATTAAATTAGGATGAGTACTTATTAATTACAATTTTATTTTTTTTTCATAACCAATAGTAAGAAGATAATAATAATTTTTGAATTAATATTAAGTACAAAAAATTAAATAAATTGTTACAAAAGTATTTCCTATAAAATTTTACAATTAATTTCTAGTAAAATCGAAAAAAAGTATTGCGTGTAACTAGTGTATCATGGACAATGTAAAAAAGTCATATATTTAAGTCGTAAAATAAATTATATAATGGTAAGATAAATCAAATTTTTATAAAATTTGAGTACAAATTTCATATAATAGTGATATCACGTCATTATTGATATATAGTATCACCAACCAATAGTAAAACAATATATGAAGGGTGAACTTCACATGTAAAAATAACTAATACTCTAGTAATTTTCACACATATATAGTGAGATTAATTATATTTGCATATTAATAATGATAGATGTTAGCTTTATATTGAGATTTTTTCACAAAATTTTCATATATAAAAATATAATTTGATGTAGTCACTTCATTTTCAATAAAATAATCACTATTGTTTTCATAAATTTAAAAATGCCCTTAATATTTTATTCTAAGTAATATTTTTGTTTAAAATTTTATTTATATACATATATAAAATAAAAAAAATGAAAAATCCAGGGGGGGGCACGTGACCCCTCTAGTTCCCATGTGGCTCCTCCACTGCCTATAGCTCATCACCACCACCAGTTACCCCAACTCTGGCCATCATTGTTGGCAACCTTCTCCAATCACCTCCTATCGACAATAACCTTCGACAACACCTCCTGATGGCCACCATCTTTGACGATCAACAATTACCTCCAATTAATTTCTTTTATTAATTTTTAATATAAAAATTTTAAAATACATATGTATCAAAATACAATAACGCACCTACTATGAGATCACAAGGGGCGTGATGACCCTCAGCCTGTATGGAAACTGTTATAGTATTGTGGGTGTTGATTTCCGACCACACACCAAAGGGGGAACTCAGCTGGAGAGCACCAGCAAAATAGATTAAGCCTGAACAACCTGTCACAGAAAGATAAGAATCTGGCGGTGGTTCATCCACCTGGGTGCACTCCGACGCTCAAGTTAGTGATGTATATCTCTCAAAGATAGCAAATTGTGCTTAACTCACAAGAAAAAGCTTACTGCTCATAGTATATCACACATACTTGAGACCCACGGAGGTACTCTGCTTTTGTAGCCAGCAATGACCTGATCCATATAGAAGCCTCACTTCAGTGGACTCAGGCTCAATGCTCATCTTGGAATCTCAGCTAGATAAGAATAAATTCCCTAAGAGCTCTATCTTTATCCAGACTGAGATCCTTCCCTATTCTAGGACTCTTGTCCCTTATCTGCTCATCTCGGATTCTGGTATCTCCGCAAACAGCCTCGGTCGAGCCAAGATCATTTCAGCACATGACCAAGCTATGTGGCACCTCGGCTGACACTTCGGCGTCACCTTGGCCACGTGCTGTCATTCACAAAATATGTCCCCACAATTGCCCTCTAGATTCTATTACCTCGGCAACCTGAGGTGATAGAACTTACATCGCTTGCTCATATATCATGTCGGTTAAAATTCATTCTTCCCTTTGACCGAGGTCACAACTTATCTGTTTTAAGTTTCCAGGACTCAACTGTCCATCTTTATCAAGGATCAAGAACCCAGAGTCACGTTTTTTAAACATCTCAACTGAGATCGCTCCATTAGCCGAGGTTTTTGCTTCATTAATCAAGAACTCCAAAAGTTTTGACTGCGCATGAGTTGTCACGCATAGTTTTTTCAACCATTTCCTCCAAGTGTCACGCCCCTACTGGCTCGTACCGGTCACGCGTCATTAAGTCATGTCGATCTGCCCACACTGCCTGACAAGCACATCGTCCAAGGCGTTTAATTATGTTTTGCCGCCTCTTCACATTTTAACAAAACTCTTTCTCTCTCTCTTTGCCTTTTTACTTTTGCAAAATTGATTTCTTTCTCTGCACTCCAATTTTCTCTCTCTAAAACAAAACTCCCAAACCACCATTGCCACTTCTTCGAGCTTTCTGCAACTGGTTCGTCCATTGCCTCCAGCGAAGCATCCATTGTTCTGTCCCATTCGTAGTCACTGTCTGACTCCGGTGAACTTCTTTCCAACCTTATTCAGTAAGTTTACAACTTCTTTCTCTTTAATTTCAGTCTTTCATTTTTTATTTGTTTTGAATATGCCATCTGTGCACATTGTCTATTGCTATTCTACATCTGTTTTAGGTTGTTATACTCTGTTTATATCTTCATGCTTTGGTTATCATGAATCATTTCTCGTTTCTTTGAACTTTTGTTGTGCTTCGAGTTGCATCACTAAAATGCCAATTGTGTTTGCTTGATATGTTTCATGTACAATGTTCTTCACACACTCAATATTTTGTGATTTTCCTTGCTCTTGAGTCTCTGTTGCTTTCTGGATTCTGAATTGTGCCTTTTTTCCTGCTTTTCTTGCTTTTGTTTCCAGATTCTTGCCTTTGAATTTCGTTCATTTGCATAGATCATGGGTTTGGGATTTGCCTAGAAACCAAATACCTAGGAAGAACTGAAACAAACTCCCCTTAAATCTGCAAAAACCCTAGCTCCAGTGCCTGTTTAGGGTTTAGCTGAGGTCTTTAAACCCATATCAACCATTCTTTGCTGAAATCTTGCACCAATCTTCACTAAGCTGACATCATGGGTATGTTTAGGTGGAGGGTAGACACCCCGGCCAAGCTAGAGTACTTCCGATAAGAATTCTCCATCCCAGCTGACGTCCAGATCAGGTTGGCTGGGGAGAAGGATTCCATCATGCCTGATGGAGACTCCATGCTCTTCCCCGTAGTTGCCTTCATAAAGTGTGGACTTCGGTTCCCTTTAGACATTGTTTTCCGTGAAGCCCTTAACTATTACAAACTTAACCCCATGCAACTTGCCATAAACTCATATAGGGTTATCAATGGCATAATCGAACTGGCACGCCGAGAAAAGGCCAAGATCACTTTAGCCAACATTCAGTATTGTTACACTATGTGTTGCCTTAAGTCTAACAAAGGCTACGTATATTACCTCAAACCCAGATCCACCGCCTACAAACTTATAACCGACCTCCCAGATTCAAACAAGGGTGCAAGAGATGACTATCTGATCGTCTCGGGCAACTGGTAGTTTGCACTAGATGACGATCTTCATCTCTTCCCACTGTGCCGAGGAGTGTTTAAGGAGAGTGATGGTAAGAACTGAGTCATCCATAATTCTACCTTAGTTAGACTTATCAACTTATCTGCCGACATTAATGTTTGCTCCTTTGTTTCTACAGCTCTTCCCCAACCATCAAAAGGTTTTTGCCAAACCTTCTTCCTTAGCAAAGACCTGAAAAGGCTACTGGACTTGCCAGTTGAAAGACGCAAGGCCCTATTATTGCTTGATTACATTTCGACTTACAAGTCGGCTCTGCCCGACGTTCCTTGCCGAAGCAAGACTCCTTCTTCTGCCACAACTCCACTAGTCACCTTATCACCGAGGCCAGACCAAGCCTCTTCATCAGTCCTAGTAGAGCAGTCTACTACTTCTACTCCAGCTCAACTAATCCCACCATCTCAGCACCGACGCCGACGCACACGCACCTCCTGCTAACGCACCTACCAGCAGAACTCGCAGTCGCAAATGCCAAGATTCTAAGGCATCGACATGCGATCCAGCAAATCCTTCTCTTGCCCTGCCAACAATACATTTCGGCACCAAGGTTACTATTGCAGTGACAGCTAACGAGATGAGGCATAAACCAGCTGTCGTTGAAGATCTTCTTGCCAACATTCCTGGGGTTATGACTGTCCAGTCCTCCTCTTCTCCCTCTTAATCCAAACCAAAGCCTAAGAGAGTCAAGAAAGCTAAGGCCAAGGCTACAGTGACTCGGGTTGACTCCGAGGACACTGTACCGATCTCCAAATTGGTCGAGATCGAAAAGAATACACCTGTTACCGACAAGAGGCTAGTCGAGGTCTCAACGCCCGATGGCCCCCTAGCAAAGAAGGTGAGGTTTGACCACCCTGAAGGTAGCAACAGTTTTCCTAGTAGCATGATCTGGGCGCCCGAAGTCATGGTAGGGGATAGACCTTTGACAGTCGGTGACAGCACGATCTAGGACGTCGAGGTCGGTACTGCCTTGTCAACGGCCGTGCTCCTAGCAAAAGATATGAATCATATGGCCGACCTCCAGGAGTATGAGAACATTGGCCTGACGATGTAGAACTCAGTCTTGGTAAGTCTCCTCCTTTACCTTTTTAAAGTTTGTCAACACTTAGTCAAATTTCACTAATCTGTTTCAATCCTTGCAAGCCATCCAGCATGCACATTCATATGTGGTCGAGACAGAGATCACAAGGAATGAGTTGGCAAGGAAGACTCAAGAAGCTACCAAATTCCTTTCCTCACTCAATCATGCCAAAGCCAATAATCGAACTCTGTTGGATCAAGCCAAGGCTTCCAGGGCTGCTCAGAATCAAGCCGAGGATAAAGCAAAAACTACCGAGGCTGATGCCGAAGCTGCCAAGGCCGATCTTGAGGCTGCCAAGGCCAAGGCAGCTGAGTTAGAGGCCAAGCTCGAAGAGGCCCTTGACTCAAAGGATGTCGAGGTCAAGACGGCCGATAAGAAGGCTTTCAAAGAAGGCCAAGCCGCCGTTCACGACTAGTACAAAAGGCAAGTCAACCTGGCTTGCAACTGAGGTTATTACCTCGGCTGGACAACGGGACTTAATAAACTATCTGTCCCAATGGACTCACCTCTCCAAAATATCAGCCAACTACAAGTGCCTTTCTCTCAGCCTTCTAAGGAATCTGATGATGAGGCCGACGAGGATAATGTCGATGCTGATAACGCGAATAATGGAGAGGAGGTTGTTGTTGGGGCCAAGTCCCCAACTCTGAATGATCAAGTTTTGGACTTGACTCAAGACGAGGGGGAGGATGAGGTTCTAAACAGCTCTTCTTCGAAAAAGTCATCCTCTGAGGCCGAGGTCCAGGCGGTTGAGAAGAGTTTAGATCAAACCTTGTTCGAGATAGATGCTGAGATCGCAGCGAAAAAAGAGGCAGCACTGCCAATTGAGGCCAACACACCACTAACAGTCGAGGTTGAGCAGTTAGAGGCCCATGTCGACGTCCCTGACAATTAGGATTTTTCTTTTCACTTGTAACTGTTTGAACAATTTTTAAGTTTCACTTTAGCCAACTTACCCTTTTTGTTTTTGCAAATGAACAAATTCTCTTTGAATGCATGCATGCCTTCTTCCTTCTTTTCTAAGTGTTGAATGCTTGCTTTATCTATCTTCACAACTTTGTATGCTTCCATACTTAGAATAATATTACAAATTTTCAAATTATACCTTAACTGTAGAATCACTTCGGGTTTAGAACACATCAGATATAAACCTTGACTGTTTATCTCGGCCAATAATTGTAATACCTCGGCTAACACTTAACAATATTTCAAAATTTTTTTACAAGTGTCGTTTCTTAAAACTCATTTAATCAAGTATTGCTTTCTTACTTCTACTTGCTGTCTTCCATCAAGACTTCACCTTTTCAACCTTACCAAGCTTGACAACTTGGTTGGTTATCTCGGGTAATATGTACCTCGGCTAACTCTAACTTGTAAATTTTTCTAAAATTTCAACAAGTGTCAAGCCCATTCTAACTTGTAATTTTTTCTAAAAATTTCAACAAGTCCCAAGCTCTTAAGTTTATTTATCATTCTTGCTTCCAGCCCCCTAATGTGAACCTAAGTTCCTCTTAAGTTCACATTATGCGTTTATAGTCTTTCGCCGAAGTCAGATTCAAACAAAGACTAGTCGAGATATTCAAACTTGGTTCCTCAATTAAAGCAAACTTAGTTCCATTCTGAGTTTTAACTCTGCCGACATGGCAAGCCTAGGTAAATTCAACTTACTTCAACTCTATTATATGCAAGTATAATTCAACTCTGCCGTATAATAAGTTTAAGTTATCCGTCATGTTTCATTCAGAAATATCGCCAACTTAGTTCAACTCTGTTATATGCAGTTATAATTCAACTTTGTCATATAATAAGTCTAAGTTATTCGTCATGTTTCATTCAGAAACATCGTCATAGGACAAGTCAGTCCTATCACACAAATTTCAGAATCATAAAAATTAATCTAGCATTTTATTATTACTTCGGCTAATAAAATTATGACATAAATTTTGAAAAACAAAAAACTAATAATAAAAAAAAATTCAAGTGGCAAGTGTTCAAGGGTCTTGGCAACTCTTTGCCATCAGTGTCTTCAAGCCGATATGCCCCATTGCTGACAACCCAAATGATTCTGTAAAGCCCCTCCCAGTTTGGGCCAAGTTTCCCCTCCCTGGGATCCTTCTTGTTACCGACGACTTTTCTCAGGATGAGGTCCCCAATCTTGAACTCTCTTGGGTTGACTTTCTTATTATAAGCCCTAGCAAGCTGTTACTGGTATGCCCCTAGTCGAATTGCTACTCTTTCTCTTCTCTCCTTTAGAAGGTCTAGATATTGAGCCAGGAATGCCTCATTAGTCCCATTCTCTACTCCCTGGGTTCTGATCCCAGGGATGCCTGACAAATACTCAACCATCATTATTCTTGCCTCCCCTGATTTCATTACACTAGCCATGTAAGCTAAGGCATCGGCATGACTGTTATCATCTCGGCTAACTTGCTATAGCTGACAATCCTGGAACAATGCTAGCAGTCTAACAACTTCTTTGACATAGGTTATCATTCTTTCATCTCGGGCTGCATACTCGCATGCTGCCTGATTCACAATAAGTTGGGAGTCACAGAAGACTACCATCTCATCGGTTTCTATTGCTGCTGCTTACTTCAACCCTACAATCAGTGCCTCATACTCTGCTTCATTGTTTGAGGCCTTGAACCCCAAATGGCTAGATTGCTCTAACATTCGCTCATTTAGTGATACTAACACTACTACTGCCCTCGCTCCTTGACGGTTTGAACTTCCTTCAACAAACAGGTGGAAGGAGTCACCGATGTAGATGTCACAGGGCTTTGGTTTCTCTTCTTTCTTCTGTTTTGCTTGAGTGGGGTTCTTTGGCCCCAGTTGGGTTTCTTCTTGCTCCTCTGGGCATCCCAAACCGTGGCTTATCGGAGTCCGATGCGAGATGGCACTAGGGGTGAATTCGGCCACAAAGTCGGCCAGAACCTGTCCCTTAATTGCTGTTTTGAGCCTAAATTTCAAGTCATATTGGCCCAACACTATTGCCCATCTGGCTACCCTACCTGTCAGATCTCCTTGCTGCAACAAGGACTTTAAGGGATGCTCAGTTACACCACAATCTTATGGGCTTGGAAATAATGATTCAATTTTTTGGAACCCATCACTAAGGCCAGTGTCAATTTTTCTAGGGGTAAGTTCCTGGTCTCTGCACTTGCTAGGGTTTTACTCACATAATATACTGTCCTTTATTCTCCTTTCTTTCTTCTGATTATCACTGCACTTACTGTATGCTCTAAAACTGCCAAGTATAGAAACAATTCTTCTCCAGGTACTGGATTTGACAGAACTGGGGCTGTAGTCAGGTACTTTTTCAAGTTGGCCAAGGCGACTTCACACTCTTCCGTTCACAAAAAATTCGTGGCCTTCTTTAACGAACTAAAAAATAGTTTACACTTGTCAGAACTTCGATTGATAAATCTGTTCAGGGTTGCCGCCTTGCCGGTCAAAATCTAAACCTGTTTGGCCGACGTCGAGCTCTTTAAATCAAGAATGGCCTTGATTTGATCTGGGCTTGCCTCAATGCCCCTTTTGATAACCAAGTACCCCAGGAACTTACCTGACCCGACTTCAAATGCGCATTTCGAAGCATTGAGTTGGAGCCAATATGTTCTTAGGATATCGAAAACTGCCTTCAAGTCAGCCGAATGATTCCTAGGTTCTTTGGTTTTCACGACTATGTCATCAATGTACACTTCTACTGTTTTGCCAATCATATGTTTGAACATCTTGGTCACTAACCTTTGGTAGGTTGCTGTATACTCCCCATTTTTGACCGACCTTAAGATTCAGACGTCATCAATTGAGCGCTCGGTGATAGTGCATGTCGTGCTCGTTTCGAGGTTCCGGAGTTTCGGCTGAGAGCGTTGCCTCTGGGCCTCTGAACTCTTTGTGCTTTGGCTCGATTTGTGGACCGAACCTTGTTTCCCTTCCCTGGAGGGAGGGAAAGGTCTTGTAGACCACCTCTTTGTGGTCATAGACCACTTTTCGTGGTCGTAGACCACTTTTCGCGCTTGGAGACTAGTTTTCGATTTTCGGAGTCTTCGGTTGCGCGCCTTGTCTCGGGACCCCTTAACGTTCTCCGTTTGGTGTGGTTTTTGAACCACACCTTGTTGCCTCTGCCTAGAGGGACACTGTGGTTCGGGAGACCACTTTTGTGGTCGCAGACCACTTTTGATGCCCGTAGACTAGTTTTCGAGGCTTTCGACGACGTGCCTTGCCTCTCGAACTTTCGTCTCGCATCCGTTTTGGTTTGTTTTTGGTACAAACCTTGTTTTCCTTGTTTGGAAGGTGGTACAAGGGTGGGAGACCAGTTCTTTCCCTTGGAGACCACTTTTCTTCCCGCCAGCCAATTTTCTGGTCGGCCAACTGGTCTCCTTGGTCTTTGGGCCACATTTTCTAGTCGGCTACCACACCACTGCATTGTTTTCATGCTGCTAACCATCTCCCACCATGGCCGACCAGTTTTCTTCTTGAGAGACCACTTGTGGTGGTCGGCCGACCACTTCAAGTAGCTGGCCGACCACTTCAAGTGGTCGGCTATTTTTCATCACCTTTTTGGAGATATTTTCATTCAACTATCACAACTGGAAGGCACTAAAGCCATCCTCTATACACGTGTATAGAGGGATGGCTTTGAGGCCAAAGCTTGTCCAACAAGCTTGAGTTTGGTTCTCTATAAGAGAGAACCTCCTTCCTCATGCCTTGGGTTCAGATTTTAGTGGCTTGATAAATAGATACACCCTTGTCTCTATAATCCTCCATCTCTTTCATTTTTGTGCCTTAAAGTGTCATTTTATCACCCTTTTGTACACAAACACACACTCAAACACCATCCTCTTGTTACTGAGGCTTTTTGAGGTTTGTTTTGGTTGTTTTGGACTGGTTTGAGCGCAAAGAAGTTGCTGGAGTTACAGCTTTGAAGGTATTCATCAAGGGTGAGTTTCTACCCTCTTGAACCTTGCTTTTGCTTAAGCTTTTAGCCCTATTTTCATGCTGATTCAAGCTTAACTCTTAACTACAAAAAGTTCTGATTTTTAGTCCTTAGCATGTTTATTTAAGGTCACTTTTTTGTTGGGGGTGGTCTACCCCCTCTTAGGCCTTGTTTTGAACCATCCCTTTTGGCTCTTGTTCTAGCCTTTGCATGACCTTTCTACCACTGAAATCCAGAGGATTTTCAGTGGTGGAAAGGTGGTTTTGGGGTCCCAAATACTCCTTGTATTTTGAATACTTGCTTTGAATGCCTCATGTTTGAGCATGTTTATTAAGCCTGTGTTGGCTTGTTCTTAACATGTATTTGGGGTTATTTTGAGATGGCATGCCACTATTTTTGGTTGTCTTGATCACCTCATGCATGCTTAATACACTTGTAGTGTAAATTTCATAAACTAGCCTTGTATGCTTCATGAAGTAGCATGTCTTTCTAGCTTATGTTGACTCCATTTCAGTAGGTTTTTGGTGTTTTTTTAACATGCCATAACTCTGTTAAGGTTGGGTTTGATAGCCCCATGCATGCTCCATGCACTTGTAGTGCAATTCCATGAACTAGCCTAATGTGTACCATGCTTTAGACTGTCATTCTAGCATGCTTTTGGCTTAAATCTAAAAAGCTTTTGTCCATGTTTTAGCATGCTCTAGCTCTGATTTGTGTTGTTTTGGTCATGCATGCCATGCTTTGTATAGCTATAATACATTCTAGCTTGTTAGCTTTGTGTATCAAGTCCACTAGCATGCATTGCTTGGCCATTTTGAATGATTTGGCATCATTTCATATGTGATTTCAGTGCATGTTTCATGGTCATGCACTCACATATTTCACTTATTCAATGCGTTGGAGGGCTTGCCCTTTATGCCTTAAACATGAGTCATTGTGTATGCCTTCATGTCTAAGCTTGCGAGCTATCATTTCAATGTATTTTTGGGGTTATTTTGCCATGATATAACTCTGATTTTTGTTGGCAAAGCCATCTCATGCTTGGTCTTGGTAGGTGTAGTGTAATGCACCTTATTTGCCTTGTATGCATCATGCCTTATGCCCTTCATGCTAGCTTATTTTGGCTTCCTTCCATGCATGTTTTAGACTCATTTTGACATGTTCTAGGATTGTTTTGGGTTGCCCTTGCCATACGCTTCCTGTTTTGCATAGCTATAGTACAAATGCCTATGCTAGCTTCAAGCTTTGGGTACCATAGCATGCTTCATTTGTGTTGTGTGCATGATTTGGCATCATTTATCATGACATTTCAGAGCATGTAGCATTGCCATGTTCTCACTTCATTCACTCTTTAAGTGCCTTTGAGTGTTATGCATTGTTGCCTTGTTTGTGGCCTAGCATGTATGCCATCTTGCCTAGGTCCTTGAGCCCTCATCTTAGCATGTTTTGGTCTTTGTTTAGACCTAATTGAGCTCTGTCCATGGTTGGTTCATGCATTTGTGCTATGTATTGCATGCCCCCTTTGTAATCCTCTTTACTAGCCTTATGCTTTAAGGACCCTAGCATGCCATACTCGTGTCATTTGAATGATTTAGCATCATTTCTCACTTAATTTCAGTGCACTTAGTGTTGTTACACTCCCATGTTTGTCACTCTTTAAGCACTCTTGAAAGTTGTGCTCTTATGCCCGGTCAATGGGTCATTGCATTGTGCATGCTTATCTTGATCTTCATGCCTTAGTTTCATCGTAATGGCCACTGTTTTGGGCATGGCTGAGGTTTACCCACATTCGGTTTAAGTCCATTGAGCATTGTGTATGCCATGTTACATCGCATTGTACATGTTATGTTGTTGTTTGCATTGTGCATGCTATGTTCTTGTTCGTATTGTGTATGCCACAATTACATTGCATTGAGTATGCCATGTTATTCATTACATTGAGTATGCCATGTTGCATTGCATGTTGTTGCATACTTATCCCTTGCATTGCATGTTTGCATGCTTAAATTGCATTGCATTTCCATGTTGCATGTTGTTGCATTTTGTTTGGATTAGGTGTTAGTCCAAACACGAGAAACGAGGGACGTTTCATACTTGAAGTGATGAAACGTGCCTCAATTCTCGGTCGCCGACGCTCTTGATCATACATGATAGAGTTCTAGGCTTTATGTGTTTATGTGTGCATTCATTTCATATTGATTTGTGCAATTTTGGCTTCTCGGCCATCATGCATCGAGATGCATGATTGGTGGCCCGATGGTCGAGAATAGCACTCCCTTGAGCTTATGAAATGATAGGGAAGGTGGTTGTGCACACATATCTTGCAAATACATTGTCATGCCCTTTCTTGCTCTCTGTTGCAGCAAAGTGGAGAAGTGCAGCAAAATTGGTTGGCCGACCAGAAGAACTAGCTGGCCGACCACTTTTTTCTGGTTTGCAGTAATAGAAAGTGGTCGGCTAGTGGCTGGAAGCATCCCTAGGTGGTCGGCCATGTTCCTAAATGTTCCCATGGTGGAGTTGAAGCTTTGTGGAGCTTGGTGCAAGGTTCTGAGGACAGTTGCAAACAGAGGCAAGTCGGGGCATCGCGACGGATTTCCGAACGAGGCGACCGAGCATGCGTGCATTCTTCTCCCTCTGAGGACATTGCTTTATTGCTTTACTTAGCTAGTTTATGCTTTGATTTTGTACTTAATTAGTTAATGCGTTTAACTATTCAATTTGTATTGTAATAGCTTAATTAATTAGCTTGTTAGTTAATTGGTTTTGTGATGTAATAATTAGTTTAATTAGCTTAGATTAGCTAGTTAGCTTCTTATTCAGACCCCCCGTCGAGAGGGCCAACTGTTGTAATAAGCGTGCGTGTGTGTGATGCATGTCTTCCAACCTCCATTTCTTTCTCCCTTTTACTTAACCGCTTACGATGGTTAGTTTTAGGGCATATTTCGATTAGCATCTTTATGCTTTGCATGCGTGCATCCATTCATCTGTATTGCATGCACGGGGCTCGGCGCATCATACTAACTGCATTGTATTTCAATTCCAAGTTGAATACATGTATCAAGTTGTATTTCACATGCTATTCTAGAATAGCCGAGCCTATTTTAGCTGCATTTTTGCATGTGTTGCATTAGCCATCTTAACATGAACTAGGATCATGCATGATTTCTAACTAGTTCTCTGTTTTGGCTCAGAGTACACTTTGAGTGTTTACGCTTTAGCATACTGCATGTGTGTTAAGTGTTGCCATGTTAGCGTTCTTACCATGAGGCTAACTGCTTATTTGATTAACTGCTTGAATGCCTGTGGGTGAAGGTTGGATTACTTGAATTGGAACAATTCATTGAAATTCGCGATTTAGCCTACTTACGAGTAGTACCTCTAAACCGTTTTCAAACAAACGAACATGCAATATTATGTTCCAACTTAGGCAATCTAGTCTATACTTGTATGCTGTGTGCATCACATAGTAATTCTAGGTTAATAACCGGAATAAGAACACATGTGTTTTCAAAAATAAAATATCATGCTTAGTACAGGCCGATCTTTGATCGGGCGAGTGGGGGTGCTCATTGCATGACTTGCCCCTCTCGTACCCAAGTTCCCGAGCCGAGACAACTTTGGTGATGACGGACACGTGGCCTTAGGCACGAGTCAAGGTTTCCTAAATTTCCCCAAAATAAAATATTTAGGTGGCGACTCTGTATCTGGCAAAGCAGTCCATGTTTGGCACTTCTTTATAAAAATCAGTTTTCCAAAACGATTTGCCGGATTTGGACTCTTTGGTGATTTATTGGTCTTGCATTGCACTTTGCGAGATTAGATTCAGAACTGCGACATTGAGTCTGAACTGTAGTAGTTAGAGAACAAAGCAGATTCGCGCCCTCGCAGGCGCGGAGACCGGAGAGTTCTCGGGGGCAGTCTACAATTGTTCCTCAATTTTTTAACCCGAAAGGCATCACTCTGTAACAGTGCAGCCCTTTTAGGGTGATAAATGCAGTATTCTCCTCATCAAGGGAATACATTACTATCTGGTGGTATCCTTTGTAAGCATCCAGGAAGCTCATCCTCCCATGCCTTGAAGTAACATCCACCAGCTGATCGATTTTAGGTAGAGGGAAGCTGTCTTTAGGGAAAGCCTTATTCAAGCTGGTAAAGTCCACGCAGACCCTCTGTAGAAACCCCATTTTCGACCGCCCTTAAGACTTGGGTGCTACTGATGGCTTCTTTGGTGATGAAAGTTGTGCAGTGCAAAGGTTCGATTTCTTCAGCAAGAGGAGAGTCAAATCCTAACCTCACACCCCATTTTTGGACTAAAACTATTTTGAATGGTTTTTAGACTTTAAAACCCTCTCTTTCAAAATATTTTTGAAAAGAAGTTTCTACGATGTTCCGAGGCTCGCATTTTGTCAAATGTTACGCTTTTCGGTAAACCGAGCAAGGACAAAGTGGAAATGAATGAAAGAGAGTTGAAATCTTTGGAAAATCTTTCAAAACACCATATTTAGGGGTTTGGAGTTGAAGAAAATCGGAGGAGAGGGAAGAAACCAAGTTGAAGAAGAAGGTGGGTATGAATCGCTAAGAGAGAGTCGAGCGGTCCTCGCTAAATCAAGCCTATCTGTCTATACACTTGGATTTAAGCTATGAAGCCACCACTATTGGAAAGAAGACTTCTGGGGCTTCATTTTGCACTCAATAATCTCCTAAAGCCGAGTCCGGATGGGGGAGATATGGTTGGTTGAAGTTGGGCATCAATCTGTTATGATCAAAACTGAGCAGTCTTCACTAAAAGAGGCATAACTTTTTGCACAGTTGAAATTTTGATGTGAGGCTTTCACCATTGGAAAGCTTACTTCCAGGGCTTCATTTTAGACACAAGAATGACCTGAAAAGGAGTCCATATGAGGGAGTTATGCCTGTTTGAAATTGGACCTGCAAAGCATAATGTCCTATCGGCCACAAATGTGCACAGTCGGCCATGGAAGTGGCCGATCGGCCATCACAAGTAGCAGGCCGACGCCAAAGATGGCCGGTCAGCCAAGAGTGACCCAAATTCATTTTTTTTGAAGATATTTCTCCTCCAGCTATTTCCAGCTTGTGCCAGCTGTCCTAACTCAGATATTTTCGACCAAAGTTGATATTTTGCTATATATGAGAGCCTTATATCTCATATTCAAGGGGTTAGAACATTTCATTAAGTTTGAGAGCTTCTCTCACTAAACTCCCTCTCTCTCTATAACATTTTCAAAGCAAGATCTCTGCCTCTCTCTCTTGCCCTTTTGAGCATAGAAGTAGGGAAACATGCCTAGTTTGCCTATGCATCCTTGATCAAAGTTGCATATCTAGGGGCTGAGGTCCCTTGGAACTTATTTTTGGGCTGTTGAAAGGTCATTTGAGCCAACAAAGTGGCTGTTTTTCTGCCGTGTTTCAAAGGTAATCACTCACCCCCCTTTTAGCTTGTTTTGCATACTAGCTTTGCCATAGTTTTCAACTACTTTGGGGCTGTTTTTGGGGTGGTGTTAAACTACAAAAACCTCTATTTTTTTCCTCTGTTTTTCAGTCTTAAAAGTGTTGGTTTGAGCCTTGTTTGGCTAGGGGGTGTTTCCTCCCTTTTGCTCCTTGGCTTGTAAGCCTTTTGAGCTAACTTCCTAAGCTTTTGAAACCAACTTTTCGTGGCCTTTTAACCACTGAAATCCAGAGAGTTTTCAATGGTAAAAACCCTATTTTGAGGTCCCAAATAAGAGAGGGTGGTCCCCTCTCCTCTTGTCTTGCTTGCTTGTCTTGTTGGCCTATCAAATGAGCACGTATTTCTATCCCCTTAAGGCTTAGTTTGAGCATGTTTTTGTGAGTTTTTGGACCTGATATAACTTTGTCTATGACTGGTTTGGTTGCCTCTTACATGCTTCATGTACTTGTAGTGCAATCCTCCCTATAGCCTTAACATGCATCATGCTTTGAACTATCATTTTAGCATGTTTTTGGCTCCACTCCAGCAAGCTTTTACCCATATTTTGGCATGCCTTAGCTCTGATTTTGGTCGAAAAAGTCACCTCTTGCATGGTTTATGCACTTGTAGTGCAAACCTGTTCACTAGCCTAGCTTATTTGGTGTTTTGGCCCATTGATCTAGCATGTGTATGCTCTACTCCAGCACATTTTTGGCTTTGATTTAACATGCTTTAGGTCTGATTTGAGTGGTTTTGGTCATGCATGCCTTGCTTTGTATAGCTCTAGTGTAATTGGCCTTGTTAGTCTTAAGCTTTGGGACCTCTAGCATGTCATATTCGAGCTTTGTGCATGGCATGGCATCATTTGGCATGTTATTTTAGGCCATATACCTCTGCCATATTATCGCATTTATCATCATTTTGTTGTGTTTGAGGGTTGAGCCTTTATGCTTCACTTATGAGCCAATATGTATGCATGCTTGCCTAAGCCTTTGGGCTACCATCTCAGCATGTTTTTGGTGTTATTTTGCTATGTTACAACTCTGATTTTTTTTGGTAAAGTCATCTCATGCTTGGTTTTGGTAGGTGTAGTGTATTCATGCTCATTGGCCTTGCATGCATCTTGCTTTATGCCTCCCATTCTAGCATGTATTAGCTCTACTCCATGCATGTTTTGGCATGGTTTTGACCTGCCTTAGGATTGTTTTGGATCATCTTGGCCCTTTGGGGCTTGCTTGATATGGCTATGGTACAAGTGCCTTTGCTAGCCTTAAGCTTTGAGCCTCTTAGCATGCCTTATTTGTGATATGTGCATGATTTGGCATCATTTGGAATGTAATTTCAGAGCTTATGTCTTTGCTATACTCCCATGTTTATCACTTTTTCATTGCCTTTGAGAATTGTGCCCTTATGCCTTGTTGATGAGCCATTGCATGAGCATGTGTTCTTTGCCTTTTTGTGCCTAAAGTTTTGGTGTGAATTGGCCACTGTTTTGGAGCATCTTAGGTCTGTCCACATGTGGTTTGACCATTTGAGCATTGTAGTGTATGCTTCACGTGTGATGCCCTTCACTTGCCTTGAGGCCTTAGCTTGTAAACTTGCCTTGCATACATTGTTCATATGTTAGAACTTTGTGCATGCCACATTAACATTGATAGATAAGCATGATTATTTGCATGTTGTGTTGCATTGCATTGTGTTTGGATAGGATGTTAATCCAAACATGAGAAACGAGGGGCGTTTCATACTTGAAGTGATCAAACGCGCCTCATTTCTCGGTCGACGACCCTCTTGATCAAGCATGATAGAGGTGGAGGCCCTTATGTGTTGTTTATGTACATTCATTGACATTGACTTGTGCAAACTCGGCTTCTCGGCCATCGTGCATCGCGATGCTCGATTGGTGACCCGAGAGTCGAGAACCACACTCCCTTGAGCTTGAGAAATGATAGAGAGGATGGTTGTGCACACATTCCCTTGCAAATACACTGACATGCCCCTGTTTGTGCTCTGTTGCAGCAAAAGGAGAAATTGCAAGGAGCAGTAGCCGACCGGCCACCAAGACTGCCGATCGACTATCAACTTTGGCCGATGGCCACCCCTCTTGGGCGATGGCCATTCCTCTTGGCCGACCACCCTTCAGCATGTTCCTAAGGTGGATCAGAAGCATCTTGGAAGTTGGCACAATTTTCAGAAGTCCAAAAGAGTGCAAACAAAGGCATCATGAGGCACGGTAGTGGATTTCCGAGCGAAGCCGACCGAGCATGCATGCATCCCTCGTCACGAGGCCATTTCAGTGCTTTTGTTAACTTAGAATAAATTGTTATTTTATTTGTAAAAGTGTTGTAATTAATTAGTTAATGCGTTTAATTAATTGGTTCGTTTTGTAATAATTAGTTAACCAGGAATAGTTAATTAATTTTATTTTGTAATAATTAGTCTAATTAGTTTAATTAGATTAGTTAATTAGCTTAGCTTAGCTAGCTTAACTTATTCATTCGGACCCTCTGTCGAGAGGGCACAATGCTGTAATAAGTGTGCGTGTGTGTGATGCATGTCTTCCAACCCCATTTCTTTCTCCCTTTTACTTATCAACTTTCGATGGTTAGTTTAGGCCATGTTTGAATTAGCATACTTATGCTTTGCATGCGTGCATCATTCATTCGTATTGCATGCAGCAAGCTCGGTGCATCATTCAAACTGCATTGTATTTTAATTCCTATTTGAATATATGTATCAAGTGTAGCATTCATATGCCATCTTAGATAGCCGAGCCTATTTAGTTGTATTTTTGCATGTGTTGCATTAGGCATCTTAACATAGCTAGGATCATGCATGATTACTAACTAACTTCTGTTTTGGCTTGAAGTACACTGTGAGTATTTATGTTTTAGCATCCTTGCATGCGTGTGAGTGTTGCCATGACAGCATGCTTGCCATGAGGCTATTTGCTTAACTGATATAAATGCATGAATGCCTGTGGATGAAGGCTTCATTGTTTGAATTGGAACGATTCATCAAAATGTGCGTTTTAAGCCCACTTGTTTGTGGCAAATCCGCATTTTAGCCTACTTAAGGGTAGCAACTTCAACCCATTTCCGAAAAACAAACATGAGATGTTTTGTTCCAAATTGAGTGATTTAGTCTATACTTGTATGCTGTGCTTATCACATAGTAATTCTAGATTAATAACTGGAATAAGAACACATGTGTTTTCAAAACAATATATCATGTTTAGTAGAGGTCGATCTTTGATCGAGCAAACGGGGGTGCTCATTTCAGGACATTCCCCTCTCGTACCCAAGTTCCTGAGCCGAGGCAACTTTGGTGATGACAGACACGTGGCCTTAGGCACGAGTCAGGGTTTCCTAAATTTCTCAAAACAAAATATTTAGGTGGCGGCTCTGAAATCTGGCAAAGCAGTCCATGTTTGGCGCTTTTTGATTAAAATCAATTTTCCAAAACGATTTGCCGGATTTGGACTCTTTGGTGATTTATCAGTCTTACATTGTACTTTGTGAGATTAGATTCAAAACCATGATAGGAGTCCGAACTGTAGTAGCTAGAACTACAATTTGCGCCCTCTCCGAAAGGGAGACGCGCGAAGCGGAGTTCGGGCGGTCTGCAGTTTCTGGCAACTCTGCTGGGGATTTAGAGAACTTGACTTGAACACCATGATATGTTGTTTTGTTTACACTCGTGTGTTTCTTTGCATTGCATTTGCATTGGTGCGCCTAGGACACCGTGTTTGCCATTTGCTATTCCTGAACGGTTTGCCGGAGGCTTGCTTGGAAAAGCGTGCCATAAGGCTGACCGGTTATAGGCTTTGCCACGATGGGAACACAAACCTCGGTTGTTACCGAGGCACCCTTTTTGACCATTCGACCTAGTTACATATCGGAAACCATAGTGACCATTCCAAACTAGGATAGGTTGCTTACCCGATTATAGGTTGTTTGAAAATCGCTGCATGCGTAGTGAAACCCTAGCTCCTGACAAGATAGGACAGGGAAACCCTACCCCACCATAGAGGTGTTTTGGCTTTTACTTGTGTGGTATGTGCTGTTAGGGTGTGTCTCTAAAGGATGGTATGTATCAGTTGCAAGTCTGAGTATCGGCCTGAGGGTTTCAATTTACAGGCAAAATTTTGGGCAGAATTTTGTAGGAAGCACACTCATTCAACTTTGCTCATATTTATTCTGGTGAAATCAGGTTGAGATGCTGTTTATGTTCTTCTTTTGCAAGGTAGTCCTGGAACTATAGCTTCAGAAGGCTCCAATATCCCCCGGGTACATTGGACTTGTGTTGATAGACTTTGTCAGGTCAAAGATTCAGTTCAGAGACGACCAGTGTTTCCCTCGCCAGTGGTAAGGCAAAGAAAGGCCAGTTAGGGCTCACCGGTTCAACTGATCCGACAGTCATCAGTCACATCACCTCTGTTCAAACTCAGTAGACCCGTGATGGCACAGAGTCAGGAAGACGTTGTTGCTGTGATAGAGGCATTAAACCAGGGAATCGCTAGGCATGATGAGACCAATGCCAAAATGCAACGCCCATCTGGGGCATTTGCCACACATCCAGCCTCGGGACCCCAGCCGACCTTTGACCCACTCCCGCCAGCTAAAGATTTGCATGGTCCGGATCCCCGAGAAGGGTTGGCAAGCCTGAGTTTTTAGACCTCTGGTGCAGCCTGATGAGAGGCTTTATTCCCTTGATATTAATGATCCCGATCCGACCTCGGTGGAAATTACGAACCCTAAGGAGCAGTTCAAAAAGGCACAGGGCCTTAACTCCATTCCCGACATTGGAGATGGGTACACCGAGGCTGCCATAAGGCTCCCAAATAGATTCAGAATGCCACACATTGACCGTTTCAACGGGTCTGGAGATCATATGGTACATATTCGGCTTTTCGTGGATATCCTGAAACTGATGCGTTTGACTAAGTCGCAGAAACTCTCTCTCTATGGTAGAACCCTATCGAGTGTAGCCGCCACTTGGTACGCTGAGTTGGAGGATACAGTGAAGCAAAACTGGGAAAAGTTGGTTGAGGCCTTTGTCAATCAGTATTCTTGCAATATCCAAGTTGAAATGACCATGTAAGAGCTTGAAGCAACCCGCCAGAGCCCAACGGAGCCTTTTGTGGAATTTGTTGCAAGGTGGAGAGCAAAGGCAGCACAGATGACAGATCGCCCTTCTAAGAGGGACCAAGTGCGGATAGTGGTGCAGAACCTTGAGCCTGATATGTTGCAAAAGTTAATAGTCGCTCCACTATTCACTTTCCAAAGTTTGCATGAACTGGGGGTTTAGATTGAGAATGCGTTCAACAGAGGGATTATTCCCAGAACAAGTGAACCGGTAAGGAGGGTGTTTTCCGGGAGTACCCATGCCAGTAGCACTGTTTCCAAACCCACTAAAATCAATACAGTCGCCATAGCTGACCCTTTTGCCAAGACCAGCCTACAAACAGCCAGCCCAGCCCCAACTCAAGGCAGAACTTTCACCCCCCTCTATATGAGCCTAACCAGTGCACTAAAAGTCCTGATGGAGAAAGGGTATCTCAAACCCCTTGATCCTCAACTTTTGCCTAACCTACTCCCTACAGGGCATAACCCCACCAAATACTGCGTATATCATCAGCAATGCGGCCATGGCACCAATGGTTGCTACCGCCTTCGTCATGAGATCCAGAATCTCATCGATAACCGGACAATAGCTCTGCCTCAAAACCCCAAGGACCAAGTACCTCATCCACATCTCAACCTCGGCCATACATTGCCACCCACCTGCAATCCTAGTATATATACCCCAACCCATCTACCCAAGCCCGAGGTGTTTATCCCGGAAAGCATGGGCTTAAGCACGATAGATGCACTTGAACCCCAATCATCTCAAACCCGTGAACCCACTACTTCTGAGTTAGGGGGCATGATTGAAGATTTGCAAAGAACTGCGGCAGATTTAGCCTTTAGAATTTTGGCTCCATCATCGACCACATCACAGGCTAGAAGTTTCAATCCAAAAGGCTCTCCAATCTTGGGGCAAGCTGCAATTGAAAAGGGCCAACCTAAAGCCATCTCAGATCTGGGTGGTGGCATGTCGACAACAGCTGGGCTCCGCTCTGATATAGCAACCCAATCCTTTGGCAAAGTGGAGGCCAGTGATAAGAACGAGGTAGGGGCAGGCATTGGTCCCCATGAACACCTTCAGTGGGCTGTTGACGCTTTGAAGGCCGAAGGGATGAACAAACAGCAAGTGATTGCGGTTGTTGCAAAGATTGTGGGTGGCACTTTTGCCACTCAGAATGAGAGCAGTTTGAATCAAGGGGCAAGCTGGGAGAAGGGCCGTCGTACCAGAAACGTTCCTTTCAGCTCTAATCCTGCATTCGAAAGAGATCAGCAAACCCAGTCAGCGCCTACCAATCCCTTTGCTGGTGCGTCAAGCAAAACTCCACAAACCTCGAAGTACCCACCCTGAGGCCAGAGGGTCTTCAATCCCTTTTACATGACTTTGCCCAAAGCTTTCCAAATCCTTATAGGACAAGGACATCTGGAGCCCCTAGAACCACGCCCACTGCCAAATAACCTCCTTCTCTCACACAACCCAGCCAATTACTGTGCCTTCCATCAACAAACCGGTCATGATACTGACAGTTGCTTTCGTCTTCGCCACGAAGTACAAGATTTGATTGATAACAAGGTCATCGCCGCACCAAGTCCTGCAAAGTCTATCGGCACTGGATCGATGAATGTGGGGGATAATGTGATGTGACCGGGAGATGAACCGCCTGCTAATGGCGCTCAGATTACTTCAGCTGTGGTGGATGACACGCACTGTTTTGAGCAATGTACAAATGCTAGTTTTTGTACTTTCTGACTTGGGTATTGAGTCAGTTCTATTGTATTTGTTTTGCTTCAGTCTTCTTATACTGAGTCAGTTGAGTCTGTCTTGTTGTATCGAGTCAGTCCTGTTTTGTTAGAGTCAGGTGATTTCGGGGGTGTTACCTCGGATATCACTATCTTGTCTTGTGTTTTTCTTTTGCACTCTTTCTTTTGAGTCTGTTCCTGCCTTGGAGCCAGTTGTGCCAGAAGATCTGAATGAAACAGTAATGATTTTCACCATTTTGTGTCTGTTTCTGCCTTGGAGCCAGTTGTGCCAGAAGATTTGAATGAAACGGCAGTGCTTTTCACCTACTTTTCTGTGCCTTGAAATCATTGCATTGACCTAAGTTTTTCAAAACTTTTTAAACACTGTGATGAAAACAAAGAGGAAGGAATTCCTCGGGATTTGCAAAATTTGATCAACTGAGAAAAAGAGAGGCATGCTAAGCCCTTAATGAATGAGATCATGTTTGTTAATGTGAGTACTGGGAAGGATTCTAGCTTGATCCAGATTGGTTCTACATTGTCTTCAGCGTGAGCGACTAGTCGCTTTCTTAAAAGATTTCAAAAAATGTTTTGCACGATCCTAGGAAGAGCTGTGTGGAATCGCCCTTGAGATTGTGCAGCATAGGATCACTCTCAGCCTCGAGACTCAACCCCTTTTGCTTTCAAACCTTGAACTTGGATTCAGAATGTTCAACGGACAACCACAATGTGAGGCCAGTCAGGCCAGATTTGAAGCAGCCCTCGAACTAGGGGCAAGAAAAGTCAGATCAAGAAGATCAGGTGTTATCAAAGGAAGCTTGTAAAGCTAGATCAGAAGTAGCCCTTGAACTAGGGGCAAAAATGTCAAATGTGCTCAAAGATTCAAAGAGGGGTCATTCTGCAAACCATTGAAGACTGGCAAGGAAGCCAAATTCCAGCAGCTGGAAGAAGAAAAGTATTGCTGAAGGACAACCGAGTTCCTATCCACAACACTAGGGGCAAATTCAGCCCCCATTGGATGGACTTCTACATCATCAGTGAACAGCAGCCATTCACCTGGATTCAGATGGTTTCGAGATCTCAAAACCATTCAACATGGACCAAGTTAAACTTTTACCCTTGAGAGGTTCGCTGAGCCGAAAACCCGAAAGGGAGACCCAAGCAAAAGTTAGAGCAAATGAAAAGAAAAAAGATGAAAAGAAAAAGAAATGAAAAATTCTAAAAAGAAATGAACAAAGAAAATAAGAAATGAAAAGAATTGAAAAGAAAAGAAAAACAAAGCTCGCAAGTTGAAAATCCGGAAGGGCGGCCTTGGCAAAAGTTAGAGCACAAAAGGAGAGGTTAATACCCGAGTGTACCTTAACCCGGAACTACGTCAGGCTTGATTCCCATCTTTGGGATACGTAGGCAACTTCATTTTGAAGTCCAGCCATAAACGCTTCCAAATCGATTGTGTCCATGTAATGGTTCTGATCATCTTTGTCTTCTCTGTATCCGAGAGTTCGGTTGTGATCGTCACTTTGAGGACTGATTACAGTGCGCTGTGGTGCCATTTAGACAAGGGGCAACTTTCCGTTGCCATGCAGTGCCATTTAGACAAGGGGCAATTTTCCATTGTTTGGGATCTGAGGTTGTGCATCTCAAGAGTAAATTCTGTGTTAGTCGAGCAGTGGCCATTTGTAAAAACAGTTTTTGAGAATTTTTAATGTGGTTGACTAATTTTCTCTCAAAAATTATTCCATTTTTCCCTCAAAAATTATTCCATTTTTCCAAAACCGGACCATTTCTTGGACCCGAAAAAGGAAAATTTCCAGTGCTCATAGCTTGACTTGCATGATTTCAAATCAAAAAGTTGAACAAGTATGTTAATTTAACTCTCATATTGGTCAAAATTGTTTTAGCAGAAAACCAAAACAAAAAAATGGTTAAATGATGAACTAGGGACACGGTTGAGTCAGGCTTTCTGTCTGTTCCCCCGTTGTCAGCATACTTGCCGGAAAGGGCACCGTATTCGCTAGAAAGGGCAGAACTGAAGCTAACAACAAAGGGCCGAAAGCTCTCTCATATCCTCCAAGCAACGAGGCATCAAGCTAAGTGCGAAGCACAAGCTGGAATGGAGCAGAATATTCCACTTCCTCATCTGGACAGGTTTGATCACATCCAAACAGGCCAAGCGCATTGTCAACCAATGTCAATTACGGATCTG
This sequence comes from Camellia granthamiana, assembly GCA_036172215.1. Taxonomy (NCBI): domain Eukaryota; kingdom Viridiplantae; phylum Streptophyta; class Magnoliopsida; order Ericales; family Theaceae; genus Camellia; species Camellia granthamiana. Next base: position 136,429,381 of record CM069904.1, on the reverse strand, counting down.
CTGCACATCCAGCCGCATCACAACCCCTCTTTGGGAAAGCTCGCTGTTCTGAGTAGAAGAAGGAGAATCTAGCAAAATGCTAAGGGGCAAGAGCCCACAAATTCCTGTTTATCCATCAACCACCCATGGAAGGGATAAAAAATAAGAGAGAGTAAAGAATAGAGAGATGTGCGCTGAGAGAAAAGTGAAGAAAGGGCTTTGTAGAGAAAAAGAGATTGAGTGCCAGAGTGATGTGAGAATCACGAAGGAGAAAGGATGGGAAACAACCCGAAGAAACAGGCTCCTCGTGCACTGAAAGGTCTCTCGCCATTGGAACATGTTCAAGTGTTCTGTTTGCTGTTTTTGATTCTTGTTTTGAGTCGTTTCGAGTGTCAATAGATGCGTTTAGGTTGTTTTACGTTTTTGTTTTCCTTTGTTGAGTCATGGTGCGCTGTGTTCAGTCGTAGGTTCAATACCTGGTTAAGAACTCATTTCTCAATTTCAATTTCAAAAAAAAAATTGTTTTGTGCTCAGAGGGTTGTGCCGTTCTCCACAAATGTGCAAACAGGATTTGTTCTTTCATAAAACTGTAGGGTTCAATCCAGGTCATGTGAGAACAGTAAAACAAGGACCTATCTGAAGCTATATAGGTTCTAGACTGCAAAGCAAAAGAAAAGAGGAAAAATGTCAGGCATTTGAGTTTGTTTCAACTTCAGTAAGTTCTGTCATTGCATTCCCAATGTACCTTTTTAGGCCTTGTCACTGCTCTGAAGTATGAGTGTGCCTCTACCTCAAGCTCCAGTTCAAGCCTGTTTCAATGCCAGAATGGCGATCAGAAGTGCTCTCCCCGAGTACCATTCCCTGCCAGAGGCATCTTGGCTGTGTTCACAATGAGTTCCTAGGAGACCAATTGCGACGGTGGAAACTAGAGTTCGAATGGCTGATGCCTAGAATGCAAAGGTTCGGGATTTTCGAGACTAAAGTCTGGTTTAAATACCCAGGGGTGTATTCCCAACTTGAAATCTGTACGGAAGCCCCATAGGTTGAGATAGCATGTATGCGCCTCAATTCTAGATACTGAACCAACCTAGTCTGCCACCCCGTTGGAGAATAGGGAAAGTTGTGAACATGATCGGGAAGAAAAGCGGCATCCCTGGCTTCTACATGCAGAGGTTACCCCTTGTCAACATTTCAGAACCTTTGAATTGTGAGTTGAAGGTAAGTGTTTGAAGAACAAAAGGGATGATCCCCGTCAAAGTAGAACGGTTCATCACCACTCAACCCATAAGGTACTTTCTAAAAGCCGCTTTGTCTATTTACTGTAATCACACCACCTTTGTGCATCTATCGCACTCATTCATTGTAACAACCCTCGTACTGATTACCGATAAACTACTGAATTAGCTACTGGTTACTGCTAAACTGAACTGATAATGACTGATAATTGAATTAACTGAAGTACTGAATGGACTGATTGAAATCAAAACTGAAATTGGATAAGTTTATCTATTGAATTGCATATTGCATCTGTTTGATTGATTGATTATCTGTTTGAATTCATGTGTTTAAACTGTTAATTGGAGGCCTTATCGGCGGCCGAATTAGAAACCGTTTAGTGTTTTGGACTCAGTAGAATATTTGTGATTTAATGGTATACTTATCTGAAAATTGATTAGGTATGATTAAGTTAGATTAAACGTTGATATATTGCAAACTTTGGCTTAATTACGGAATTGCCATTGAGTGGACCCTTGATTAATGTCATATTGAGCCTTATTACATGTTGATCAAATCACTTCCTCAGCCACATTTTGAGAACTCCACCGAACTAGAGAGAGAGAGAGTGAGCTAGGAGAGTGATTCAACTTGATTTTGTGCATTTGCTTGAAGAATTGCTTGGGAATTGAAGTGTAGATTTGTCTATTGAGCCTCTAGACTTGAATTTCAAGACCTAAGTAAGGTAATTGAACCTCTCATTGTTGTATTCAAGATTGTTCTTGCATGATTCATGCTTCATTGTAGAGCTAAGTCATGTTTTAGTTCATACATGTTGAATTGTAGCTTAATTCTTGCATGCATGTTTGAATTGAAGAGTTTTGGGTTGATTTCATGGAAAATGTTGCATGCATGTTCATGTTAATGTTTAGGACCATGACTTCATCTTGTTTTTGGAGCAATTGGCTCCTTAGAGCACCAAATTGAAGCTTGGAAATGATTTGAATCCATGCATGTTGCATGTTCATCTTGTTCTTGAAAAATGGTTTGAATTTGGGTTTGAATTAAACACCCTTGGGCTTTGATTTCTTAAATTGAGTTTTGAAACTTGTTGTACATTGAGTTTGCAAGAGTTTTTCCAGAAAATAGCCCAAGAGGATCGAAAATATTGCTTTTGAACTTGGTTTTGAGCTTGGGACTCAAATCTGGGATTTCCAGATTTTTGTTGTCCGCTCGAGCGGAAGAAGTAGCGCTCGAGCGGAGAAATCGAGCTCCCAGCATCTTGCACTATGCATCAGTCCGCTCGAGCGGAGTATTGGGCGCTCGAGCGGAGGACTGGGTGACACGCTCGAGCGGGCGTCGAGCGGAGATTTCACCTATCCAGTACTTTTTGGTCTGCTCGAGCGGGGATGTTGCGCTCAAGCGGGGACCTTTGTTTGCTTGTCCGCTCGAGCGGGGAAACCTGCGCTCGAGCGGGACTCTGTTTCACTGAAAATTCTGCAAATGTTTTCTAAGTGCATCTTTGCATCCTCTTTCCATCCTAGGCATTCCTAGGGCATATTTAAGGCATCTTAATGAGGATGTAGGTGTAGAACACACCGAGGCATAATAGGAAGTTAATTATTGTACTTCCCCAACTGTTAAACTTAGAGTGTGTTCAATTTGTTAACTGTTTAGGGTTGGCACTCAGGGACGCGCTCTAGCATACTGTAGCCAATCTCTGTGAGTAACGATTGTGTAAAGATATGTTCAAAATAGTTATCCTTGAATACTGAACTGAACTGTTTATTGAACTGATATTATTTACTGAATGAATGTATGTCCTGTATTCTGAACTGTATTGTGGCATCCTTAGCACTTACTGTTTACTGTTACTGTTACAGAGCTCTGTCGGTTCCCTTGTGGAACCATACTGTTTACTGATTGATGGCCATCATTACTGTTAGGTCTGTTAAGACCCGGTCCTTTTGGACCTACTGTTTATAGGCTAATGGGTGTACCACATATGACTGATTGACTGAAATACTGAAAGACTGAAATACTGTTTAATGAACTGTTTTCATTACTGTAAGGACATTCATTCATAACCTCTTTACGCTTTATGTTATTCACTGGGCTTTAGCTCACTGTTTATATATATATGTAGGTTCTCAGCAGCCAGACCAGAGCTAGGAGCATGGGTTGGTCCCCAGTTTTGTCAAGCCAGCCTATGTGCCTCACTGCGAGGTTTCGAGTTGCCATGCTATGGCTTGGGGTGTTTTGTGTCCCCCATCGGTCTCCTTACTGTTTTGTACTGCTGTATAGACCGTCTACTGTTTTACTGTACTGTTATCGAGGGATTAGGTCCCCGTACTGAATGTTTGTATATGATGCTATATATTGTATATAGACTGTACTGTTCTGAACTGTATAAATGCATGAAAAATGTTTTTGGCATACAGATTTTCACAGCTCAATGGACACTAGTTACTTACTGTATTGGCTTCCGCCAGGCCCTGTACTCTGTTTAACTGTATTACTGTTCAGCAGGCCTTCGGTAATCTCGGATTACTGGCCAGTTACGGTGCCAAACCCATAGGGCCGGGTTTGGGTCGTGACATTCATCTTGTGCATCTATCGCACTTTCATCTATCACACTCATTCACTTTGTGCATCTAGTGTACAATTTCATTACAATTGTGTATTTATGGTACAGTCACGTACCTATTTCTTGTATCTCAGGACGCGTGAAGTGCGGCCCTAGGTGGGTTATATCTCGGGACGTGTGGAACACGAGCCTAGGCAGTTTTTCTTGTATCTCAGGACGCGTGAAGTGCGGCCCTGGGCGGGTTGTATCTCGGGACGTGTAGAACACGAGCCCGGGCGGTTTTTCTTGTATCTTAGGACCCGTGAAGCGCGGCCCTGGGCAGGTTTTATCTCAGGATGTGTGGAACACAAGCCCAGGCGGTTTTTCTTGTATCTGAGGATGCGTGAAGTGCGGCCCTGGGCGAGTTGTATCTCGGGACGTGTGGAACACGAGCCCGGGCATTTTTTTTTCTTATATCTCAGGATGCGTGAAGCGCGGTCCTGGGTGGGTTTTATCTCGGGATGCGTGAAGTGCAATCCCAACTTGTTTTTCAGACCTCGTCTCACGATTTCAACGTGGTTAGAGTGTTCCTTTCCTCACACGATTTCGGCGTGTTTGGAATTTATCTCAGGACGCGTGAAGCGCTGCCCTGGGCGTGTTTTATCTCAGGTTGCGTCGAGTGCACCCTTGAGCGGTTGTTTTTGGACCTCTTCTTACGATTTCAGCGTGGTTAGAGTGTCCCCTTCCTCACACGATTTCAGCGTGTTTGGAATTTATCTCAGGTTGCGTTGAACGCGCTCCTGATTGGTTTTCTTTGTTCTTCCTCTTCTCACAATTCTAGCGTGGTTGGAATGTGTTCCCCTTTTTGCATCTACTGCTCTATCTGTTACATCCATTGCATCATCCATTTTATTTTGCAGTCTAGGAGACCTTAAATCCTCTGAAGGTGCAAATCCTTTGGTGTTTGTCGTGCCCGAACGACTTCCGGTGGTCTGGTATAGCCACATGCCTATGCTTGTGGTGAGTTCCTAAGAGATCAACTGAGACGGTGAAAACTAGAGTTTGAATGGCCGATGCCTAGAATGCAAAGGTTCGGGATTTTCGAGACTAAAGTCTGGTTTAAATACCCAGGGGTGTATCCCTGGCTTGAAATCTGTATGGTAGCCCCATAGGTTGAGGTAACGGGTATGCGCCTCAATTCTGCATACTGAACCAACCTAGTATGTCACCTTGTTGGAGAATAGGGAAAGCTGCGACCATAGCCAGGGAGGAAAGCAGTACCTGCGGTTCAACCGAGAAGAAGGGGAAGGTCCCCAACAGCATGAGGTAGGTCATTGCCGATTGCCCCTGTAAGGTACCTTCACTTCCTAACTACTACATCATCTAGTATGTCTATTGCATTGCATATAGCATCTATCGCATGCATCCACTGCACTATCTGTTACATCCATTACATTATACAATTGTATTGCCTGCATCCTTTCCATGTTAAGCTTAGTTTGGCATGTGCGCATACTTTCCTTCGTTAAAGCATGGTTCTGTGATTATGTATACGCGTCTATTCCACTAAGAGAATTGTGGTCTGAGGGTGTCGGCACCTTTTCTGTGTTAGACATGGTCTGTTTTGTGTCTATGCCTTTTCTAGGCAAAATGTGGTTTGGCCGTGCACCTTATTCACTTCATCCATTGCATCCATTGCATCGTATTTTGTTTTGTTGCATCCAGCATTTAGGATCACGATCTTTTCTCAGCAGATCATTCCTCACTTATATCATGCCACCCAATTACTTGTATTTTGTGGTCTCTCTGCGAAACACATAGTTTTGCATGTGCTCGCACCCCTTTCACGTTGAAACACGGTTCTGTTATGTGTAAGCGTCCATGCTGCGTTGAGGCTAGTATTGAGGATGTAGGCATTTAGCCTGTGTTAGGCGTCGTTCGGCTCGTGCCCACTTCTTTTCTGTGTTAAACGTAGTTTGATTTTGTATCTCCATCCCTTTATGATATTTGTGTGGTTTTGCACTGCTTGTGGTTCGATCATATTATTGTATTGAACTGCATATCCTTTACATTGTTTTGTAGTATTGCATATCATTTTGCATCCTGCACCTGAACTACGCTAGTTTGATTCCTTGCAAAGGGATACGTAGGCAGCCTGCGGGCGCAACCATTTATTTATCTGTATTTTGTTTGTTTGTCTATGTCTTCGGCCTTGTCAAAAATAGGTCGTCTCTGGGCTTTGACATTCACTCCCGTCATTTCATGACTTACGAGTTCTGTCAAAGAGGGGCAACTATAGACTCCCCATTTTCGACCGCCCTTAAGACTTGGGCGCTATTGATGGCTTCTTTGGTGATGAAAGTTGTGCAGTGCAAAGGTTCGATTTCTTCGGCAAGAGGAGAGTCAAATCCTAACCTCACACCCCATTTTCGGACTAAAACTATTTTGAATGGTTTTTAGACTTTAAAACCCTCTCTTTCAAAATATTTTTGAAAAGAAGTTTTTACGATGTTCCGAGGCTCGCATTTTGTCAAATGTTGCGCTTTTCGGTAAACTGAGCAAGGACAAAGTGGAAATGAATGAAAGAGAGATGAAATCTTTGGAAAATCTTTCAAAACACCTTGTTTAGGGGTTTGCAGTTGAAGAAAATCGGAGGAGAGGGAAGAAGCCAAGTTGAAGAAGAAGGTGGGGTATAAATCGCTAAGAGAGAGTCGAGCGGTCCTCGCTAAATCAAGCCTATCTATCTATACACTTACATTTAAGCTATGAGGCCACCACCGTTGGAAAGAAGACTTTCGAGGCTTCATTTTTCACTCAAGAATCTCTTAAAGCCGAGTCCGGATGGGGGAGATATGGTTGGTTGAAGTTGGGCATCAATCTGTTATGATCAAAACTGAGCAGTCTTCACTAAAAGAGGCATAACTTTTTGCACAGTTGGAATTTTGATGTGAGGCTTCCACCATTGGAAAGCTTACTTCCGGGGCTTCATTTTAGACACAATAATGACCTGAAAAAGAGTCCATATAAGGGAGTTATGTCCGTTTGAAGTTGGACATGCAGAGCAGAATGTCTTATCGGCCACAAATGTGCACAGTCGGCCATGGAAGTGGCCAATTGTAGACACCCCATTTTTGACTGACCCTTAAGACTCAGACGTCACCGATTGAGCACTCGGTGATATTGCATATCGTGCTCGTTCAGAAGCTTCAGAGTCTCGGCTGCGAGCCTTGCCTCCGGACTTCCGACTCTTTTGTGCTTTGCCTCGATTTGCGAACTAGGCCCTGTTTTCTCTGTTTTCCCTTCCCGAAGGGAGGGAGAGGTCTCGTATATCATCTCTCAGTGGCCGTAGGCTACATTTTGTGGTCGTAGGCCATTTTTCCTGTTTGGAGCCCGGTTTCCGGTTTTTCGGAGCCGTCGGCCGTGTGCCTCGGTTCGGGACCACTTAACCACCTCCCGTCTGCTCTGGTTTTTGGCACACGTCTTATTTCCTTCCTTTTGAGGGATACTGTGGCTCGAGAGACCAACTTCGTGGTCGAACGCCACTTCCAATGCCTAACAGTCAGTTTTCGGGGCCCCGGACCCGCGCGTTTTGGCCCCGAACCTTTGTTTTACACCGGTTTGAGTTCATTTTTGGTGGAGACCTTATTTTCATTGTTAAAAAGCTTGTAGGAGGGTGGGAGGCCAGCAATTGTTCTGAAAACCAGCTTTATTCCTTCATCGCTCTCCGTCGCCCGTTTTCCTCACTAGAAAGCTGGTGTTGACCATTCCCGGGCCAATTTTTCTAGCCCCAAACCACATATTTGTGTTGTACACACATGGGAGGCCACCAATATGGGTTGGCCGGCCATCAATCATTCCTGAACCCTTTTGAACCCCTCTAAAAAGCTAGGGCTTTCTCTCTCCTGGTTCACTTTTTCCAGTTTTTCTCCACATAGCTGTGTTGTACACACATGGGAGGCCACCTTTTTGGGGTGGCCGGCCACTAAATTTGCTTGACCCTTTTGACCCTGGCCGGCCGTCCAGGGGAGGTGGCCCGGCCGGCCACTTGAACCTTTTCTACCAGGCCGGCCATGACCCTCTCACCTGGTTCCTTACAACTGTACCCTTTGCTTCCCCCCAGATCCTGTATCCGAGGGGAGGTCTTTTGGGGGGGAAATTTGAATTTGATTTTCCCCCCCTTTTCCCTTGGCCTCTCCTCTATAAAGCCAGCCCCCCGGCTCCATTTTGAAGGGTTACAAAAATTGGTTTGGAGCTCTTGCATTAAATCTCTCTCTCTCTCTCTACTTCAACCCTCAAAACCCTAAAAGTCTTGCACCATTTACACTACAACCCATAACAAAACAACTCCACACTCCATTCCAGCAACTTGAGGCTGTTTTTTAGAGGTTAGGAGCACCATTTCTTGGACCAAAAGTTGTTGAAGACTTGAGCTACAAGGGTGAGGTGAGTCTCTTTTCCCCTTTTTTTGGCCCCATTTTGCATGCTATTTTAGCTTTTGTTGCTTGCATTTTTGGGCTCCGACCTAAACTGTAAATAGTCATATTTTGAGCTCCTTTTCATGTTTGATCAAGGACCTCTTGCTGTTTGAGATCTTCTACTACCACTTGTCTCTTTATCCCTCTTTTAGGCCTATTTTTGCATGGTACATTAGTCTTATTTGTGAGCTGTTTTGGACTTGGTCATAAACTATAAAGTGGCTTTTTTTGAGCCCCTCTTCAACTTTGTTGAAGGGCTCTCCTCTGTTTGGGGCCAGCCACTGCCCCTTGTCTCTAATCTCTCTTTTAGGGCCATTTTCGCATGATAGATTAGCCCTACTTGTGTTCATTTTTGAGAGTTGTCATAAACTGAAAAATATCTTGTTTTAATATCATCTTCAAGTTTTTTTGAGGTTCCATTTTTGTTTGAGGTCATATGCTTCCTTGTATGCTTGATTGTCTCCTATTTTGAGCCTTACACCTAAGCCCTTGTTGCATGCTTTGTTTGGCCTTATAGCCACTAAAATCCAGTGGACTTTCAGTGGCTAGCACACTATTTTGAGCCTCCAAGTCAGAGGGGGGTGACCCCCTCTCTCCTTGCCTTGTTTGGTGGTCATTTTGGCCTTCCAAAGAGGCCCTATCTTGCATACTTTGAAGTCACTTTCCAAGGTCAATTTGGTGAGTTTTGGGACTATCATATTTGATTTTCAGAGTTTTTTGTGCCATGATAAGTGTCCATCTTGTATGTGCCTAATAATCCCTTGCATAGCCCTCTAAAGGAGCTCATCATTTTTGCATGTGTTGGCTTCACTTCAGTGGTTATTTGGGCATATTTTGGCATGTTTTGTTCACTGATTTTTTCTGGTTTGATGATATTCCATACGCTTCATGCACTTGCCATGTAAACCATGTTTGCTAGTCAAAGTTGCATGCCTTTTTAAGTCATCTTGCTAGCATCTTTTGGCCATGCTTTAAACTGGAAAAGTTCATGTTTTGGGACTGGCTTGGCTCTGTCTTTAGACTTCATGTTCAAATAATGCATGCTTTGTATAGCTATAAGCCATTCCATGTGCCTAGTTTTGAGTTTCGGGGTTCATCTCATGCATCGGGTGCCATTTTTCCATGTTTCGGGACCATTTAGCACCATATTTCAGTGCTGAAATTTGCATGCTTGTATGCCATATTCCATGCCTTGCCATGCTTTGGTAGAGTGGCATTTGATGCCTTAGGTTCGGTCCTCGGTTTGCGTGCATGTGCGCACGCATTTCGAGCGTCTCATTTTCATCTAATGGCCACTGATGTGAGTGCGGCTGAGGTCCATTCATGTCGGTGTAAGTCCATTATGCATTGTGTATACCATTTCAAATCATAACATTGCGTATGCTAGGTTGTATGTTAGAGCATTGTGTATGCCTCGTTACATCGTGCATTGTGTATGCCATTTCATAACGTTGTGTATGCTAGGTTGCATGTTAGGATTGCATTCATGCATATCATGCATATTGCATTGTGTTTGGGATAGGAGTTAGCCCAAGCACGGGAAACGAGGTACGTTTCGTACTCCGAGTGACGGAACGTGTCTCAATTCCCAGTCGCCGACACTCTGGATTATCCATGATGGAGTCTAGGCCTTGTTATGTTTTCATGTGCATTCATTCCATATTGAGTCATGCAAATCAACTCCTCGGCCATCATGCATCGAGATGCGTGATTGGTAGCACGAGGATCGAGGACTACACTCCCTGAAGAGTAGTCAAGCATACATATGTGAAAATACATTGCCATGTCCCTTTCTTGCTCTCTGTTGCAGCAAATCAGAAATCGGCAGCCTTCTGGAGCTTGGCACAAATCCCGAGAATAATTGCAAACAGAGGCAAACCGGGGCATCGCAATGGATTTTCGCGCAAGGCGACTCAAGCATGCATCATCCATCATCCGGAACAGAGCTGAGGCAGTCCATGGATTTGCGTGCAATTTACTGCTTTTCTAGATTAATTTGTTAATTAATTAGGGTTTTGTACTTATTCAGACTGTAATTATTTATTTGGGACTGTATATTTATTCAGACCCTCTGCGCGAGGGCAATGTTGTAATAAGTGTGCGTGCATGTGATGTATGTCTTCCAACCCCATGTCTTTCTCCCTTTTATTTACCAGCTTATGATGGTTAGATTAGGGCATGTTTCAATTAGCATACAGTATGATAGCATGTTTGCATTCATTCATCTGTTTTGCATGCACCGGGCTCGGCGCATCATACTCACTGCATTGTATTTCAATTCCGAGTTGAATACATGTTAGCTGTAGCATTTCATATGCCATGTTTAGAATAGCCGAGCCTGCTATAGTTGCATTTTGTATGTGTTGTATTAGACATTTCTATATAGTTAGGATCATGCATTGATTTCTAATTAGCTTCTTTCTTTGGCTTGGAGTACTCGGTAAGTTTTTATGCTTTAGCATCCTTGCATGCGTGTGAGTGACTGCCATGATAGCATGCTTGCCATGAGGCTATGTGCTTATGTGATATAACTGCCTGAATGCCTGTGGGTGAAGGTTGGGTTATTTGGATTGGAACAATTCATTCACTGCGAGTTTTAAGCCCACTAGATAGTGGCAAAACCATGTTTTCTAAGCCCACCTGAGGGGTGCAAAATCCGCATTTTAAGCCTACTTGCGAGTAGCAAACCACTTTCAAAAATAAACAGGAAATGTTTTGTTCCAATTCAGGCGACCCAGTCTATACTTGTATGCTGTGCGCATCACATAGTAAATCTACGCTAACAACCAGAATAAGAACGCATAATGTTTTCAAAACTAGATATCATGGTTAGTAGAGGCCGATCTTTGATTGGCCGAGCGGGGGTGCTCACGAAGTGACCTTCCCCAATCGTACCCAAGTTCCCGAGCCGAGGCAACTTTGGTGATGACGGACACGTGGCCTTAGGCACGAGTCAGGGTTTCCTAAATTTCCCAAAATAAAATATTTAGGTGGCGACTCTGTATCTGGCAAAGCAGTCCATGTTTGGCACTTCTTTCTAAAAATCTGTTTTCTCAAAACGATTTGCCGAATTTGGACTCTTTGGTTCAGATTAAGAACCGTGACAATTTGAGTCCTGAACTGTAGTGAGGCCCAAGGGTGCGTCTACAGTTTCTGGCGACTCCGCTAGGGACTTAGAGAACTTGACTCGAACTCATGATATCTTGTTTTGACTACACTTATGTGTTTCTTTGCATTGCATTTGCATTGGTGCGCCTAGGACACTGTGTTTGCCATCTGCTATTCCTGAACGGTTTGCCGGAGGCTTGTCTTGTCAAGGCATGACCATAAGGCTGACCGGTTGTGGGCTCTGCCAGTATGGGAACACAAACCCCGGTTTTACCAGGGCACCCTTTTGACCATTCGACCTAGTACATATTCGGAACCGTAGTGACCATTCCAAACTAGGACAGGTTGCTTACCCAATATAGGTTGTTTGAAACCGCTGCGTGCGTAGTGAAACCCTAGCTCCTGACAAAATAGGACAGGGAAAACCCTACCCCAAGATAGGGGTGTTTTGGGTCTCACTTATCTGCTATGTGCTTTTAGAGTGCGTCTCTACAGGGAAATGCATGTATCAGTTTATGAGTTTGGGCATCAGGCCTGCGGGCATCAGTCAGTATTTGAGAATCAGTTATCTGCGGGTATCAGATTCAGTCTTGGAGAACAGTGATTCAGGAATAGTGATCAGTGTTTGAGGACAGTGTGTATTCAGCTTATCGACCGTGTGTTGTTATGCCCAGCTGTGTGTTGTGTATTTATTTTAAGCTGTTATGCTGTTCGTTTATCTGGTTATTTATTTCCTTATTGCTTTATTTATCTTTTTGCTAGGACAGTTTTAGCACAATTGCTTCCGACCCAGCAGATATTCCCCAAGCACTTTGGACAAGAGGTCGTCGGCTCAATCGATCCGAGGATCTGGTTGACGGACAGCCAGTGTTTCACTCTCTACCCCCAGTTGTCAGAAGAAGGCCAAGAAAACGCAGTGTGTCTGAGTAGAGGTTACCAGAGCAGTGATCTACCCTAGCAGTAAACAGTCAGGTTGAGGTCTCAGTATCTGCCATAGAAATACACATACTAGTCAGTCAGCAGGATCAGCAGAGCGTAGCCGGAATGGAGGAAATGATGCGTCAAATCCAAGAGAGTATGAAGCATATGTAGGAAGACGCTGTCCGCCAGGCGGAGTTCTCTAAACAGCAGGCCACAATCATGGCCCAGCAGGCTGAGCTCATCACTAGACTCCAGCAACAAGCTGGAGCATCAGCCTCACATCCAGTTCCTCCCCCACCAGGGGTCCCGCTACCCGAGCAGGCACCAGTTGCCCAGAATGTCTTGCCAAATGCCCAGAACACCTTGCCAAATGTCCAGAACGTCCAGGAGGACACAGACCTTCCAACGGGGCCGGCTCCGCCCCCACTTCCGCCTCAACTGTCCAAGGTGCCTACGCCTATCAACCACCCGGACTCTCCCTTCGAGTTCGAAATAGACCCAACAGCACTGAAATTGAGCAAGCTCGATAAGCTTTTTAAGAAATCACAAGGGGTAAAGGCTATTCCGGATATCGAAGATGGATATACCGATGTGGCCGTGATGCTACCAGATAGATTTAAAATGCCGCAGATCGATCGCTTCGACGAGTCTGGGAATCCCATGGTCCACCTCCGGCTATTCTCAGATATACTACGGCCAATGGGCCTAACCAGACCCCAGAAGCTTTCACTATTCAGCCGGACCCTGTCAGGTGTGGCCGCCAGCTGGTATGCGAAGTTGGAGGATGATGTCAAACGGAGTTGGGATGAAATGGCTAAAGCCTTTGTTGCGCAATACTCTTACAACACCCAAATTGAGATTACAACCCGTGATCTCGAAACAACAAGGCAGGAGCCCAAGGAGAGTTTCTCGGATTTCGTAACCCGGTGGAGGGCGAAGGCCTCGATGATGACTTTAAGACCCACCAATAAGGACCAGATCAGGATGATTGTGCCAATCTCCAGCCAAAGTTGATGCAAAAAATGATTGTACTCCCCTTCCCTACCTTTTCAGATCTGCACGAAATGGGGGTACAAATTGAAGATGCAATGAAACAAGGTCTGATTGACCAAGATAGAGAGCAGCCTAGGAGAACCTTTAACCGCAACAACAATGCCGGCCCGAGTGGCGCTGCAACTGCAAGAACTTCGGAGGTGAGCATGGTCACCACCATTCCCCCTCCCTTCCAAGACCCATGGCAGCCACGCCTTTCTCCGGTGCATCCGGAAGCAATACGCAGACCACCAAATACCAACCCAGAGGCCAAAGAACCTTCACACCCCTATATATGCCCATGTCCAAAGCTCTGGGGGTATTAATCAGGAAAAAGCATTTGAAGCCCCTAGAGCCAAGACCACTACCAAATCCACTCCCTCCCTCTCATGACCCGACAAAATACTGCGCGTATCACCAACAACACGGCCACGACACTGACCGTTGTTTTAGATTGCGTCACGAGATCCAGGATCTTATTGACAAGCAGGTGATTACGCCTCCCAACAAACCCAATGTCACAACCAATCCTCTCCCACCACATAAGCAAGCTCCCCCTCCCAACAGAATCAACTTTATCCAAATAGGGGTCGCATCTTACGATCCTAGTATCTATATCACCCCATCCCACCTACCTAAGCCGGAGGTGCTCCTTCCTGACTACACGGACTCCTTGTGCATGTTGGACATCTCCACAACCCAACCAGAGCCAACGGTGGTGACCATCAAAGATGGGACAGGGCAGACTTCAGAGGAAAGTGGAATTGTTGAGTCTGGGATCGAGCCATCTGAGAGTTTCGCTGGGGAAGCCTATGATCCGAGTGAGTACATTCTGTCAGCAGGCCAGATTGGGTTGGGTATAGAATTGCCAGAGAAGGAAGAGCTGTGTGTGATCTGGGGGGATGGATTTGAGCAAGGGGCAAATGATTTAACGGCTGTAGAGGAGGACTTTGCCAACCTCCAGTTTTTCAATGACCAGAATCCAGGGGACACGACAGCCAACTGGTTTGATTATAAGGAATCGGCAGAGGCCACTGGATGGCTGGATGATCAACCAGATGTTGTGGTAGAGTTCCAACCAGAACAGAGCCCAGCAGGGGCAAGAATATTAGCTGTGGCCGGGAGGGCCGAAAGTCAAAATGCATTGCCGGAGAGCGCCGGTACGAAGAATTTCGCTCGGAACTGGGACAGTGTGAATGCAGGGAAAGCTGAACAACAAACTGCGCTAACGCAAGCAGAACAAGAAAAGATTTGGGATTCTGAGAGAACCCAGAAAGCCAAAGTCCATGAGGGGACCGAAAGTGCTGCGTGCACAAAGACAGAAGATGTTGCGGGCATGTGGGCTGAAAGTACTGAGAGTACAAACATACCGGAGCCAGACAGGTGTCTGTCGGCGGCCGATGGAATGTGGTGGGAGGACGATGATTTATGTCTTGCCCACACAGATGAAGATTGGGGAAACCATCAGCCATACGACACCTGGTATGTCGGAGAGGTCGACCATATGACGAGAAGTGGGCGGTATTTCAAGCCCCCGCACCTGGACCAGCCAGAGGCATCTGGGAAGGATAAAGAAGCTGAGAAACAGCTTGAAGAGGAGGCTGTACTCAAATAGTTAAAGAAGATATAAGCAGACATCTCCATCTGGGGACTGCTTATGGCTTCACGAGTGCACAGACAGGCTGTCCTATCTGCTATGGACAAGGCCAAACTCTCTATAGATACCACACCAGAATAGCTGGTTGGACTGGTCTTTCCGGGAGGAGGTTCCCCGACGTTAACCTTTTCAGACAAAGAACTACCGCCTGAGGGCGCAAATCATAACAAACCCCTTTACATCTCTGTGGAATGTAGAGACAAGTGGGTACCAGTGGTTCTTATCGACACGGGATCCGCCATTAATGTCTGCCCGTCAAGGACAGCATATGCGATCGGGTTAAAGCCCGCGGACTTCGTTGCCGACCACTCAAGTGATCAGAGCCTATGATAACACCAGCAGGGAGGTGATGGAAACTGTCAAAATTCAGACCCCAGGTTGGTCCAGGACAACACAACATTGAATTCCATGTCTTGGACGTTCCTGCAACCTTTAATCTACTCTTGGGGCGGCCGTGGTTGCACCAAGTGAAGGCAGTCTCTTCCACTTTGCATCAAATGCTGAAGTACCCTCACGGGAAGGGGGTGGCCATTGTTTTCGGGAATTCATCAATCCATCCACTGCCAGAAGTGTCTACACCAGTCTTGGAAATCGAGCATGGCATGGAGGATGTGTTCTTATCAGGGTTTACTTTGGCTGAGGCTCGGGTTGTGTAGAATATCATGGCCGTTAATGAAGGAGTATATGTCAGCGCTCAATCTGTATACCTCATGAACAAGCTACAACACATCCCCGGGATGGGATTAGGAAGGAGTGGCCGGAAGGGCGTCGCAGCATTGGCCGAAGTGCCACATAACCCTCATACCTTTGGCTTGGGTTATCTGCCCACCAAAGAGGGACTGGGTAAGGAAGGGAAAGGAAATGGCTGGAAGAGTCAGAGCAAAGCAGGCTGGGAAGCCTTTTGAGCTAATACACAGGCCCATTCAGGGTACCCTAAACGGACGCTTCGTCCGGGAGGGGGGAGGACTTTCTGTTTTGCGGCTTCCCAGAGCCATGGCTGAATGCGGAGAAGAAGCGCGTGCCAGGTTTCGAGATCTTCTTCGACCTGCAATTATCCGGGAATGACGTTGTCGAAGAACAAATAGACCCACCAACTGAGATTGAGCAGTGTAAGGCAGTGGACTCCGAGGGCACTGAAATTGAAATGGGGGTAGCACTGGCATGTCTACTTTCAGATCCTCCGATCGACCAAAAGTGCTTGGGGGATAACTTCTCGGTTTCCATGATTGGGGATGAAACGGCTGCGGGCCTACCAGCAACTATTTTGGACGCATCTATCCCACCCTCTCTCACTTGGCAATACGAAGAGGGATTTTTGTCCAGCAGCACCGGGTCAGGTAGTGAGCCGGAATCTGATTCCACCGAGTCTTGTGAGTCGGAATCAGGTTCCAACTCGACTGAGTCTGAGTCCGGTAATCCTGGGGATGATAACTCGGATGCCACTATCTTGTCCAGGTCGTCTTTTTCTTTCTCTTTTGAGTCTATTGTAACCGAGGAATCGGACGACTTGGATGTGCTTAATGAGAATCAAGTAGCTGTGGTTTCTGAGTACTTTTTTGTGCCCTTGATTTATTGCATTAACTCAGACTTTCAAATTTTGATGAAAACGACGAGGACGAAATTCCTCCGATTTTGCAACGCTTAATTGAACAAGAGCAGAAAAGATTTGTTAAACCGTTAGTTGATGAAATCACTACCGTGAATGTTGGTACTGAAGAGGACCCGCGGCTGGTCCAGATCGGGTCCACGTTGTCTTCGGAGGAACGCGAGGGCTTAGTCGCTTTATTAAAAGATTTCAAAGAGGTTTTCGCGTGGTCCTACGAAGACATGCTTGGGATCGATCCTGAGATTGTACAGCACCGGATCCCTCTCGACCCCGAGGCCCGACCCGTCAAGCAGAAGCTCAGGAGGATCCGCCCGGATTGGGCTCTCAAGATTAAGGAAGAGGTCACCAAGCAAATCGACGCAGGTTTCCTGCTGGTATCCGAATACCCGACTTGGTTGGCTAACATCGTTCTGGTGCCAAAGAAGGATGGCAGGATCCGAGTATGCGTAGATTTCAGGGATTTGAACAGAGCTAGTCCGAAGGACGACTTTCCCTTACCGCATATAGATGAGTTAGTGGACTTCACAGCAGGGCATGCTTTGCTTTCATTCATGGATGGCTTCTCAGGGTACAATCAGATAGTAATGGCACCGGAAGACCGGGAAAAGACTGCATTCACCACCCCGTGGGGGACATACTGCTATAGAGTCATGCCATTTGGGTTGAAGAATGCTGGGGCTACTTCTCAACGGGCCGCGACCACAATATTGCATGACATGATCCATAAGGAGGTTGAGGTGTACATGGACGACATGATTGTCAAGTCCAAAGATAGAGAGGGCCACTACATCGCCTTGCAAAAGTTCTTTCGAAGGATCAGAGAATTCCGGTTGCGGCTGAATCCTCAGAAATGTACATTCGGTGTTACAGCAGGAAAAATGCTGGGGTTTCTGATTACACAGAGAGGCATCGAAGTCGACCCTTCCAAAATCAAGGCCATCTTAGAAATGCCACCACCAAGGACTGAAAAGGAGGTGCGAGGCTTTCTGGGTAAAGTGCAATTCATAAGACGGTTTATCTCAAAATTAACTTTGACTTGTGAACCACTTTTTGGTCTCCTGAAGAAAGGCAAGAAATTCCAATGGGGACGGGCCGATGCCAAGCTGCTTTTGAAAAAATCAAGGAATATTTACAGAACCCCGCCCGTGTTGTTACCGCCAGAGTCGAGGAGACCGTTGATATTATACCTTTCAGTGACTGAGACTACAATGGGCTGTATGCTCGCGCAAGAATCTGAAGACAAAGTGGAAAGAGCCATCTACTATCTGAGCAAGAAGATGCTGGAGTATGAGACTCGCTATACACCGTTGGAGAAGGCTTGCTTAGCTTTGGTATGGGCTACCAGGAAGCTGCGGCACTACCTGTTAGCTCACTCCGTAATGTTGGTTTCACGACTCGATCCCATGAAATATCTTTTCGAGAAACCAGCACTTACAGGTAGGCTAGCTCGTTGGTTGCTGTTGCTCTCCGAATTCGATCTGAAGTATGTAATGTGCAAGTCAGTCAAAGGAAGAGCTAGTAGCAGAATTCTTAGCCGACCATCCAGTGGAAGGGGGTGAAGCAGTTCGAGTACTTATTCCTAGATGAGGCCATTTTGCACATCGACGATGAAACTTGGACAATGTACTTTGACAGAGCATCAAATCAGTACGGGTATAGGATAGGAGTGTTGCTGATAGCACCCGACAAATCCCGTATCTCTCTAGCCTTCAAACTCTGATTCAAAGTCTCGAACAACGAAGCAGAATATGAGGCGTGCATTGCCGGTCTGGAAGCAGCCTTGGAACTAGGGACAAAACGGTTGGACGTCATTGGGGACTCGAACCTTGTTGTGTCTCAAGCAAAAGGAGACTGGAAAGTCAAAGAAGAAAAGATGATGATGTATCACCAGACCTTGGACTTGTTAATTCCTCGGTTTGAGAGCTAAACTTTGCTTATCTACTAAGAGAGAATAACAGGTTCGCAGATTCTTTAGCAACTCTATCTTCCATGATAGACATCCCATTCGGAGTTCGGATGCGTCCAGTCATCATTGACCAGAAATTTGTGCCAGCCTACGAGTCGATTGCTGCTATAGATGAAGTTCAGGACGAAAACCCCTGGTATTACGACATTTGGAATTTCCTGGAGAAGGAAGCATACCCGCTAGGGGTAAATGCCAAGGATAAAAGGGCAATCAGAAGAATGGTCGTTCAGTTCATCATCTGCGAGGGGAAGCTGTATAAGAGAGGTCATCTGGGAATGCATAAGCTGTGTATCGATGCCGAAGAATCAAAGCGTCTAATGGAGGCCATCCATGGAGGGGAATGCGGTGCGCATATGAATGGAGTAATGCTAGCACGGAAGATCCTCAGACAGGGTTATTACTGGTCCACCATGGAGAAGGATTGTATCGGTTTTGTCCGGCGATGCCACAAGTGTCAAATTCATGCAAATCGCATGAACATTCCGCCGTCAAAGCTATATAATATGACTTCACCATGGCCATTTTCAGTCTGGGGAATTGATGTGATCGGGGCCGTCACTCCGAAGGGGTCGAATGGGCATGAGTTCATCCTGGTCACGATAGATTATTTCACGAAGTGGGTCGAGGCCCAATCCTATGCGGTGTTGAAGGCTTTACATGTTGCGAAGTTTATCAGAAACAACATCATCTGTCACTACGGGGTCCCAAACGAGATAATTTCAGATAACGGTTCCACTTCAAGAAGGAAGTGATTGACTTGTTGGAAAAATACAACGTGGCTTTTCATAAGTCATCTACCTATCGACCGCAAACCAATGGAGCGGTTGAGGCCGCCAACAAGAACATCAAACACAAATTGCAGAAGATGGTGGAAACCTACCGGGACTGGCCAGATAAACTGTCGTTTTCTCTGTGGGGCTACCGGACTTCAATCAGAACTTCTACTGGGGCGACTCCGTATTCATTGGTTTATGGGATGGAGGCCGTTTTACCTATCGAAATTGAAGTTCCGTCTTTGCGAGTATTGGCTGAGTGTCAAATAGCCGAGGCAGATTGGCAGCAGAGCAGATTTGAGGAACTCATGCTCTTTGATGAAAGGAGACTGAAAGCACTGTACCATGTTCAAGGTTATTAGCGCAAAATTGCCCGGGCTTTTAACAAGAAAGTTAAGTCCAGGAATCTAAAGGAAGGAGATTTGGTGCTCAAGGACAACCGAGCTCGGGAGATTTGGGCTTTCCCTGTCCTATTTTCTCAGGAGCTAGGGTTTCACTACGCACGCAGCGGTTTCAAACAACTTAGCATCGGGTAAGCAACCTGTCCTAGTTTGGAATGGTCACTATGGATTCCGAATATGCGCTAGGTCGAATGGTCAAAAGAGGGTGCCCCGGTAAAACCGGGGTTTGTGTTCCCATACTGGCAGAGCCCGCAATCGGTCAGCCTTATGGTCATGCCTTGACAAGACAAGCCTCCAGCAAACCACTCAGGAATAGCAGATGGCCAACACGGTGTCCTAGGCGCACCAATGCACATGCAATGCAAAGAAACACATAAGTGAAATCAAAACAGGATATCATGAGTTCGAGTCAAGCTCTCTAAAATCCCCAGCAGAGTCGCCAGAAACTGTAGCATGTCCGCGGGGGGGACCTCGCGCTGCAGTTCGGACTCCCTTTTCGTGTCGGTTCTAAATCTGAACCAAAGAGTCCAAATCCGGCAAATCGTTTTGAAGAAAAACAGATTTTGAAAAGTAGTGCCAAACATGGACTGCTTTGCCAGATTACAGAGTCGCCACCTAAATATTTAAAATGGGAAATTTAGGAAACCCTGACTCGGTGCCGAAGGCCACATGTCCGTCATCACCAAAGTGGTCTTGGCTCGGGAGCTTGGGTACGATCGGGGAAGGTCAGCTATGAGCACCCCCTTTCGCCCGGTCCGAAGACCGGCCTCTACTAACCGTGATATCCATTTTTGAAAACTTTATGCGTTCTTATTCCGGTTATTAACCTAGAATTACTATGTGATGCGCACAACACAAAAGTATAGACTAGATCGCCTAACTTGGAAATAAACATTGCATATCCGTTTTATCTCAAAAAACGTGTTAGATTTTGCTACTCGCAAGTAGGCTGAAATGCGGATTTCAATGAATTGTTCCAAATCACGCAATCCAACCTCCACCCACAGGCATTTAAACAGTTTATCTCATGTAAGCACTTAGCCGCATGGTAAGCATACTGTCATGGCAACATTCACACGCATGTGGTATGCTAAAGCGTAAAATACTTACATCGTACTCCGTGCCAAAAACAGTAAACTAGTTAGCAAACATGCATGGCCTAGTTCATGTTAAGTGGCTAATGCAACACAGACAAGATGTAATCTAGAATAGGCTCGGCTAATCCTAAACATGGCATATGAAATGCACGAGTAGCACGTATTCAATTTGGAATTGAAAATTGCAATGCAGTTTGTATGATGTACCGAGCCCGGTGCATGTAAACAAATGCATGAATGCACGCATGCATTGCATAAGGTATGCTAAGATAGAAATGCCCTAATCTACCAACATAAGCGGGTAAATAAAAGGGAGAAAGAAATGGGGATTGGAAGACATACACCCACTCACACACACTTATTACAAATTTGCCCTCGCTCGGAGGGACCGAAAGAATATACAAAATCGAATAACTAATTAACTACGCAAGCTAATTAAATATTACAAACCAACTAAATTAATTAAATAAAATAATTAATCTAATTAAACAGTAAATCGCCTCGGGATGAGGGCCAAATGCAGCGCGCGCTCGGAACTGGCTCGGAATCGCACTGCCATGCACGGATTGCCTCTGTTTTCCCTGATATCCTCCTCAGAAAATTGCCAAAGTCCTAGGAGTGCCTCTCAGGGCATTGGGGAGTACCACCGGCTGAGGCAGAGCATCACCGGCTGAAGTGTGTGGCCACCGGCACTCAATAAAGCTATCGGCTGCCAAATTACTGCCGGCCGGCACTAAACAGTGCCGGTCGGCACAAAATTCCTGCAGAACCTGCAGACCACAGCAGCAGAGGACAACAAAATGCATGGCAATGTGATTCAAGGTATTTATGCACTACACATACCCCTTATCATGTTATTGACTCAAAGAGGTATGTGTCTCGATTCCCGGACCACCAATCGCGCATTTTCATGCATGATGGCCCTAAGGACCAAGAATGCAACTTTGCTTTCAAATGCATGCCATGCAAACAAGCACAAAGGGGTGCCAAACCTCTATCAAACTCACTTCAAGAGGCTTGGTATGCATGCCAATGTGACGAAGCCCTAAGCATATTATCTAGCGTGCAACATGGATAATGTGATGCACTTATGCAAAGAGTTCAAATAAGCATGCGAGTCAAACATGCAAACTAATGAAAGGGTGGACTTAGGCAACTCAAAAGGCCTAAAGTCAATGGCCAAAATGCCTACAAATGGAGACTAGACACACACACACATGCACATGTTAAAAGCATCAACACTAAGGCATGAATCATGGCAACTCTTAAGCACACTTGAAGAGACCAAACCTAGCCAACTAGCATGCATTGAAAGCTCTAAAATTCATGTCAAACATGATGCCAAATCATGCAATGAGGTATGCCAAACAAAACATGCAAATGGCCTAGGCTTCAAAGCAAGTCAATAAGGCATTAAACCATGCTTATACAAGGCAAATATGGCATGCACTTAACAACCTAAAATAGAGTTTTAGCATGTCAAATTAGGCCCAAGGGACCACTTAGATGGCATCTAAGAGACATGAATTCAAAGGCATGCAACAAGGCCTAAACATGGAGCATGCAACACAAGCTTAGGAAGCAACAAAGAGGCATGCAATGTAAACATACAAGCACCTCTAAGGGACTGAAATAGCATGTTAGATGGTTCCAAACTATCAAAATTGAAGCAAGCATGGCATGCCACACACTCATACTCTCAAGGCCAACATGCCAAGATTGACCAAAATGCTTATGGACAGACCTAAAACATGGTAATATGAGCACAAAATCTTCACAAACACAAGTCTAAAACATGCTAGAAATGAAGGCATACTACCTAAGCATGTTAAGACATAAAAAGGCATTACAAGGTAACTATACTAAGCATGCATAGGAGACCAAAACCAACTTGAAAACATGTTATATCATGGCAATATAAGCATGAAAGACAACCAAGGCATGCTCAACACACACTCAAGCATGGTGCTCTCTCAAGAGGCAAAACTTGCCCTTTTCAAGGATATCAAGGAGAGGGGGTGGCCCTCCCCTTTCTAGGACTTTATGGCACCATCTCCACCACTGAAATCCCTCAAGATTTCAGTGGTGGAGAGGCCCAAACACACTAGTCCCGGATCTCTCCAAAATAGCACAAAAAGGGACCCTTTTCAAGGTCTAAAGGGGGTCAAACCTCCCCAAACCACTAAGCACTCTTAATATACAATAAAGAGGGTCAAAAATCAGAACTTTTATGTGCCAAACACTAAGCCCAAAAACTGTTCTAAACTAGGCAAAAATGGAGTGCAAAAATGGGGTAAATAAAGTGAGTTTCTTACCCTTGAAGCTTTTCTTTACAAATGTTGAAGTTGTTGGTTCCTTGAGCTCCAAACCAGTCAAGAACTTCAAAAACCAGCCCTTAGAACCTCAGTTGCAAGGAGAAGGTGAAACACTAGGTGTTTGTGTGCAATAGTGAGGCACAAAACACCTAGACACACAAGAGAAGGATAGAGATAGAAGGTGTATGCAACTCAAATCCTAAAAAAAACCAGAGCTTCTCTCTCTCTTTTTCTCTCTAACTCTCTAAAATTTTGCTAACCCTTGAGCCAAGAGAGCAAGAGTTCTCTTATAGGCAACCAAGACTTACAAACTAAGTCATCCAAGGGCTCATCCCTCCATACACGTGTATGGAGGGGAAACAAGTGCCAGGAAGCTGTCTGAAAATATCTCCAAAAACAGCTGTAAAGTGGTCGGCAGGGCAAAATGGTCATTTTGCCAAAACAAGTGCCGACCGGCACAAAAGAGTGCCGACCGGCACAATATAGTGCCGGTGGCAACACCAGCCAGCCGGTGGCCTCTAGCCAGTGCCGGTGGTGTGTGAGGATGCCTCACAAAGCATTCTCTGCCCTTCCCAGGCAAAACACAAGTGTTTGGTGCAAAACCAGACACAAAATGGTCGAGTTCGGAGGTCCTGAGGCAAGGCGCGCGAGCCGAGAACTCCGGGAACTCCAAACGAACACAAACATGGATAATCACCGAGTGTCCCAACGGTGACGTCCAAGTCCTGAGGACGGTCAAAAATGGGGTGTCTACAGTTGCCCCTCTTTGACAGAACTCGAAAGTCATAACAATGACGGGAGTGAATGTCAAAGTCCAGAGACGACCCATTTTTGACAAGGCCGAAGACTTGGACAAACATGCAAGACAAAGCAAGGTATGCGCCCGAAGGCAGGGGCAAAATGCAACTGAAAATGCAAGAAGCCGGGCATAACTTATGACCATGCAAAGAAAGCTATAATGAAGCACACATGCGACAGTTATAAGCCAGAATATGCCAATCTACACTACGAGGCAGAAAGGATGTAAGAGAATTATGCAATTCTCAAAACGTCTCACATGGAGGATACAATACCTGTGCGGCTCGCCTGGTTTCACCAGCGGTAAATGAACCGTACATACAATGCCGTGCCTGAAAAGAAAGCAAACTTAACAGGTACAATATGATTAGCAACATGCATGACATATGCAATGCGACTGATGGATGCTATGCAATATATACAAAACTGTGTATGAATAATGCAACTAATATGTAGTGCAATTGAAACTAATGCAAATGCAAACTACATGCAGGGCAATTGAATCATGATTCACTCGTAAGCGGTTCAAAACCACACATATGTCAAATAGATTGATGGAAGTAACGAGTCTGTCTACCATAGAAAAGGTGTCGAAGCCCTCAAGGCGCGAGCGCACGCAGAACTATGAGTAATGTAGACAGACACAAGAACAAGTATTGGGTGGAATGACATAAGTGGGGCAACGACCCGCTGAGGAAAGAATAATGATCCTAATGCCGGATGCAACAATTACACTACAATGTAATATGATGGATAGATGATACAATGGATATGGCACACGGGCCAAACCAAATCTCGCCTAGGAAAGGCATGTACACGTACAAGCCATGTCTAACATAGAAAAGGTGTCGAAGCCCTCAAGGCACGAGCGCACGCAGAACTATGAGTGTATAGACGTGAAAAGTATGAGCACATACCAGACCAAGCTCAACCTGGAAAGGCGCAAGCCATAGATGGAAGATGATGCAGTGGATGCATGCAACTACAATGCAATGGAAATGGATATTTACAGAAAATGCATGACATACGCACTATACTACGATGATGATGCATGACACATGCAGTATTTACAATGATGCATGACATGTGCATGTTTTTTTTTTTTTGGGTTTTGGATTTTTGAAAATGCACGACATATGCAATATTTACAAATGATGCATGACAATGCATGTGTTTTTGTATTTGTTTTGTTGCTTTTGAAAATTTTTGGAATGCATGACATATACAGTATTAATGATGCATGATATGCATGTGATGCAATGGCTATGACTGCAGCTTTCCCTATTCTCCCGACAGGGCGATATACTAGGTTGGTTCAGTATCCAGAATTGAGGCGTAGACACGCCGCCTCAACCTATGGGGCTTCCATACAGATTTCAAGCCGAGGGTACACCCCCTGGGTATTTAAACCAGACTTTAGTCTCGGAAATTCCGAACCTTTGCGTTCTAGGCATAAGCCGTTCAAACTCTAGTTTTCACCGTCCCCATTGGTCTCCTAGGAACTCACTGCAAACACAGACAGGTGGCTTTACCAGACCACCGAAAGTCGTTCGGGCACGACAAACACCGAAGGAATTGCACCTTCAAAGGATTTAAGGTCTCCTAGACCGTGCGTGTTTAAGGTCTCGCCAGACCAGGGGGGGCAACTGTTTACACAACACTTTAAGTGAGTGTGATGCGAAAGGGACACGCATGCGGATGCAAATGGGGCAAACGAGACGCGCGTGTCTCACAAGATGGAAAATGGAGTGCAATGAGGGTGCGCTAAACGGCGCGATGAAACGCATGCCAAATGCAATGAGGGGCGACTTAACACACCGAAGGTCTCGCACCTCCCGAGGTTTTAAGGTCTCCTAGACCATACGTGTTTAAGGTCTCGCCAGACCCGGACGGGGCAACGATACAAAGCATAAATGCATGACGGTGTTTGTAATAAAGCACGTGACAATGCAGTCAAGCGGGTTTAAGGTCTCGCCAGACCGCGCGTGTTTTTGGTCCCGCCGGACCTTGCGTGTTTTTGGTCCCGCCGGACCTTGCGTGTTTTTGGTCCCGCCGGACCTTGCGTGGGGCAACTGTGCGAATGTGACACACGCGCCACAAGGGATGCAAAACGAGGCACGCGTACCTCATTGGTGGGAAAATGGAGTGCAAGACGGGGCATACGTGCCTCGAGATGCAATGAAATGCGAAATGAGGCACGCATACCTCATCTGATGGAAAATAAAGTGCAAAACGAGGCATACGTGCCTCGAGATGCGATGAAATGCAAAATGAAACACGTGAGGTAGCACGCCTCACGCGAATCAAAGTGAAATGCAAAATGAAACACGTGAGGTAGCACACCTTACGCGAATCAAAGATGAAATGCAAAATGAAACACGTGAGGTAGCACACCTCACGCGAATCAAAGATGAAATGCAAAATGAAACACGTGAGGTAGCACACCTCACGCGGATCACAGATGAAATGCAAAATGAAACACGTGAGGTAGCACACCTCACGCGGATCACAGATGAAATGCAAAATGAAACACATGAGGTAGCACACCTCACGCGGATCAAAGATGAAATGCAAAATGAAACACGTGAGGTAGCACACCTCACGCGAATCACAGATGAAATGCAAAATGAAACACGTGAGGTAGCACACCTCACGCGGATCAAGATGAAATGCAAAATGAAAATGCAAGATGAAACACGTGAGGTAGCACACCTCACGCGAATCACAGATGAAATGCAAAATGAAACACGTAAGGTAGCACACCTCACGCGGATCAAAGATGAAATGCAAAATGAAACACGTGAGGTAGCACACCTCATGCGAATCACAGATGAAATGCAAAATGAAACACGTGAGGTAGCACACCTCACGCGAATCAAAGATGAAATGCAAAATGAAACACGTGAGGTAGCACACCTCACGCGAATCACAGATGAAATGCAAAATGAAACACGTGAGGTAGCACACCTCACGCGGATCAAGGATGAAATGCAAAATGAAACACGTGAGGTAGCACACCTCACGCGAATCACAGATGAAATGCAAAATGAAACACGTGAGGTAGCACACCTCACGCGGATCAAAGATGAAATGCAAAATGAAACACGTGAGGTAGCACACCTCACGCGAATCACAGATGAAATGCAAAATGAAACACGTGAGGTAGCACACCTCACGCGGATCAAAGATGAAATGCAAAATGAAACACGTGAGGTAGCACACCTCACGCGAATCACAGATGAAATGCAAAATGAAACACGTGAGGTAGCACACCTCACACGGATCAAGATGAAATGCAAAATGAAAATGCAAGTACGACACGCATGCCACAAGGAACGTAAAACAATGCAAGTGTGACACGCATGCCACACAGAAATGTAAAATAGTGCAAGTGTGACACGCATGCCACACAGAAATGCAAAATGGTGCAAGTCACAAGGGACGTGCAAAACGGCGCGATGCGACGCACCGGGCAGTGTGATGAATGCGTGCAACACACACGGGGCAACTTCTAAATCTTATGAAAGACAAAAAGGATACAAAAAGGATACAAACTTTGCTTGAATTTGAGTGTTATGCACAGTAAACACGGTCCGAAGTCAAAACGGAGGCCGGTTGAGCATCGGGGATGCATTTTCTTGCACTTTATTGATCTATGGAGACCCAAGACCCCTCATCTTGCCTAAAAACATCCTTGGGAACACCACCGGCTGGGTGGGAAGGCCACCGGCTGCCACCGGCTGCATAAACTCATCCACCGGCACAATATTGTGCCGACCGGCACAAAATAGTGCCGACCGGCCAAAAATGGCTGATCAGGGGCAGTTTTGCCATTTCGCCACGGGTGTTTTAAAATAGGGCTTGAAACCCTATTCTAATCATTTCCCTCCGCCGAAATCTCTCTCTCTACCTCTCTAGAGCTTTGTTCTCTCATCTTTCGCTCATTTCTTTGAGTTTTAGGCTTGATTTCGTCGTTCGATTCGCGATTTTCTTCGTGTTTCGGACATTTCCATCCGATTGAAATCTCATTTCGGTGTTCCCTTTGCTATTTCCCCCTTTTCGGGACTTACTCCCCTCGATCTTCTCCACATTTCCGTATATTCTCATCTTCCGACCTTCCCGGCCATTTCCGGCCCTCTCGGGGTTGACTTTTTCGGTTGACCTTTCATATTCCGACTCAGTTTTCCTTTTCGGCCATTCTTCTCACTACCACTACCATGGCAGACGACGTTCCTCATGTCAGGACTCCCCCGGATCATGAGATGGATCCCGGGGTGGAGCTCCTCCCGCTGAGCGAGCGACCATTCGACCCGGCGACCTACCGCCCGGCCATTCACGTACTTCCGCCAGATGGACTCCGCCATTTCCGCGGTTTTGACAGGGCTCTGGACCCGGAGCTTCTACTGCGCGAGCCGACCTCGCACCTCTCATTCGGCGCTTCCGAGGTAACCCTTTTCCCTGTTTTAATTTCTGCAATGTAGAACCGTAGACTGTCAACTGCCATAGCTGATTACAACCTTTTCTTGCTTAACTCTGATATACTATACTGTGGTTGATCGTAGACAACTTCACGACTGATATCTGCTTAGAACCGATACACATGCACACACACTGCATTAGTCTCAATCGCCCATACACACGGCACACCGTATTTCACTACAAACTCACCGATACCCGGTATTTATTTGAATCTGAAAACCTGCATACGCGCTAGATTTATACTGAATCGAACCACTCGAATACGCTGACGTATTACATGCTGTAGTTCACTGCAGGCACACTATGACCCGTTATCTGCTTGAACCTGAAAAATGTGCACACGTGCACCCTATCTGTACGCTGTTCCTTACAAACCCACCGACACCTCACAGGTTGTAGTCCACCGTAGTACACTGAAACTTGATATCTGCTTGGATCTAAAAAAAAAGTGTACACACGTGCACCATATTTGCATTGCATTTACTCAAAAACACACTGCCGCATCACATATTGTAGCTTACTGTAAGTGCAACGGCACCCGATTTCTGTTTGAATCTGAAAAAAAAAACGTACACGCATGCTAGATTTGTATTGACTTTAACATATTCCCTCAGAACTGTGCATTTCATATTGCTTTGCAACCATTTGTTTGTAAACAGGGAGATTCCCATACCATCCGCGGGTATGGGAATGTTACGGCTCGAGATTGGTACTTGGAGCTTCCTGAGGCAGTCCGACACATCGTGGACGAGGCGGGCTTCGGCTCTTTCTGCAGGGGTCTGACTCGACTTACTGCCTGCAGACCTCTTCTCGCGGCCCTGGCAGAGAGATGGTGGGACACCACCGATTCATTCCACCTATCGGCGACTGGGGACATGACGATGACCCCTTATGACTTCTCGGTGCTTACCGGCATCGGGGTTGGGGGTGATCCGATCCCCTTCGACATTGATATGGACGAGTGGACTGTGGCTCAGATTCATTTACTTGGCGCGGCTCCGCCTTTGCCACGTCCAGGTTTTGTCCGCTATTCTTGGTTCGAGGTGCAGTTCCGGGTGCAGCCTCTCCTCGTTGACGCAGCTCCGATGACCGCGGTCGCCGCAGAGCAGTATGCACGCGGCTTCTTGATGTTCTTGTTGGGGACCACACTATTCGCCGACCGGGCGAACACCGTGCCTCTCTGCCTACTCAGTGCACTGGTGGACGTCCGGGATATCTTGCGCTATGACTGGGGTGGCGCGGCTCTGGCCACTCTTTACGGCTACATGAGCTCGGTTTCCCGTGGCAGCGGGCAGTTGCTCGGAGGCTACTGGCGAGCTTGGGAGGTACGTCTTCTTTTCCGCTTTACATTTCTGTTCTGCACTTTCTGTACTCTGCACACTGCACACACCATAGCCTGCTTTACACTTGCTGTATACTGTACACACGGCACACACATACCCACGCTTTATACTGACTGTACACTGT